>JXOR01000034.1:0-479099 GCA_001014335.1 Coboldia fuscipes
CGAAGTTTCCGGCCTCAATTGTGAATAAAAAGTTTAATCGAACTCAATACAGTGACTATTATTAACTTAAAATTTTGTTGGATACAACAGTTTACATAATGCTTCATTGCTTTATTAGATAAACATTAAAACATTAAGAATTTTGAAAGGAAACTGTTATTTCGATTAAGAGCCAAATATCAGAGTGTATATTAACTGGGAACTTGATAAACAATGGACGTGAATGGAAAACTTTCCATTGTATTTGTTATGTAAACTTTTTGGTATACGATTTAAGGGGTACACAGTAGAATATTCATAAATGACAATGAATGAATCAAAGGATATTATTATTACTTTATTGTTTGAATGAAAATTATATTAAAATTTAAAATGTATTTTCCAAATTTTCTCAATTACATGCCGAGAAATTTGTGTATTTTCTTATTGGCATTTTCTAGATTGATAAATGATTCAGTGGACGACAATAGAGACAGAATATGAAAAAAGCACATTTAACATTAGAAGTATTTTAAAAGGTTTCTAATTCAACAAGAAAAAAATTATTAGAAAAATTGTTTTCTTCTTTGTATTAATAATAAAATTGAAAAGTTTTCTATACCCGTTCTTATTCGTGGAAGGAACATAAGAACTTGGAACGAGTAAAATCTGGGTGATTGAAGCTTCTTGGTGCCAGAAATTCTGGAAGTCCTACAAAATGAATCAAGTATACTTGGCGACCACCCTTCGAGTTAAAACAATTAACTGATCGTTCCAATAACAGTTTTTTTATTCTATTTCGCTGTTTTTGGTTTTTTATGTTCCACATTTCTCATTTTTTCTTTATTACATTTTTCCACCATATCAAAGTTTTTCGTATTTCTCAATGGATTTAAACACGTTAAGATAATATCCATTTTGAATGTGATATTTTCCAAAAGTAAAATGAAAATAAAATGGGGACGCAATGGCCAAGATTATCTTTAAAAAAAAAAAAGAAACACCAAATTCTATGTGTTTGTTTCAATATTTTGTACAGGCAACATTATAAATAACAAGAATGAAAAATTGTATTTTGCATAACTTCAATTCAGTAAAGTAGCAACAAGAAGTAAAACCAAAAGAAAAACCCTTTTCAAACTGGATGAAATTATTAAACTTTGTTTCCCTGTTGGTGGTACACTTTTTTTTTACTCTTTTTTGCGTTTCCATTGGTTCTAAACCAATGGGCCTAGCTGTTTAGGTGCTCTTTGGTTTTTTATATCAAATTGAAAAAAGTAACGAACGAATTTTTGTTTTTTATTTCGTTCTTACCAAGTAAGCAACAGAAAATAAAAAAAAAAACAACTCAGACATTCAGCCAAGGATATAAAACTTTTCCTGTCACTTTAATATCATAAGAGAATGAGGGAGTAAAATGAATTTTCATTGGAAAAAAAAAGGAAAGAAACATTTTTCTCAGTTAAAGAATGTATGACTTTCCAGTAAAGTAGAGCTGCTGTGCTTTATTTAGGTGGGCAGTAAAGCTATTCATTTTCATTGAATCCAACACCATTATTCAGAAATTATGAGGTTCAGTAGATGAATGAACGGGTAAAAAATTAAAAAAAAAAAAAATTGTCATACAGGGAATTATCTGATGGTATATGATACCCAACTGAGGCAACATTGTCTTACATCCAAGGGATTTCTTTAGTGTGGTGGATCATCTTCTCCTTTTATTGTTCAATTCTGTTTTTATTTTAAACTCGTTAGTCGAGGGTGGACACATTTTCGGTTACATTTAATATGGCTCGAGTAACTTTTATTGTCTCTCCCTTTTTTTTTTGTTGCTTATTAATAATATGCCGGTAGTGGATATTTTAATCTCTAGAGTTTTTTTTTGTCAGAGAATGTTTTTGCAAATATACAAAAGTGAATAGTAAGGAAAGGGTAGTTGATCATGCACCAAGGGAATATGAATTTTTTATTCCTTTTTTTTCCTATATCAAGACAATGATGTCATCTAACTCTTTCATTTTTATTAATTCAGTGCTTATCAATGCGTAAGCTATGAACAACGAGCATAAAAAAAGGGAATAAAACCCATTTTAATATAACATATCCAAAATGAATAAATTTTTATACTTTAGAGAACCAATATCCTTTTGTAATTGAAGGGATTTATAAGATTGGATTAAGATTAAATGGAGAAGTTTGTCAATTAGATTTTCGGTTCATAAAATATTCTTCATTTGGTGTATGAAAAGGCATATCAAGATATTCCTGTCAAAACTGACCCGTATGTAATTGAATATCATTTACAATTATGTTGATGTTTAAAAAGGATGAAAATTTATTATGAAAAAAAAAAGAAATTGATTTATCCTTACCAGTTTAGTTTATGGAATTGTTAGTTTAATGGAAAATTTATCAAAAATCCGTTTATTCAAGAGATTAACTGGGGTTTTGTATGCATAAGTTGATCAGGTATTTATTGTGGTACATGAAAAATTGACTATGAAAAATTTTGGGGACTTTAGGTTTTATTGTTATGAATTCTTTAACGAATTTTATCATTTATTTTGTCAACGGACGATGATCCTGATAAACGTTGATGGATTACGTAGTGCTTAAAGACTGATAAATGTAATGATGTTTACATGTACTAGAAGATAACATTTATAATGTCTACTATCGAAAATTTGATTGATATTTCAGTTAAGTGATTCACTGTGCCACTCTTTAACCATTCAACCACAATTTCAATGAACTACTTTCTCAATAGCTTTAAACGACTGAGAAGCAAATGCATTATTAATCACATCAAATGACTACAGTTAATTATCGAGTTAATAGAAATGGCATTATGCCAAATGAATATTTTAAAAGTGAAGGACTACATTTCAAATGGGATCAAGTACTTAATACCCCGTGAAAAAATAAAAGACAAGAAAATTAAATTAACCTTAAATGGATATTCAAGAAGAAAAATATTTGAAGTTTTCAATAATGATTATTGTCTCAATGTCCATAAAGATAATTTCACCTGTAGCAAAATATTCGGTAAACCGGTAAACGGCTTTTAAAAATAATAAAATCAAATGAACATCCTGTATCCTTGAATGAATGTGAATGGAAAACCATAAAAGTATAATTTTATTTTCAACACAGTGTACCAATCCATATAATATTGATAAGATTTCATGTAAGATAGAGAGAGTGTGTATGTGTGTGAATTCTAAATAGTATTAAGAAAGGTCTTTTGGTTGTTTCATGGGCTTTACCATCAGCGTGTAAAGTTTTACATCTTGTGTATCCTCCCGTAAATAAAGTGCGTGTATTCTGTACCTTCAATCAGTATCATTGACTATCGCCCATATCATCAAGTCACCCACTGATATAAACAAACAAATTATTCTAATATTTGCAGATCATTCGGTAAATTCATTCAATGAACCAAAATTTTCTCTTTCTGTTTTTCTATATAGAAAATTGTCGGTGTTTTTTTTTTTATTATTTTATTCCACTTAAGGCATCCTCTTCAAGATTCACCGTTGATAAGGTGAAGAAGAGGCTGAGAAAATTATCAATTCTATTTGGGTTAGTGATACTACGACCATACAGTTTTGTTCAATTCTATGCTATCATCATTTTTTATTAAAACATTGCGAAGGCATTCGACAGAAAATATAAAAAAAGAACCAGCATACAATATTTTGATATCCTTACCAAATAACATGAGTACACATTGGCAATTGATATAAGATAAATTCCAATGCTATTGGTGCATTAAACCGAGAATGAAGAAGGAAAAAATAAGAAAACCTTATAAGCGGCATCATTTTATCCTAATTTTAGGATTTACTCTCTGTTATAGTCTGTGACTCTTTCTCTATCATTTGTCCCCCCTTCTCTATACATTGTAACGTACATTTTGATAATGATATTAGGATAGATAGATGGAGGCGACATTCAACGGGATACGTTTACCCTTTCCATTAAATTCATTCGTTAAGTTGCGTATGGCAATATCAGAAATCCTATTTTAATGTTATTTTCGGTAATGCTCTGTATTTTCTAGCGCCAAGTAACAACCAATAAGGGATAAAAACAAAAAATTTTTTTGGGGATTCGATAAAGAAAATTTTCCCCAAAAAGAAAAAAAAAATCGTTGGGCGATGAGTATCAGTTAGCTACCCAAGATGATATTGAATAATATGACACAAGGCCACCCTTCACAAAATTCAATTGAGGACATTACATGCATTTCATGTGTATTGAAGTATTCTGCTGGTATTCTAACAGAAAAGTTCCTTTACACTTGGCCAAACGAGCTCAAAAAAAAGGGTATCCTCTCCAAATAAATATTTAATACATAACCAATTTAATTCTCTTTTTCTAAGCACAAAATATCGTTAGTGAAAAGGCATAAGATGGTAACCAATTTAACTCACAATTCTTATATTTTTTTTTTGCTTCTTGTATTTTACCGTTTGCTGGTGAACATCACACTGACGTTTTTTTTATTCATTCTGCAAGAAAAACGAGAAAACACTTAAATGATCCTTGAAAGTCTTCAATTTTCTTTGCTTTATTTTGTTCGTTTATACATTTTAGCTATTGAGAATGAATGGTGTTAAGATTTTTCATACACGATAAGGATATTATTTTAAAAGTCAAAGTATACGAAAATTATAAAGGAGAATCTTGAATTTTTATACGGTATTTTACCATAAATGGTGAAAAGGTGAAAATAATGTGGTTAATATGAATTTCAATCTTAGTAATCAAGACTTGAAGTAATACGTTTATTTTAAAAGAATTTAATTTACATTGGACTTTTTAGTAGTAGAAGTAATTCGTTCAAGATTAAAGGTGATTCTGTTCCGTTACCATATTGGCAAGGTAAAAACATGGTTTCTGTTGGTTCTAACCGTAATGAGTTTCATTGATCGAAATTAAAACATGAAATGAACTCTTAATACTTTACCATTAAGTTGAACACGTAAATTGAAATTAATAAGTTTCTTTTTGCATTCTAATAAAAAATAAACTTTTAAAATGATATAATTTCAAGTGAATGCTATCAACTAGAAGATTTTCTTTAAATAAAATTATAGTTTTTCCAAGAATAATATTTCCATTGCATGTAATTGTGTGAATATTCAATGTATGGAATACATTTTCAATCGATTGTTAGTTGAAAATGTTTCTAATTTTGTCACGTTTTAAATTGAACATAGTCGATTTGATGGCATTTCAAATTAATAAAATTGACATTTATTGGATAGTACCAATTTTCCAATTCAGTACTTTGATATGAAAAATCTGTTTTCACAAAAGATAAAAAAGAAAAAAAGAAAATTTTCACTTACAGTTGATCTTAGTAATAGTTCGGGTAGATCATGATGAATTATTCGGTGAACAATGTCATCTAAAGTAGAATGGTTGAATTTATAAAACTCAGTGAATTGATAACACTGAAAATCATTTATCATCAGAGTTTTCCATTTAAAATATTGATCGAAGAACATTTTCAATACTAATTGTTCCATTAGTTCGTCTGCTAGTTAAAATTATTTCACATTACATCACCATACTTTTCATAAGTTCCATTTCAATAACTACTCGCATAAATGATTCCTTTATAATTTACATAAAACTTAAATGGAATACGTGATTTTGCAGTTATTTTTTTATTTTTCTGTTTTGAAATGAAAATATGTATAAGAAAATTTTCTATTTGAATTGGTAAAAATATAACACTTGAATGGTAACACCAAAGTGCATCATATATTACGATTATCCAGCCATCTGGTTAGTTGGAAATGTTAATACTGTTTATTTGAATGGTTCTTCATTAGTATGATGATCCCTCCGTTTTACCTATTCAAATTGAATAAGAAATTTTACTCTTATCGTCAAATCGATTATCATCATACCGTGGAATTTCAAGCACATTTACCCATCGACATAACATTGAGAAGAGTGCAAATATTTAATGAATCAATTGATGAATGCATAACGATGAGATAAAATCGTTACCATTCAGTGTATAGGAATTACATCGATTGAATATTATTTTGAATCGAATGGTACATGATTTAATCCCTTGTGGTTGGATTTTTGAAGACAATCAATATGTATCGAGTATTTTTTCTATCTCACTGCTGTCTAAGCAGCTACCATCGCTTAGTTTCATTTTCTTTCATTTTCATTTAATACAGATTTAACTGTTAGTTGCCACTCAATCACTTTTGTTTGAGTTAAACCGGATAAAATATTCATATGAGATGAAGTTGATTTGTTTATGCCATTGAATTCATAGTGACACAACATGAGATTGTTTAACAGAAGAACGATAGAAAAATCTCTTCATTTTATCAGTTCGTATAAAGCATATTAAGTAGGCAAAGGCACACACTCCTTTCTAAATTACATTATTCTTAGAAAAATAGAAGTTACAATTCTTGTACTACATTCCTGCTATTTCTTTCTCTGGTGAGGGATGGCTTTGAATTTCGCCAAAAGTCTTGTTAATGTTCTAATGTAATGCAACATTTTGTACCAGCACAATCTAACTAAGCTATTTTCTAAAGCCAAACATCCATTAAATGATATGGTTTTTGGGTTGGCTAGAGAAACAACCGGCTGATATTCATAGGAGTAAAATTGGAGTAAAAGTCAAAGCAACATATCACAATATAATTATGTAATTAGATGAGATCAAGTTTTTCTTAAGCTTATAATTTATTTGTTATATGAAACGGTGTTTTTAGCTATGGAAATTGCCTTGTGATTACAATCTCTGGTAGAAACCCTTATTGAGTTGAACTCTTTTACTGGCTTGTAGCTGGGTGGCAGAAAACAACAATTTTTTTTATGGATATCGTTTGGGATACACGGGTGCCATCCAATTACCATGCATAACTGAATCCCCCTATTGCTTATAATGTTTACTTTCGAATATATTCTTGTGTCTAGCGTATAAATGATATCGCAACCAGAAGGTGGTTTGAAACTCATGGCATTATTACACTTAATACACTAATACAGTGTATGTTTTACCATTTCAACGATAGACACAATGAACTGTATCAAAAGATTTGTTGTACTATAGGTACAAACTCTAAGTGATTATGCCTTGAGACTTCTTTTTGCACATTATTACCAACAGTGTACTAAATGAAAAATCATAAAATATTCATCGTATGTGAATGGAAAAGATTAAAAAAATATTTTCATATTGAATCAATTGACTTTATGTGAAATGATAATAAAAGATTTCTCTGTTAATATTCTGTGTAATCTAATATAAATTCATTTCTTATATTTCATTGATTCTTATAATAGTAATATTAAGAAAAAAACGCCAGCATTTTAGATTTAATATTAATAAAATTAGTAAGAGTTTTCTATTTAAATTCTATGAAGAATAACGATAATAATTCTATGAAAAGAGAAAGTTTTCTTTGAAAGAAAATACGAATTTCTTTCCAATTTAAATAAAATCAAAAAGAGCAGTAGCACAATCAAATCATTATAATCCTCGTGCAATAAATTCTATTTTGTCTTATCAAAAAATCTAAAGAAAAATAATATTTTCTTTTATCCATATGAAATTCACACTCTTTAGATATACTTTAGATTGTCTATATAACAGCAACAGTTGATCATTACAGTATGTTCAATCGTTCACCTGAATATTATTTTCTAAATTTAGAATTCCATTTTTTTTAGTATTACGCATAAATTCTTTATATCTCATTTGTACGGTTCACTAGACACCTTTTGTGTAGGTGCAGAGCATCTTCGTATGATTGATTCAAATATAATTTTCTACCATTTCCTTTTATATCAAAAAGAATGTTGTAAAACATCGAATGAATCACAGAAACATGAACATGAACATGAAAATAAAAATAATAAGAGAGAAATCAACAACATAATGTAAGATGAACTTGTTTTATATTTCAAGGTGCTTCATCAGCCATTTCCATTAACTTGATGGTTACTAAATTAGCTTTGTTATGCGATGGCATATACGAAAGAAGAACCGTATTACATGTAAAAACCCAAAATGAGTATCCCTTTTATATGCATCAACCGACTTTTTTAATGTAGGCAATTCATTCAAGAAAATTACTTTGAATTTTTATTTATTTTATTCTGTTTTTTTTTTTTTTGCTCCATATATTATGTTGATGGTTTTGGTTTACACGAATAATTTTTCTTTCATGCTTTCAACTGGAAAATGAAAGAAAAGAATAACGAAATGACGAAATAAAATACGATATAAGTTGTAAGACATAAGTATAATAATTTTATTCTTGGTCTTATTGCGTGTTATGAGTGTTACAGTGTTATACAGATGAATATTGTGGTTAAAACTTCAATACACAAATAATGATAAACATAAAATGAGATACATCAAAGGAAATTCATGGTAACATATGAATTTCTGATTGGAATCAGATGATTACCGGTGTACTTTTACTCTTACAGAAGGATTTCACTGTAACAACGTATTTATTTTTATTCCAATTTGTTTTCTTTTAGTGTAACAAACCACAATGTTAAGTGTAGAGGGATGCGGATGGGTACGTTCAACAGTAATATGTCTCGTTAAAAACTCACCAACAATTTTATAATTTACTAACTGGTTTGACATCATCACTTTTGTATATCATTATGATTGTTTCATGTTTGATCCAACAATCTCTGTTGGGATTCATGGTAATTCCAAACGGTACAATTCAACAATCAATGTGAAGTTTCTAAATCCGGTGTCACGATATTATTCACTCTGTTTCTCTTCGTTAGTTATGCAATCTGGTAGTTGAACCATTACACTCTTACCATTAAATGCTTTGAACTATTTCGCATGTTTATTAATTTTATGCCGGAAAAACGCAACTTTTCTCATAATTTCATTTCATCATCACCGGGAGAGTATTCGAAAACTATGATGCAAGAAACCGTTGTTAGTATTTTTCTTTTTTTTTTGTCATCATCTCCCGGCTACTATAACATGTAACCAAAACTAATATGAATAGGCAATGCATAATAGATGTACAGAGGGCGATGTATTTCATTTATAATATTATTAAATTCATAAAGAATGAAAGCTTCTAGCAGATTGTGTTACATGTTTGTGTTGTAAATGCTAACAAGTTTTTTGTTCTATCTGCATTTCCAGTACAACTGTCTCAATTTAAAACAACCCCACCGATACGAGGGTGAGAATCTTCTGTAACATTTCACTGCTGTTTAATAATAAAAACAAGAAAGTTACCGAATGGGTTACGTTATTATTTTGATCTTATTTTTACTTATTCATTTTCATTCTTAGTTGCTTTATATTCTTAGACAGATGAATATATGAAGTGAAATTGTATAAAAAACTTTCTCTAAGCCAACATGAATATATTCGTTTTGTTGGTATTAAATGTGAACTATTCACATGAGAATTGACTTGATGTCGGCAAAAAGTTGAACGTTATATGAATCATATGAGAGTGTTGGAATTAAAGTTACCAGTATAATCATCAATGGCAAACATAGAGAAACTTTTTTTCGGGGATGGTATGGTAGAAGTGTAATTTCGCGGCCGTAATACTTTGGAAATTATATTCTTTGCCTATAGTGTTAGAATCAATTGACGGGAACCCAAAAAGAATGATACCTCCATTGGCTGGTATAATGAGAAGATAATTACATGTGCATACATAATACATTCCCCATTTAGAATCCGTAACTGTAATGATACAATTTATGGTGCTGCTGTTATGCTAAAATAATAGAAAAGGACATGGCAGCCGTCCAAACAACTATCGTTGCTAGTGCGGTGGAGAACAACCACTGTTGGTCCAATATCATAAAGTCAAATGGAACGTATCTAATCACTGATGGTTCTCACTGCTTGTGTGTTTGGTTTATTATATTTTTTCCACGTTCAAGTCTGGCAATTCTAGCCTGGGTGCTATGCAACAGATGTGTTTATTCAATAAACTAATTGGATAGAAAATAACATACACGCCATACAATAATTCCAAGTTTTTTTGTGGTTCATGGCATTTTGTTTATTTTTCAGTTTCAATAGTATTCCGAATACAATTTTCTTAGAGTCAATTTAGTTTTGTAAGTTATCCAATCGCTAGTGTCCATATTGTGTCTTGTTTACGTTACCCGTACTAGTTAGTTCTTCTAATCCTTAATTACTTTTTATTACAATTTTTACTGTGCAATGACCTAACTGCAACGTCTCCATGCCAAATGCCGTTTTCTCATGACAAATCCCAGATTGCACAATTTTATTTCGTCTGTAATTCCACATTTCATCCGTCAAACTAATAAACGATATTTATTTTATTTTTGCAACACAATACATATTGGATTCAATCAATTATCAATAATTAATGGAATAATTCTTATTGGGAATATAGTAGACTAAAGAAAATAATAAGAACCAACGGGTCCGTGAACAGTTTTGAAATTAGTTCGTCACTTCAATTTGTTTTGATTTTATTGTGACACTGGAAGTGTGAACAAAAGTTCCGGAACTCGTGTCGTTACAATTCCCATTTAATAAGTTTTTATTGGTTACCGAATAGTGCAACTTCCGCCGCTCACAATCCTTTATCATTTTCAGCGTGTCATCGTGTGTGAAGAAATTTTGTATTTTAATTTTTGGTCGAGAAACTTAGTTGAGTGTCGATAAGTACAAATACAATTGGGAATAGTTTAAGCAGAACCGCATTAATTTTAAGTTAATGCTATAGTTAACCTAAAAACTCACGGGAAAATTTATTCTTTAAAAGATAATTGAAGGTACTATACGAGCTGGTAAGAAAACTTTTATTATTTTCATTCAATAAGATACCATTGTAATTTTTATTGGTCTGGATGGTAGATTTAATTTAAGTGTGTTTGGTTATTACTTTTTCATTAAATTGCTTACAGAATTCAGAATGAGTAGACCACGATGCACTGAGCCAAAAGGACGGCTAATTGGATTCTGTCGATCGGAACCAGATCTTGTGGACAATAAATCTGAATGTGATGATAACCTGGAACGTCTTCATCCATGGCTGAAATTTCAACTTCGCGATTTAAAAGATCGTCGTCATCATTCATTTCTTAAGAAGAAAGCTGGAGAGGTAATGCACTGGATTGTTTATTATTTAATTGAAATCTCTAGATCTTTCGTTGTAGGTAAAAATAAAAATGTGTCGAAAACCATTGGTCGCCATTGATGTTGAAGAGGATGCTATACCGGTGCATGAGAAATGTTACATTAAAAAGATTTACAAATATCTATCATGTGCACCGGTACCAAAAATGCTATCAAATACGGAAATGAAAATCATTTCGTTTGTACAAAAACGATTGCGGATCAAGTATCCAGCCATTGTAGACAACTACATGGTAGAAGTTCACCAGGAATTTGATCGGATTATTAAAGCGTTCAGTTACAATAAAATATTGGTGCCACTACCAGATTCATTTGATCCGAATCTGTGTCCATTTCAGTTCATGCACCTGGGCAAAACGCCACAATACCATATTTACCTGAAGAATCGTAAACGAATACGGGATAAATTACTGATTTGTTATCCATTCGTACGCTGTATACTGAATTTTTCGCAAACAGATTTTCCAGACATCTTAAATGATTATGGTCAATATGAAACAATCAGTACCACTGAACCAAAAATGACGTTGAGTAAATTTTTGCATCGATCAAATAATGATTTAAAAGAGAATTCGAAATTTATAAGAAAAGAATGGTATCCAAAGATGACGAAAATTATACGACGATACTATAAGCGACGTGCCCTACCACGTAATCAATGGAGTAAAGTGATTGTTTGTCTGGTCGGTTTAATAAATCGGCAAATCAATGAACTGAAAATCCGTACCTTTCGGCATATTAGAGAGGTGTTAATGGATCGTTTACGAATACCGTATTTTATAATGACGGCTGTATGCCAACCAACGGTCGATATTAATCCAACATTTAATGAAATTGTTGAAGCATACAAAGGCATTTATAGAACAATTGCCAAAGTAGCCGATGATTTATCAAATTTAGAAGATGAAATTGATCGAACAAATTTCCCACCGAATTTTGAGTATCTAAAAATTGGTGTACCCGACACTTATTTAGAAGAAGAATGTGAATGGTTGACGGATACACTAAAAATAGCTTATGCTCCATTGCTAGAATATGTTGAAGAATTCCAGAATGAATATGTCTCTTTATATGGTGAAGAGAGAGCAAATGATATCGAAGAGTTTTTAAGTGCACCAAGAAGTTTCGAAGAGTATTTAGCTGTCATTGATGAAATGCACGGATACATTGGCAGATTAAGACGTCGTGTGAAACGTATCTTCTTTGACATGGCAACGGTTGATCAATCGGAGGCAATCGATAATCTAAGGGATATTGCAAATAATTACATTAAAATTGTAACAGAGAATATAGTTTTGGCCCATCAATTGGATTGTGAGGATATTATTTCAATTTTCAATTCTATAACGGCAAAAGCATTAGAAATACCAAAATCTACTGAAGAATTGCTTGATAGTGGTGAATACATGACATGGGTTAAAACTGTTCTAATGCATACACTGAAGGAGCGTTTGCAGGAGAGTTTACGTGTCGGTGGTTTACTTGTCGAATTAACTGAATTGACACAAGAACATTTGGATTTACAAATTAAAACAATCAATTCGTTTCGTGGAATGAAGGACGTATTTGATCAGAATGCGTCTCAGTATGAATACTATAAGTCATTGTTTGAGGAACATTTACAAACCGTTACGAAGAAGTTGAATGCTGATATTGCTGATTTGATACCAAAACTGTTTGTTATCGATGATATGTGCATTGAAACACGATATCGTGACTATCGCTATCTATTGCAACAATTCTTAGATGATATTAAATTATTTGAAGATTGTGTTGTATGGATAAACAAGGAAGAGATACTATTTAAATTCCCGAAGTCACAGTATCCACTTATTGAAGAAATAAAAGACTTCGTGTTACCGTTTTTCCAGTTAATGAAGTAAGTTAATCAGACCTTTTATATTCATAACAGAAATCAAACTTTAGATTTTATGAGACACTGAAACATATTCTATTCAATGGCTAATCCAAACTGTATTTATGTTGGATACACTAAATTCATTGGGTGATTTCGTTTACATTTAACACAATTTAATCAAACGTGAATTTTTATTTGTGAAAATAATTTCATTTTATTTCGTTTGTATGTTTCATTTTTGGTTATTTTTTTTTAAAACATTCTCGGTGGAATGGTGCCACTATGCGAACACAATTTTATGAACCGGGGAATAATTTAGTATGTGCATTGAATGGAAACGGTATAACGAAGTATGGCTGTATGGACCATTTGAGTATTTGAATCCGCGGTTTGTTGAAGAAACAGCAGATAAATATTTCAAGGAGTTTAATCGAATGCAAAAGTATTACCGGAATCGTGTCAGACAGGACATGAGTGGTAATCCAGTTTGTAAGTTTCGGGTAAGGATGTGAATGCATAATTTCTCATTATCATATTTAGCCAGTTTTAAAGTAACACTGAAATGGGATTCAATCGCTTTTAATAGTAGTGGGGGATTTGTTTTTTTTTTTTTTTTTATTTTCTATCTATTTTATTGTAGGGCCAAACTGAAGATCCAGATCCAGAAAATCATCCGGTACCATTAAAATTATGCGCTCGAATGCTTACATCAGTTCGTGGTTTCCGTACGGGTGTACGAATGGTTGAAATCATGTGTAATGCTGCATTAAGAGATCGCCATTGGGAAGAAATGTCAGAGGTAGCTGGTTTTGATATTACACCAGATGCTGGTACAACATTACATAAAATGCTCAACTATGGTATACTGGATAAAATGGACAGCTTTGAGATAATTAGTGCTGGCGCTAATAAAGAATTAGAATTGCAAAATAATTTGGCAGCAATGATGAAAGAATGGGAAACAATACTATTTCCCACTGGGCCATATAAAGAAACTGACATTTATATACTATCCAGTTTAGATGATATTCAGGTGAGAGTTCATTGATTATTAGAAGAAGTCAACTCATTGCTATTATTTTACCTACTAAATGGTATTCAGGCATTGCTAGACGACCATATAATTAAAGCGTTGACGATGAGAGGTTCTGCATTTGTGAAACCATGCGAACAAGAAGTGAGAGACTGGTACGATAAATTGATTAGAGTAAATAGAACATTCGAAGAATGGGGAAAAGTTCAAGCGAATTGGCTCTACCTATTACCGATATTTTCATCAAAAGACATTGTTGCTCAAATGCCAGAAGAAGGTCGTTTATTTCAGGCAGTTGATCACACGTATCGACGATATATTCAAATGGTATTACGAGAACCTTTGGTAATGGAATCGGCACCAAGCCCTGGTTTATTGGAGGCGATGGAGCAATCAAATCAAATGTTAGATGACATTACAACAGGCGTTAATAACTATTTAGAGAAGAAACGTTTATATTTTCCGCGATTCTTTTTCTTGTCGAACGATGAAATGTTGGAAATTTTATCAGAAACAAAGGATCCACTTCGTGTACAACCACATTTGAGTAAATGTTTTGAAGGTATTGATCGTTTAAATTTCGACGAGAAATTAGACATTCTCGGTATGTTGAGTTCCGATGAAGAATACATTGAATTTGTAACAATAATATCAACGGTTGAGGCAAGAGGCAGTGTTGAGAAATGGTTGTTGCGTGTCGAAGAGGAAATGTTGATTGCGGTTCTTAATGAACTATCGAAAAGTTATACAGACTATATGAAACAAAAGCGTACCAAGTGGGTATGTGTATGGCCACAAATGGTAGTACTTTGTATATCACAAGTATTTTGGGCCATTGAAGTGCATCGGAGCTTACAAGTTCGTGGCAATGTACAAATCAAGGAATTCTTTGAAACACTAAAAATTGATCTACAGGAAATTGTAGCTTTAATACGGTCAAAAGATTTAACGAATTTGGCCCGTATATCTATAAAAGCATTAATTGTAATTGATGTGCATGCAAAAGATGTTGTTGAACATCTAATCAAATCTCGTGTACGGTCTGAGAATGATTTTGAATGGTTGGCACAGTTGAGATATTATTGGATTGATGGTGAATCACAAGTGAAAATAGTAAATGCAACAGTACGATTTGCTAATGAATACTTGGGTAATTCTGATCGGCTGGTGAGTAGTTTGTTTATGTGTAACTTAAAAAAGAATTTCAATATAATCCATTGATTGTTCTAAACAAGAGTATACATTCAGGTCATAACACCCTTGACGGATCGATGCTACCGTACATTGGTCGGTGCTTATCAATTGCACTTGAATGGAGCACCGGAAGGTCCAGCTGGTACTGGTAAAACGGAAACGACCAAGGATTTGGCAAAAGCTCTTGCGGTTCAATGCAAAGTAAACTGATTGATTGCATTCTGAAAATGATTATTTTTTTTCGAACCTTGTTATAGATACAGTGCAATAATACTTTAACATTCAATTTTAGGTATTTAATTGTTCAGATGGTTTGGATTATATTGCAATGGGAAAATTTTTCAAAGGTTTAGCATCATCTGGTGCATGGGCATGTTTTGATGAATTCAATCGTATTGAATTGGAAGTGTTGTCTGTGGTGGCACAACAAATTCTATGTATTATCGTTGCAGTGCGTGGCAAAGTAAAAACATTTATGTTTGAGGGAACTGAATTAACATTAAATCCAGCTTGTTATGTTTGTATCACCATGAATCCCGGTTATGCAGGACGTTCTGAGCTTCCTGATAATTTAAAAGTATTATTTCGTACTGTCGCTATGATGGTACCAGATTATGCAATGATTGGTGAAATCTCATTATACTCATATGGTTTTGTTAACGCTAGAAATTTAGCTGTTAAAATTGTAACCACATATCGTTTATGCTCTGAGCAGTTATCATCACAGAACCATTATGATTACGGTAAGTTCAATAAAGTAAACAGATAACAGATAGCAAAAAAAGAAAAAGTGTAAAGTTTTCCTTTATTGAGTGAAAGAGTTTACGTTTCATTTTAGGTATGCGTGCTGTAAAAACTGTATTGTCGGCTTGTGGTAATGCAAAGAAAGCAGCACCGGATGAAAATGAAGATATTTTACTGTTGCGTTGTTTGATTGACGTTAACTTACCGAAGTTTTTGTCATTCGATATACCGTTATTTGAAGGCATCATATCTGATTTGTTTCCGGGTGTTGTATTGCCAGAGGCTGATTATTCTTTGATGACACAAGCATTTCATGAGGTGTGCGATAAACGAAATTTACAACCAGAGAAATGTTTCCTTACAAAAATAATTGAAACATTCGAAATGATGATTGTGCGACATGGTTTCATGATGGTTGGTGAATCATATGCTGGTAAATCGAGAACATTGAAAGTATTGGGTGAAATATTAACAAAACTAAAACCGACTGGTGCCAATCCATATTATCAAAATGTACAAATGGGTATTATGAATCCAAAATCGATAACGATGGGACAATTGTATGGTGCATTTGATCCTGTTTCATATGAATGGACAGACGGTATTGCAGCCACGATTTTTCGTACTTTTGCAATGGATACGTGTCCAGATCGAAAATGGGTTAGTTAAGATGAATTTTATTATGTCAAGTGTTAGCTTTTCTCACTTGTTTTGTGAGTCCTTTTTTTGGCGTCGTATGGTCCAATCTGTATGGGATTTATCAAAAACACGTTTTCGTTGAGCAAAGGGAGTAAAATCTCTTCAATTTGGGAATGTGATTTACAAATTGAATTCATCGTAATAATTTTTTTCTATATTTTTTGTTCATTTATTGGATATTGATTGCAGTTGATATTCGATGGACCTGTTGATGCTGTATGGATTGAGAATATGAACACCGTGTTGGATGATAACAAGAAATTATGTTTAACATCTGGTGAGGTGATAACAATGTCAAATTCGATGTCAATGATATTTGAAGTGATGGACTTGTCGCAAGCATCACCGGCAACTGTATCACGTTGTGGTATGATTTACATGGAACCGGTCTCATTGGGTTGGGAGGCGTTCTTTCGTTCGTGGTTAAATCAATGCAATCCATTGTGGAAGGATGAATGGAGCACCTTTATCGGTGAACTGTTTCACTGGATTATTCCGCCGGTATTAAACAAAAAAAAAATGATTTTGAATTATGTGATTTCTCATAGGGATTTCAATAATATTATCATTTATTTGATATGGTATTCTTTCATATTTTATAATGTGTGACCTTAACTCTTGGGGGATTCATTTGTATGCGTATGGATTTACTATGGGTGGATCGTTTATGTAACAATCTAACAGTGTATGACATTTGTACGAAGAAATTGTACTCAGTTGCTGCAGCCCGGTGAATTTAATGTTTTGTTGACCACATTCAACATATTCCAAATGACAATGGACGATGCCGTTGAGGAGAATCCAGAAGATTATGACAAATACTTATTTATTTGGCTCCAGGCAACGATGATTTACAGCGTTGTTTGGGGACTGGGCGGTGTTTTAGATGTTGAATCACGTGAAAAATTTGACGTATACTATCGTAACGTAAGTAATATAATAATCATTATTAATGGTTTAAAAGGATTTATGATACCTAGTTGCCAATTTGGGGGCTGTTGTTTTAACCTTTTCTGTTTCTTTATTTTAACTTTGTAAAGTAGTATTTTAATGTCACCAATATCCTTACTGTTTTTCTTTGGTTTCTGTTGATCTTTTTCTTTATCATGAATGGAAATCACATTCTCGGTTAGTCAGTGATTTAATGGTTGTTTATGATTTCATATTGAATTTTTATTATTCAGGTTGCATTAATATCCGTCACAATACCATATAAAATATGGCAATATATAAATAAATATTCTATCCCCAGTATCGGTGAGGATAAATAAATGGTACAAGAGAATATTTGCTTTGAGAATAACCGTATTTTATTATCCGTATCCAATGTTCAGTTGAAACTGAATTAGCATTGAATACAGCGATGGGGTTGTAAATCATACAGTCAGCGTCAATGAAGTGAAAAACACTAGTTTTATCGAATATATTATGAAGGAGTAGAGTTTTATGTTTTTTAATTCCATATGAATCTCTTTGATTTTTGTTATACGTCTGGAATTGATTTCATTTTTTAATTCGATTTATACAGATATGGGCTTTTGCTGATGAGGAAGCACCACCACCAGAAAGCTTAGGTGAACGGCCAGAATGTACGATACCAATAGAAGGCTTATTCTGTGAATACATTTATAATTTTAAGCAGAAAGGTACATGGCGACATTGGCCGGATGTGGTACGCCGTATGGATCCAGAGATAACTCCAACTGGTATTCAAGTGCACACAATTGATACTGGACGATATATTCATTTACTGAATATGCATATAAAGGTAGTATAAGCATACACGCACATCAATAAATTTCCATGAATATATTCCCATGATGGTAATTTGAATAAAGCATTAATTTATTTTCTATCTAATCGTTTCATGTACAACAAACTCTCATCTCTAATTGCTGGTGCATCTTCGAATGACGTACATTTACTTTTTACATTGGAATCAATGCAATTGATGGTTGGGTGTATTTCTGTTTTCTTTTTTTTTCGCTATACCATTCCGTTTGGATTTAAAACTATAGCATAAAAAGAAATTACTGTTCGTTGGTCCAACGGGAACTGGAAAAAGTTTTTATACGCAAAATACATTGATGAATAATTTATCACCGGACGAATATTTGCCAGCATTTATAACGTTTACAGTGATGATAACGGCCAATCAAACACAGGAATTGATCATTTCGAAGGTATAGAACGTTTGATTCTATCAGAATTTGTGTGTTTTTTTTTCCTGTAATGAAACAAGAAAAACTCATTGCTTCATGATGTTTTTCCCATCTATTATATGCGGAAAAAACGACGAGTTGTTCCAGGACACAAGGGGACATTTACATATTGAACGTGGACTGTTAAAATTGTGGTCCATGTTCAATGGTCTCTACACAGAGTCAATATCATCAAATTTGTCATTATCTAATATTTTTTCCCACGTGGAAAACATTCTTAAACGATTTTCGTACTGAGAATACCTTTTGAACATTAATTTCAAATTAACGTTTAGTAAATTATCATTTTGTTTAATCTGTATTCTTTTTTTATTTTAGTTGTTAAAATTGAAACGTGGCATTTATGGGCCACCAAAGAAAGTAACTTGTGTGATATTCGTTGATGATATGAATATGCCAGCAAAGGAGGTGTATGGTGCTCAACCACCATTGGAATTATTACGTCAATACTTTGATTACGGTCATGTGTATGACCTAAAGGATACGAGTAAACTCTATTTGAGAAATATTTTAGTCATCTGTGCTTGTGGTTTACCTGGTGGCAGTCGACAAGACGTTTATTCACGTTTCTTATGCCATTTCGATATATTTTCAATTAATAATTTCTCAGCGGATACAATGTTCCGGATATTTCAAAATGTTTTATTGATTGGTTATCGGAACAATGGACATGCTTCTGATGTAATGCAATCAGTGAATCAAATTGTTAGTGGTACATTAAGTATTTATAATACGGCATGTAATGAATTGCGTCCGACCCCATTGAAGTCACATTATATTTTTAATTTGCGTGACATCTCAAGGGTTTGTCTTGGCTGTTCATTGCTGAAAAAGGAATCGGTTGAGAATCGTAAAGTATTTGGACGAATATGGTTTCATGAAACCAGCCGTGTCTTTAGTGACCGTTTAATCGATGAAGACGATCGTAAATGGTTTTTCAATAAATTATGTGATTGTTTGAGTACTATATTCCGTGAGAAATTTGAAAGTATATTTGAAACGTATGCCGAAGATGATGGCAGCCTTACAATTGAGAGTTCAAGAAAATTGATATTTGGCACTTATTTGGATTTAGATTCTGAACCCGGTGACAGACGATACGAAGAAATACCAAGTCTTGCAGTGTTTGCAAATATTGCAAAATTAAATTTAGATGAATATAATTCAACCCATAAAAGTAAAATGGATGTTGTCTTGTTCCAGTATGCTCTATTGCATTTAAATAAAATTTGTCGTATTTTATCGATGCCGGCTGGCAGTTCATTGTTAGTTGGTATGGGTGGATCTGGTCGTCAATCGTTAACCCGTTTAGCCGCAACAATTTGTCAACAATCGATATTTCAACCGGAAATCACAAAAAATTATGGCGTTAATGATTGGCATGAGGATTTAAAGAAAGTATTAAAAGAAGCTGGCGGTGCTGGTAAAGACACAGTATTCTTATTCACAGAGAATCAAATTAAATTGGAATCATTTTTAACGGATATTGATTGTCTATTGAATTTGGGTGAAGTGCCTAATATTTGGCCAATTGATGAACGACAGGAAATATTGGAAATGGTACGATTGGCAGCCCAAGGTGGTAATCGTAATATTGATATCAGTCCATTGCAAATATTCTCATTCTTTGTGAATCGATGTAAAGTTAAATTACACATTATATTATGTTTTAGTCCAATCGGATCAGCATTCCGTACCAGAGTCCGTTTATATCCGTCACTGGTGAATTGTTGTACAATTGATTGGTATGATGCTTGGCCAGAACAAGCATTAGAAATGGTAGCACAAAGATACATGTCTGGTATTAGTGTGGCTGATTCGGTTAAAGATTCAGTTGTATTGGCATGTCAGCATTTCCATGTAACCGCACGTGTAGAATCTGATAATTTTTTTTCTGAAACTGGCCGAAAGACATACGTGACATCCGCCTCTTATCTGGAATTGATTCGTTCATTTTCTAATTTGATTCAATCAAAACAAAAGGAGACAATGGATTCAAAGATGCGTTATGTTGGTGGATTAGATACATTGGCAAAAGCAGCCGCTGCTGTTGGTATTATGCAAAAGGATTTAAATGATTTGCAACCACAATTGTTGGTGATGGCTGAACAATCGAGAAAAATGACAGCCGAAATTGAAAAGAAAACAATTGAGGCAAGTATTGCAACCGAACAGGTGAGAAAGGACGAGGAGGTGGCAAATGTACAAGCGGCAGCAGCACAAGAATTAAAAGGTGAATGTGAAAAAGATTTGGCACAAGCAATTCCTGTACTGGAGGAGGCACTTGGCGCATTGAACACATTAAAACCAGCTGATATAACTCTCGTGAGATCAATGAAGAATCCACCAGCTGTCGTTAAATTAGTATTGGCTGCTGTTTGTGTAATGAAAGGTATTCCACCGGAACGTGTTTCTGATCCAGCGACAGGGAAAAAAGTAAATGACTATTGGGGCCCCAGTAAGAAAATGTTAAGTGACATGGGATTCTTGCAATCATTAAAAGACTATGACAAAGATAACATAAAAGTGGAAACAATGAAAATAATACGAAAAGATTATATACCTCATCCTGATTTTAAGCCGCATGTTGTATCAAAGGTATGCAGTGCTTTAATTAATACAATTTCATTTCGTTCTTAATGCTGTTCTATTTTATTTTTATTTTGTTTCGTTTATATGAAACGATGCTTATTAAATATTCAGTGAGTGAAATTGGTGTGAGATATACATAGATTGGAATAGAGATAATGAGATTTTAATCAGTTCAGTGAATTTTACAATTTATTTAGGCTGTCAATGGAAGTCTACTCATTATCGTATTACCACAGATAATATTAATAGTTAACAATAGCTAATTGTATAGCGGGAAATAATTAAAGATATTAATTCAATATTATTGTGATTAAAAATGGATGTTTATGTACTGGCTGCAATGTATTGCAGTATTTGTAATTTGTGAATTCAAGTACTGAATTGATATTATAAATGAATGCATAATGTTTTTAGAATGAATAATTCTAACGAAATAATAGTTTAGATGCATAGTGCATTTATAATGTTGGATATATAATGAAGTATTCTCCAATTATTATTTTATTCGGTATTAGAAGTAATAATAAATGAGTTATTTATGGATCATGACATGGGTACCAAAGCTATAAAATACAGTACAAGGGTTTTGTTTCAAAATAATTAAACATATTCGACTGACTACATTAAATTTTAATATTATCGAATTCTATTTTTGTGTGAAACGATGTATTTATATTCAATGGAATCAAATATTAAATCCTACTTATAGTGGCTCTGTATCATTGTTGTTATGCTGTTAATAATAGAGAGCACATGAAATATAAAATATACAGCGAATTGTTTGGAAATTAATTGGTAGATTAATTGAAGTGAACACTGGGTTACATTATAACATAAATTTTTATGGAAATTCCAATTTTAATTCTCAGTAAATTTTATGGAAATTCTTTTTTTTTTTTGTTATTTAGAAATTTTGCTGTTATTGAGCTTTAGTCTGTATGATAATTTTCGGTTTTTTAAAATAATTTGAATGAAATGACCAAACAGCTATGGACTCCATTAACCAGTACAAACAATTACAAATTTATAATTTACATTTTTGTTTTTTTTTCATATTAACAAAAGTATGTAAAGTAAACCAGATAATATTAATTACAAGCAGATTTTTTATTAAAAAACATGGAAAAAATTTAATTTAATCGGTTTGAAATAAATTTATTAGGTGCTCTCTGGTGTTTGTGTATTTGAGTGATTTCATTTATCCTGTCATTGATGTGAAATGGTAATTAAAATTTGTAATTATAGTTAAGTATTATTATACAGGTTCATTAAAACATAATTAGTTTAATGATGGATCATAATATAAAATGGGTCTAGTATTATATCGTATAAATTATATTTTTAAAAAAGTGGATCGATTGAAGGATATTTATTATATTTGTGTATAGATATTTCAATTTATCATCCCAATTATTATTGATACCTTTAGCAAGTAATAGAGATTTAATATTAATTTTTGTATGGTCGATAATATACAATGGATATTATAAAATTTGAACCATAACAGAAATCGTATGTTTGAACAATACTATAACAAGTAATATACAGATCACATTTAATCCTCTTGGGGACTACAACGTTTCAAATTGAATTGAATAGTCGGTACACATGGACTATCTTCAATTACATTTCCGTATGGTTTACTGTTTTTTTTTTCCATCCCCCATTTTCCAATGTAATATTGTATATTCCAAGAGGATTTTCACATATGCACGATTTCATATAATCAAATTAATATCATTTAATTCAGTTATTGTACATATTATAACCGTTTTTATTTCTATACGGTATTTTCCTCGTGTATACTCATCTCCATTTACCATTTACTCAACTGAATCAATGTAATACGATTGATCAACTATAAATATTTTATATAAACAATTTTAATACTGTTGATTGTAGGCATCGAGTGCTGCTGAAGGTTTATGTAAGTGGATTATAGCTATGGATTTATATGATGCTGTTGCCAAAGTGGTAGCACCAAAAAAAGCAAAATTAGAAGCAGCTGAAAAAGAATTTGCTGATACAATGGCATTTTTGGCTGAGAAACGTGCACTTGCGGCTGAATTAGATGCCAAAGTTAAAAAATTAAATGAAGATTTGGATGCGGCCAACGCACAGAAGAAACGGGTTGAAGATGAAGTTGAATTGTGTAAAAATAAATTGATACGGGCTGAGAGTTTGATTGGTAGTCTGGGCGGTGAACGTAGCAGATGGACCCAAGCAGCTCAATCACTACAAAATTTATATGATCACCTGCCAGGCGATATATTGATTTCATGTGGTGTTATTGCTTATCTGGCACCGTTCAATATGAAATATCGGGGAAATTGTGTCGACGATTGGCATAAATTGTGTAAAAAGACTCATATACCGTGCTCAGATGTTTACAGTTTAACAACAGCTTTGGGATCTGAGATTAAGGTGAAATTGCTTTAAAATATCTTCTATTTTAATAATTTCAAAAGGTATTCCAGGTACCAATGATTTATTGGTTTTAATTCGTTTTCTATCTTTTGTTCTTGTAGATTCAAAGCTGGAACTTAGATGGTTTACCACGTGATGTATTTTCTACAGAAAATGGTATTATAATGGATAATTCAAGTCGTTATAGTTTATTTGTGGATCCACAGACTCAAGCAAATAAATGGATTAAACAAATGGAACGTTCGAATCGATTAGTTATGTTAAAATTTTCCCAATCCGATTATATGAAACAATTGGAATCGTGTATTGAAAATGGTTTTCCAGCTATAATAGAAAATATTCAAGAAGAATTGGAGGCACCATTAGATCCTGTATTGGCAAGGAATACATTCATTCAAGGTGGCGTTGAATTTCTTAGCATTGGTGATAATATTATACCGTTACATAAGAATTTCCGTTTATACATGACAACATCACTACGAAATCCACATTATTTACCGGAAACTTTTAATAAAGTTACGTTAATTAATTTCGCATTAACACAACAAGGTTTGGAGGATCAATTATTAGGTATTGTTGTTGCCAAAGAGCGTCCAGATTTACAAGAACTAAGAGAAAAATTGATTATTGAGAGTGCAAACAATAAGGCAACATTGAAACAAGTGGAAGATAATATATTATCAACGTTGTCTTCAAGTGCTGGTGACATTTTAGAAGACGAATCGGCCGTCACGATTTTAGATAATTCAAAACTGTTGTCAGCTGAAATTATGGAAAAACAAGCTGCCTCAGCACAAACTGAAGTTAAGATTGAAAGCTTCCGGCAAAGCTATCGACCGGTCGCTATACACTCATCGATCCTTTATTATTCGATTACGGATTTACCAAATGTGGATCCAATGTACCAATTTTCATTGAATTGGTATATTAATTTATACATTTATTCAATCGATAATGCAAACAAATCAAGAGATTTGGTTAGGCGATTGAAATTCTTAACGGATGCGGTTACATTAAATTTATATAATAATGTTTGTCGTTCAATTTTTGAAAAGGATAAATTATTGTTTTCATTTGTATTAACAACAAAGATTATGCTCGCCTCTGGACAAATATCACAAGAAGAATTTATGTTCCTACTGACTGGTGGTGTTGATATTGAAATAACGCAACAAAAACCGGCACCATGGATTACAGACAAAATGTGGGAGGAAATCTGTAAATTGGAACAGTTGGGTACACTAAAGGGTTTCGTTGGATATTTTAAGCAGAATTTGCCGACCTTTAAGGCTTATTATGATTCGGCAGAACCGCATTTAGCACGTATTGCAGAACCGCTTGAATCAAAGCTTTCACGGTTTTCAAAAATGGTGGTATTGCGTGCTATACGGCCTGATAAAGTGTTTGTGGCCATCAGTGAATTTGTATCGGCTGAAATGGGGCCAAGTTTTGTATCACCGCCTCAATTTGATATATCGAAATCATATAAAGATTCGAATGCTTTAATGCCATTAATATTCATTCTATCGCCTGGTGCTGATCCAATGGGTGCTCTATTATTATTTGCTGAGAAAATGGGTTTCGATGAGACATTTCAATCGATATCGTTGGGCCAAGGACAGGGTCCAATTGCCCAGCGGATAATTGAGGATGCACAATTAACTGGTACTTGGGTGTGTCTGCAGAATTGTCATTTAGCTGCTTCTTGGATGCCAAAACTTGAGTATTTGTGGGAGAATATGGATTTCTTTAATACATCGGGTATGTTATTTGAGTGTGCAATTATTCTAATTGTATGTTTCAAATTTAATGTGAAATCTATTTTCAGCCTCATTCAGGATGTGGTTGACAAGTTACCCATCGGATAAGTTTCCGCCATCAATTTTACAGAATGGCGTTAAAATGACCAACGAACCACCGACTGGGTTGCAACAAAACTTATTACGTTCTTATCTATCGGATCCAATGAAGGATGAGGCATTTTACAACGGATGTCCTGGGAAAGATAAAGCATTTACAAAACTATTATATGGCATTTGTTTCTTTCATGCTGTTGTTCAAGAACGAATTAAATATGGTCCACTTGGATGGAATATTCCATACGGTTTCAATGAATCTGATTTTCAAATATCTGTGCAACAGTTACAATTACTATTAAATCAATATGATGAGGTACCTTACGTAGCTGTCCGTTACTTAACGGGTGAATGTAATTATGGTGGCCGTGTTACTGATGCTTGGGATCGACGGGCAATTGTTACAATTTTATTGGACTATGTGAATGAACGTGTGGTAAATGAAGTAAGTTATCAGTTTTCGGCATTAGATTGTTATATGGTGCCAAGGAAACAAGAGCATCGGGAAGTGTGTAAATATATTGAAGAGAATATTCCGAATATGGCGACACCCGAAGTATTTGGTTTACATGCGAATGCTGGTATTACAAGAGACTTAAATACATCCAATTTACTATTAAACACAATGATTTTAACACTTGGACGTGTATCAAGTGGTGGTGGTGATACCGATAAAATATTATTGGGAATTGTGGCGGACATAAAAGCAAAGTATTTTATTGAAATGAACTTTTCGCCTCCCACAACCCAATTTTGATAATAATATTATGAAAAATGTATTTTAGATTACCAAATGATTTTGATATGGATGTGTGTAAAGCAGCCTATCCAGTTGATTATAATGAATCAATGAATACTGTTTTGGTACAGGAAATGGAACGATTTAATAAGTTACTTCAAACGATACGGCGTAGTTGCATTGACCTGGAAAAAGCTGTTGAAGGTATTTTTATGTAGATGACAGAATTATCAATTTCAGTAGTTGGAGTATTTTTTCCTGTTCTTTCAAATTATACAAATTTGATGGTAAACAGTGTGCATTTTAGATAAGATGGTTAAAGTAGTTTTCAATTTGTACGAAAATTTTTAATTGATTTTTGTTAAAAAATTACATTCAACGATGAACTTTTAAATTACCAATGTTTTAAATGGATAGTGTCTGCATTTTATTTTGAAGATCGATAAATTTTGCTACTCATTAAATGGTATTCATTGTGTATTTTTAGGTATAATTGTAATGACTCCCGATTTGGAGGCCGTTGCTAGTTCAATCCTCTTCAGAAAGATACCAACACAATGGGCTGGTAAATCATATCCAAGTCTGAAACCAATTGGCTCTTATGTACAAGATTTTGTCGATAGACTCTTATGGCTCCAACAATGGTTTGAACGTAATAAACCACCAACATTTTGGTTGTCTGGATTCTTCTTTACACAAGCATTCTTGACCGGTGCACGTCAAAATTATGCTCGAAAATATCGGATCCCAATTGATACATTAACATTTGATTTTGCTGTAACAAAACATGATACGTAATTTAAATTTCAATCAATTAATAGTGAAGGAGTCTCATTTAAATGGTGGCTCTTCATTCACTAAATTCCCGGCCGAAATAATAATGAATGAATTTACTTAAATTCTTTGTAGGATAAATAAACCACCAGAGGATGGAGTTTATATAAATGGATTATATTTGGATGGTGCTAGTTGGAATCGTCAAGGGACTCATATAGCAGAACAATTACCAAAAATTCTAATTGATGCGATGCCAACGATTCATTTATTTGTAAATTTTATTAGAAAATTTTGATATCTACATTTATGCTATTGTAACGAATAATTCGATTCTGTATTGGATTTCTTTGTAGCCTGTATTGATTGATGAACTATATGAAGGTACTCGATATCAAACGCCGTTGTATAAAACAGCTGAACGTCGTGGTACATTGTCAACCACAGGTCATTCAACAAATTATGTTCTACCGTTTTTACTGAACACTGTATTACCAGCTGCCCATTGGGTAAAACGTAGTGTTGCCATGCTATGCCAAACAAGTGATTAAATTCCATATACATAAAACTGAAGAGAGTACACCAGCAAGTTACCTAGAAAGTCAGGTGGATATTGTATTTAGTAATGCATATTTTATGCATTTTGCATTAACTGAGTTATTATAACTAGAGGTTGTGGACTACATCTCATACCAAGTTGATTATTCATTTTATTTGTTTCACTTATCATTTCTGCCCGATTTTAATGGCAATACCACCCAGTAAATAGTAGAAAATAAATTAATTGTAATTTTGTCGTTTTAAAACAAGTGTACTGCATTTATTATGCAATCGTATTCAATTCCATTCATGTTATTAAAACTGAAAATATGCAACTGGATTACAGGCAATACATCTTCAAAACCGATTTTATCCTAGTTACCATAGTCTATAACATTCCCATTTTTATCTCTCATCTCTGTGAACAGGATCAAACAAACACTTTTTCCTATGCTTTTTCGTATTTGTGCTTAAACTAAAGCCACTGAAATAATAGTCGGATGGCACTAAAACGATATACATCATCAACAAAAAAAAAAACCCTCTTGTGTAGTTGCAAAGCATATTGTATTAACCACATCCCAAATACAAGTGAATATGTGTGGATAAATGTTTTTCTGTATTCAAAATGCTTCTTTTCCTGGTATCCTGTGTAAATTTTATTTCAGTTTTTCTATTGTTCTTTGATGGTCGGTACTTATCATTGCCAATGAATCCATCGACCTGGAATCAAATTCAAATGTTATGGCAATGTGGAAATGGATTCGACATAAATGTAATCAATTAAATATACAGATCGTTATTTCATGTGTGCAACTTGAATGGGATAAAACAAATTGTAATTATTGGGTTTGGAAGATCTTTATACGTTCATTTCTTTATCAGTGGACTCAGATACAGAGATTCTAGTCACTGTTATAAATTATCGGTCAATGAATTAATCATTCAGTTGTTTTTGATCTTTAGTTCATTTTTCAATTACCAAATTGTATTCAATATTTTCTCTTAATTTTTTGAGACGAGGATAATTTTCTCCTGATGGTATGATTGCTTAGAAAAGGGAATAAATTGGAGTATGAGATAAGGTGGTAAATATCCTCTCGGTAGACTAATTATTATATTGATGCCCCTAATGGTAATTATATCATGGTAAAAAAAGAACTTTCCGAAAATTGAAAGATCCAAAAGTTTCAAAATTGTTGTTGTAATCCATGTTCCACATCGGATTATCAATTTGCATTAGTATTGGTGCATTTCTGTTAATTCTAGAAAAACTACGAGGAAATCACTCATTTTCTAAAAGTTCAAAAATTGTTGTTGTAATCCTTGTTGCCTATCGGTGTATAAAATTGCATTAGTATTAGTAGTTTGCTCTAACACCACGAGATATTCAACGATTTTCAAAAGTTTTAAAAAAATTTAGTTGATTCAGTAGATCTCTTTGCTACTTTGTAATTCCTCAGCTGGAAGCATTTGGATTGAAGCTATTCGGTTTGATCTTTAGGTGCTTTGTTGTTTTAAAAGTTGAACGTTATTTGTTCTGTTTTTTTTTTTAATTTTTCTCTATGTGTACTGTCTTTTGTCTCGTACATTTCAATTGTATTCTTGAGGTCGTTGAGGGGTATATAGAGGAAAACGATAGAATGACAACTTCAGAATGAGGAATTTCACAAAACAGAAAAAAGATTGTTTAAAGTCTGTCATCATTTCAATTACACTTTTGATTGTGGTGAAGCATACAATATATTTAGAATAGAATGACTTTTTAGGACAGACAAGAGAGCTTTTTTCCTTCATAGTACTCTGAGTACCACAGTGAAAGTCTCCGTATTTCTTTACGTTTTTCTCTTTGTAAATTTCTTTTTTGCTTTTGTTTTATTTGACGACAGATTTCTAACTGAGTTTAAATAAAAAATGATATGGTGAATATCATTGGTTCGTTTTTTTAAGCGATGCACCAGATTTCATTTTGATATATGTTACTTTTCCTCATAATTTCTGTTTCGAATACAAGGAAAATTCATTATGTCAACAGAATTGAGAGAAAGTGAACTTATGTTGATGCTTTAAAAGAAAATAAAAATGAGAACGATACATCACATAAAAAGAAAATCAAAGGCTTTTTTGTTTTTGGCAGTTTCAATATTCCCTTATGTGGTGACTTAATAAAAATATTTTAATTTTACCTTCAGTTGAACTTTCATGTATTCTCTGCTCAACAAAATTCATATGGGGATTTGAATTAAAATATTTCACTGTACCTTATATTCAGGTTTGTTTAATATACGTTGTTCACTTTACACACAAGATGAATTAAAGGCATCTACAGTTTGATTACAGAATTGACTGATGAATGAATAGATAAGAATTTTCTTTCTTCCATATCTATAGTTACTGAAAATAATTTAATTCAACATATTGGAGTGCATTCAGTTGATTGAAAAATGGTTTTCAAAAAGAATATGGAATATTACGATAGAACTTTTTTCACGAGCCAACAAATAAGGAATACTGCCTGTGGGAATTACATACAGCGACAACATGAAAGGAAGAGTGAATTATCAACGTTTTCACTCATCGTTTATTTTTAGTGTCCCAGATTATTTACGTGTTTTCTTTCTTTTCATCTGGCACCTTCATTTCCATCCAATCTATTTGGTGTTTCAAAATGGATAAGATTAAGTGAATAAAAATGGTCCCAAGAATCATTCAAGTAGAATATAGATGGACCCCTAAAAGCAAAAAAATATGAAAAAAAAAAATTGAATATAAATAATAAAAATATTCATCTATTCAAATAAGATTGAATCTGATAAACTGCGGTTATTGAAAGGTGATCGATCATTATTCAATTTATCACACACGATGGTCTTGTTTGTTATAAATGGAATTTGATGTTATACGAAGGTGTAAGAAATCATTTTTTTTTTCGTTCGATTTTGGATAATGGAAAAAGGAAATTTACTATTTCGTTTTGGTAAGCAAAATAGAATTATGAAAAAAACAGAAAAGAAAAGTAAATTGTTCGACTATCAATCGACCCTTGTGCCAATTATTTGTACCAAAAGTGGAAAGAAAATGTCATCGAAATTCCATTTTTCTCTCTGTTTATGTGGGAAGATAAATAGTTTTCGTTTTCATTTTGATGAGGAAAAATTATTGTTCCATGTTGAAGTTTCTATGCGAATATTTATGTTTTGATGTGAATGATATGTCCGATTATAGTAAAAGTATTGAAAGTGTTTTTGAACATTCTGCATCATAATGAATTATTAAGAGATAATAGACGAAAATATTTTGTTTTTCATCAACTGAATGTTTCTTTTGTGATTACTTCTAGTGAATTTATTAACATGATTCTTATGACTTCATACATTTGTATCTAATACTTTCAATTGAACCACATGAACTGGTAGCATTTTCTAATAAACATTTAATCTCTATTCATGAAATTTATTTTACAAAATCCACTTACTACTTCTAATGAATGCATTTGATTAAAATAAATTTTGTAATCGGCTATAAATATTTGTATTTTACTTGAAAGTTTATTTATACCATGACTTTATATTATGGATCATTAACTAAAATGGGTAATACATACTTGAAGTACCATTGGACTGTAATGGATAATATTCACTATTCATCTCAAATAATTAATATAAAAAAACGAATCAACATTTCTATTGAATAATTTCATAAGAATTCTTTGATATACCTTGTCCTATATGAATTAAATTGAATCATTCAAGTCGTTTATATTCAATACACTTTCAGGTTCACAAAAATCATTTAATTTGATTTATTGACGATTCTCACATCAGTAAATTGCATTTTGGTCCTCAAACTTCATCGAAACTTCATTGCAATGTTAGTGTTTCGAAGCCAGTCAAATGATACTTTAAATGAATTATCAGAACACGAATAACCAAACGGACAGTGTCCTGGTTTATAATTCTATTTAAGGTCCCTGATTTCTATGAGTACTTTATCATCTTTTATGTCTTGTCATCTTACTTTCCACGAATCCAGTTACCAATGTAATAAATTTTTTATCAGATTATTGAACCTTTTAAATGAATATGTGATGGTATTTTAAACTCTATATGAAATATTCTTTCATTTGATTGCTACTAACAAAGAATATTTATACCTTTTAGTAAATTTCTGGATTTCAACATACAAACATTGAATTTTATTTTTCATTAGATCATATCCGTTATTCTGTTTTTTATTTGCCTGATTTTTCATGAGTATCATTTCTCTATTGTGTCCAATGTAATTCAATATTTTTTTATTTTGTTTGGTAATCAACACCCACAGTTAACATAAATATGTAGTGGTACAACGATTAACCCATCTTCAGTTACCTCATAGTAAATAAAAGGATTCCCCTATTGACCATTATCGATGTTATCAATGTATGAATGTGAGAACATCATCATCAACACTAGCCGCCCTATTTTTGGAATACATAACTAAATAACGCACCCAAAACACTAAAAACTTTTATTCTCACCATATCTTTTCAATTTCACTGAATAATAAAAAAAAATCCTCGAGTAATAATACATAACTGAATAAAAATATACGGAAGCTTTTATCAAGTTGAATCATAATAGGAAAAATAACAATCAATAGCACGTAACCAACTCTAATGGATTATATAGTGCCATTGCTATGATAACAGACAATAGAAATAACCCCCAGAATTCATTCTGGGTAACCGGGGATAGTAAATGCAATCAAAATTCAAAACAACGATATGAGTAGAAAAAAAAAACGTCACATTGAATAGCTGGTAACATATAAAACACTTTCTGTTAATGGAATTCACACGACAAGTGATATAACATTTTAATTAACGTTTTTAAAATTCACATTGAATTTTTATTACATTGCATTGAATTTAATGAAATGAAATAGTTAACGGATAATGTTTAGCCAAAGAATTTAAATCATAAAAAACGTAATGTCATATTGACTGTGCCTTTAAGTATTTTCTGTATTTAATTTTCATTTTGATTCATGACGTTGATTATGATGAATGAATTACCTTTTCTTTATTATCTCTTTTGGTTACTAAAAATAGGTGAATCATATTACAAGTTCATCAAGTTGAAATGATGAAGTAAACGAATAAGCTTATTCTAATTATAGGATGAATGAATGTATATTTGTTATCATCTGTAGGTGTGTGTGTGTTTCTTTAGAATATTCACCTTTAAGCTATGTTACTAATTAGGCATTCACTGTTGGGACACTCCTTAGAGGCTGATGAATTTGAATTCATACGAAGGTAATCTGTGTAAAGTAACTAATTTGAATACAGATGATAGTCAACATTGAATTATGGAGTTGTGACGAAAAACAAAGAATTGCAGTGAAAGAATATAAAACAGATTTGGATTCATAACAAATTTATTTGAGAATCTCATGTGATCTTCGTTCATATCAATGAATCACATTTTTCAATTATTATTGCTAAACGAAAGTACAAATAAACTGATGATTGTTATTAAAATTTATTAGGTGAAACTCAAAATTCAGTCAAGTGAAATGTGATCAGTAATAGTCAATGAACTTCATACAAATTGAGGTAAGACATTTGCCAATTTCAATTGCAAAAAAATCATAAAAAGATTGAAATACTTTAAGTAGCTTAAGGAATTTTGTTATCCACGTGTGTAGGCACATTGGTTTTTTGTCCGACAAAGCAACAATTGAACGTATCGTCTCAGTTAAGTTACAAAATCAGAGTTTTCTTGTTCCATGTGGTCAATAATGGATGCTAAAATTTCAGTTTTCATTTTTCCAGACCCCAAAAGAGATCAATTTTAGATGAATTGTTCTTTTGTACGTTTTTACCTTTTTCTTCATTTTGGCCAATGTATTTTCTTTTCTGACTGTCATACATTTACCTAGTGAGTCAAATCGTGTAGTATATTATTTACTGTTTTAGTATGCAACACCATTATTCAAATGATATCAAATAACAGAGAGCAACAAAGAATGATGTTCATGTATGATTTTTCCTATTTTCTTTTTGGTTTTATAACTGAGGATGAATTTAAAGGACACATTAAGTGTTATTGTAAAATAAATCATCTAACATTCGTTGGTATTTTGTTATAAAATTTTGTATAATTCGTTATACACACGAGGGCAATAGTTGAAGACTATATTTTGATAGTGACTTCTCATGATATTAAAAAAAAAAAAACGAAAAAGAAAATACGTCTCTTTTGGAACAGAGACGAGTAAATTTAAACAAACGAAATGTAAAAAAAAAAAAAAGAAAATTGTAGCACAAATCCAGGATGTTTAAATATTTGAAACGTGAATTTTAGGCATTTTAGAACAGTTAGCATACCAAATGGTGATAGGGAAATGGAAAAACTAAGAAAAACCGTGTAATAGATGTGAACGGTTGCCTTCGTCACATGTATACATTCAAATAAATGGATGAGGCGTATGCAATGGGTATTAGACATAAATCAACTTGTACGTATATCCAAATGTAATTTCATAAGCAAGAAAATCATTTTTAGTTTAAAGCCAAAGAGCAATGAGATATGCGAATAATATTTTTTATATCAGAGTCATATTTTAAACATACATCATATTACAATTTCCTTCTTCATTTTTATATCGAAAATATATGTGGCGGCACAAGACATGGCAAATAAGAAAACCAACCTCGACGAATGAATGAAAACGAAAAGAAATATTGAATCACTTCAACAAAATGGCAAAGAAATGAGATGAACAAAAAAAAAGTAAAAAAAAAAGAAAAAGAAAAACTCTTCTTACAACGTAAATATAAAATACAATAATCATAATGTACACCATCGAATTTATGCTGGATTTTTGTGATATGTGCTCAAGAAATGATACATTTATCTTGATTTTGTTCACCCCGTCTATACATTATCTTTTTACGATTTTGATATTTGCGAAAACTAAGAGGTGATGGATTCTCTGATACACAGTAGATATGGGAAAGGGATAAAAGAAACAAAAGTTGCAGTCAAAATCATAAAAATTTTCCTTTTAACCTAAAAAAATTTTTGCCTAAACTGAATGACATAAAGAAAACAGAAATGACTAAAATCGAGGCAAGACAAAAACAAAATATAAATCTAGGACAGTGTGAATGATATCATATAGACAGAAGTTTAACAGAGATGAGTTACAAAAGGAACGATGGAAAACAAAACATATTATTCGATTTTTAACATCAAATGATAAATGTGATGGACTGACTTGTGGGAGACGGACTTTTTTTCATCCTAACATTTGCCATCAGATTGTTAGTTTCAGTTGTTGGTAGAGAGCCAAAAGGTAAAATATAAACAGTTTTCCCAGAGCATCATTTATCCACTAAACAGAATAATCCATTCGTTGGGTTTTCCTTTTCTTTTTTTTTTTTTGAGGAAAAAATATACTGAACATTGGAGAAGAAAAAAAAAAATTGTGAAAAGTAAAATACTTTGCTGTCTGTCTGATGAACAGCAACTGAAAAAGCAAACATTTACTCAAAGATAAATCTTTATCGTTTTATGGGGCGCAAAAAAAAAAGTAACACCCACGAGTTCTATGTATCGTTGGGGAGATTTTTCTTTTTTTCACTTATCCACTCGTCCCTGTGTCAGTGTTTTAGGTGAAATTGGATAGAGTGAAATAATTTTTTTGTTTTGTTTTCACCTAAATTGATATTTAAATTGTTTTAAACAACGGAACTTGATTTACAATCATCTCAAATGGAAAGAATTATCCCCTTTTACTTTTTTTTTTATTCCTGGAAAAACTAGACGACCGCTTTATGATTTAAACTTTTCGACTGGTAATGGTATTTTCCTCATCATTTCATATATCGTATTTTGTTGTATATTCCAGTTTTTTTGGGGGAATTGAAGTTTAGTGAAAACAAAATAACAAAAAACGAAGAAAATAGAAAACTTTTCTTTTACCAAAAATTTTTATTTTCGTCTCGTTTGGACAGTTTTAGTGTTTGATTGGGAGAGTGGTTATTCATCACTGTTGACAATTGGATGATGTTTCCATACCATCGTAATGGAGGAGACACTCAAAAGTTACGAGAACTTCTTCGTTTGTTATCTCTGTTTCCGTTTACTGGGGTGGATTTTTCCGAAATACAGTTTACTGTTCACCAGGTAAGTTAATGTGTGTTTCATGATAGTTTACCTATGCAGTATATGTGATACACATAAGTGTAATTTAAATAACCACAAATTTATTCAGTGAAAATTTATGTTGACTTCAACAATTTCTTCTTCTTTTTGTTAACTGTCGGTTAACGACAGTTATTGATTCTTGAAATGGAATTTTACAATACAATTATTGGAAACGGAAAATTTACAATGTCTCATAGAGTTTGGCTATCGATTTAAGCATATGTGATACATCAAATGGTATATTACAATATCTCACTTCATTTAATGGTCATCTCATTTTCAAAATATCAAATGGTTAAACATTAAATTTTGTTTCGATGATTTTGTCTAGTTTTAAGTGTTTCTTATCGTATTTACTCAGTTATTCTATTGATTTTATATTGGTTTTCAATTGCTTACAATTTTCTATTGTTTTCTGGGTGGTAGTGACTAAATTGAAGAGTATTTTGTATAAAATTAATTTAATACTAGAAAACTACTACCACCCCTCTACGGAATAATTGATTGCAGTCGAATGAGTGTAAGTTTATCGTTAGTCACACAGGATCTTTGGCATCCTGTATGGCCTCGGGACCTTACACATAAATGATATTGTATAGTAAAACGTGACAAGTTTTAAATGTTTCGATATCAAGACTAAAAGTTTTCACGTTAGTTTGTTTCCTACATATCAATTACAAGTCAATTGAAGAGGAAATGATTAATTGATACACATTTACTTGAAGCCAAATATTATTGATCTTTTCTTTTGTTACATTCCAATACAATGGTATCGATTGATTCATATGTGAGTGTGAGTGGCATGTAATTCAGTCATTTTGAGTAATGCATTTCAAATATCTTTTAAGTGTTTGTTGGTATATTTTTTTCTTTATTCACAATAAACGATTTTTCTTAACGTCAACAAGAGAACAATTTCTTTTTTGCTACGATAAAAAGCTCTTCATTCTGTTTATATATCCTTTTCACGGACGACTGAAATAATGAAGAACAACGGAATGAAATAAGAAAATGGAATCAATTCACGATTCTCAATTTTATTTTGGTAATACGTCGCATAATCGATTGGTATTTATTATAAATGTTGATAAAATTACGTAACATTATTATGGTCGAAACTTAACAATTCACCCATCATTATGGATGAACCATTTGGCGAACCGACTAAATACGGATACAAGATAGGCGGAATGATTGGTTCTAGCATCGATTAGGCATTTCAATTTGTTTGTTTATGCGAATCAAATAATGGGAATATTGCTTGAAGACTATACCATTCACTTCCTATTCATATATTTGATATTATTTGTGAATGTGTGTGCTTTTGATACAACGGCTGCTGTTTTCGACCTCGAATAAATGAAAATCCAAGGCTATTTGAATTACAATATTTCTTTTCCACTGTTTCATTCCATCTATCTCTTGTGCCTCGTGTCGCTACTTGTCTTTTTCACAAATGAAAACTGTTTCAATTTACCCCCAATGTTTTCCTATGCTTGGTGGGGGGTGGGTCTAAGAAAACTGGAAAATTAATGGAATTACATTTATTGATAAAATGGTTGAGATACCAAACAAAATGTAACTGTAGTACCGTGAAATTCAAAAAAAACGAAAAGCACAACAGATTTTTCTATGCATAAGAATTGTTTTTATTTCTTTTTTGGTTTTTGAAAACAAAACATTGAAGATCTTTTCCGAACAGTGAACTGGTATTAAGAAAAAGTAATAAGACTAATTTAAGTGTGTCATAATCTCTTTGGATTTGTATGTTATCAGGCAATTGTTACACACAACTGGTTAGAATAAGTTCATTAGTTTAGCTTTTTGGTGTTTATTCTTTGTTTTCTGTTATTCACTTTTTTATTTTTCTCGCAATGTTATCTTATGAAACGATGAAATGGCAAGAAATATACAAGAAAAATATTATTTAACAATTCATTGAACTTCAATTTTACGGTTGATTAATTGTGAATACGAATATAGCACATACAATATCCACTTAATTAAGCGATTGTATGAAGATGAATCAAAATGGCAAAGAAAATGTTTTTACGCACTCAATTTATAGGAAATTACTGTTGGATTTTACTTTTGACCATTGACGCCACATTGGCTATCATTCAATGAACATTGACCCAAAAGTTGAAATAAAAGAAAAACTTTTAGATTCACTAGACAGTAAAAGTTTTTTTTTTTATTATTTCTGTGTTTCTTATTTAATTTTTAAACAAATTTATTCACATGATTGAGTTTTCTGTATTTCTTTCAAAATTCCATTTGTATTTAATGAATACTAATAAAAAGTAAAAACTACTTTCAATTGATTTAATTGAATAATTTATGTACACTTTCATTAGTATACCGATATCGGGCAATAAGCCAAATGAATTAGTTGTCAATTATTAAAATTGGTATGCTAAATGTGGCAATTTATAGTTGTCTATAAAATCCATTAAGTATTAAAAGTTCCATTTCACTATTATGATTTAACATTTAAATGAAATTACATCAAATATGAGATTGCAATAAATTTATTAAACTCTGAAATGTAGTACAATGAATTTTATATGCGGTTCCAAATGAATGAAAACCAAAGACAAAACAAAAAAATTTTTTGAATAGTTTGCAACATTTTGTCTTATAAAGTAACTGGGTTACAAGTAAAATATTTGATAAAATACAAACAGTTTTTCGTTGTCATTTCTTTTATTTTTCTATTTTAATATTATAAATATGACTATTCCATATCAAATAGCTTAAATGAATTGCACACGAGATTGTGAATGCAAACACTAAAGAATGCCAAATAGTTTTTTTTTTACTATTTCTTGTTGGGTAGCCAACAACAACAAAAAGAAAAATATAAACGACACAGCAGAAAATTTCTATTCAAGAGAAGAAAAACTGATTAAATAAAGAAACAGTTGTATATCAAAAGTTTAACGGAAAAACTATGAAGGAACAGAGATGCAATATGAGACCAAACTTAATGAAATAAAAGAAAAAATTGGTTCAGATGGCGTTTGGGATGAATTTAAAAAAAAAATAAAATTTTTTTGAATTTCATACTAAAACACTTCTGTTTGGTTAATGCAACAGTGGTTAAAAGATAATTTTATTAAACTTAAAAGTTATTAGCTGGTATATACACCCATTCGTGTTTGGATTATGCTAAACGAGTTATTTTAATTACTAAACAAGAACCTAGAAAGAGACAGTTCTCTACTTTAATGCGTTTTTCACGGAGAAAATGGAATCATGATGAGAACACATTGAATCCATCCAGGAATAAAATTCAGTAAAGTGTTGGTGTCATTGGAAATCTCCGTCAAATAATAATTATACTGAAGGGATTGATATTCCATAGAATCCGTTACACTTCGTGAATGAAAACTTCTTTTCATGGCCCGCAAAATGAAAGAAACAAAAAATGGAAAATTGTGTGGCATGAAATGAAAAAGGATTTGTTTAACGTAAGTAAAAAATGCAAATTTTATGTCACATATAAAAACCATATTCTATGAACATAAGCCGTCATGTAGAATTATAAAACATTAAATTTTATTATGTAACCAAAGATATGCGCTCATTCTGTATAATACCTCCATCACTCCATTCATATGAATGGTAATGATTGCAAAGTAAAAACAAAAAAATAGAAAGGAGAAGAATACAGCAAAAGGAGTCACACCAAAGAAAAACGCTGAAACTTTAAACGTTTGTACTCTCAGAAATAAGACGATAACTGTTTGGATTTCTGGAAAACTAAAAATCTCTTTCTAATGCTTCAAAGACACCGTCGTATTCGTAATAAGAATAAAACGGAGTAAATATATGCACCAAAACGGAAACCACTTAACAAATGAGCAGTAAGGTGTTATTACAGTTGCTTTAGGGTTGATGGCTGGCAAAATACACAGAGATTCAGGTGTATACGACTGCAAATAATAAACCATAAGAAATGAAAATCACTGGTATAAGCAATTTAATTCTTATAAAATACACAACCTACAATAAACGGGGTGACATTGCGAAAAGTGATACTTAATTCAAATTTAATAATGATTAAATTTAAAATCCTGTTGGTTTTGCATTATAATATTCTGGCTGCATGATATGAGTGTCTGATGCTTAAAATTTAAATACACTGTTAGACTGTTATACCAATTTTAATTTACCCACACTTTAATTATAACGGTGTGTCTTAAAAACATAGAAAAAAAGAAATCTTGAGATTCCCATGACACGAATAAATACACCTCATTTTAGTTCAGTTTAGTTACCATGAAAAATGATGGGTGTTACAGCCAATCTTAACTGCCATTAAACGGAACTGAAGTATTAAATTGTATATATGAGTATGATATTCCTCCTTATTTATACATTCTATGGCATAAAACAAAAGCACAAAAAAAAAAAACTGAATGAAATTATATGGTAACCTGGATTAAGTGGAACCGACAAAACACATTCACGTTAAATACTCATTTGTAAAACATAATTGAAATATGTTTTGTTTTTTCAACTAAACGAATTGGTACATTGGTATCCATTATAGAAAACAAAACAAAAAAAAAATAATTCGTGGAAAACAACAGCCAACATACAATGAATTAAATTTTTCTGTTTTTCATCGTTAGATGGAATATTGGCAAGAACTTGATGGTATAACGTAAAAGAAATGAAAAATATTCATCATCATCATCATTGTAGTTGATCATCAGCATGGGAATATTTCAATGAATTTGTTATAACCAACAAACATTTTTTTAAGGTGCATTTCATCTATGTATTTGACTAAGAGTGAAAATACTCAGTCAATAGGATGTGTAATATATGTAGAGAGTCATCTGACTATGTGAAACCATTAGAATTGATTATGCTAAGAGTATTATAATATCAAAAACATAAAATACAATGAAACAGCATGTTAATCTAAAATGTTAATATCCATATGGGACGATTGAAATTACCCTCAATCGCCTTTAATGGTGAATTATACAGTAAACGGAGTTTTCTACAAATTTTTTTTTTTTTAAATTGATTCTTCTCAATGTAATATCAATGATTTTCCTATCATATAATCATTTTTAGTTATCGACAATCAATTTGAATATTTAATGTAACAAAATGTTTGAATACTCATCGAACATTATTAAATGGTTATTTGTTTCCTTCCTTTCTTCTGTGTTATTTTTGTTGCTAAAAATTTTTGATTGAATTTGCATAAAAATGAAACCAACCGTAATGAATGTCGAACAAATGTTCACTAAGAATAGGTGGAGATATTATAAGAATCATTACAATTTGCAAGTAATGAATTAATATTAAAAAATTGAATAAATCTGAAGAAAACAATTCTGATGATAAGGAAATGTAACAGGAGCAAATAGACGATGAAAACATTTTTATTTTTCTTTAAAATGACGTTAACTGATTTTAAGATAAATGAAAAATTGATTGCATTAATCGAGATAATTTTCCTTGTTTTTCCATCAATTTAACTTTTGCTATATTAAATCTTATGGTACAGTATGATATTTTGAGTAATGGCGGGTATATGAGCCATCATCAACTATTAAATAAAGAATTAAATTGAATCTCAACCTATTTTATAGGATAATATCGTATCAGATAATCACATTAATGTTAACTCAGTAGAGAGACAAGGCGATAAATCTATCAATTGATGTCTCAGACGGTTAGTGATTTTTCTATTTTTCCATCTGAACTTAACATTTGCACTAATCATCGATGTTTGTGCTCATCATATTGAATTTATTCTATTTTCTTTTGCCATGTGAATATAATCAAGTAAATAGTGTGCAACGGTTAAGATGAAAAACATTGGAAAAAATATATATTTTTAGGAAATCATTGCTTTTATAGAATTCGCTGAATCATCCATTCACGATGGATTATAATTCAACTTGAATATGAAATTCAGGACTTATTTTTCATTCCATTTTAGCTTTCGTTGAATACGTTAGTTTCTCAAACTAATATAATCTAAGATTTGATTTAATCTCATCTACTTCACAATACTTCTCTATTTGAATAGTGGACATCCTTTCGGCTCTGAAATGAAGTACCTCCTGCCTAAACGAACATAAACATTGGCGCATAGACTTACGATTTTTTTTATTCCCATTGTCAACTATTATTTCAAAATGAATCTTTATTAAATTTTATTCTGTGCTATCGTGGATTATGATGGTTCATCTTTATGAACGAGTTTGGAAGTTAAATTATAAAAGAAATGACAAGAATGAGAAAAGAATAAAATCCAAAGATTGAAATTACTTTTAAATTAGTCCACTACAATGTGCATCTCAGTGACAGTTTAACAATTTTTTTTTTGTTTTATTTTTAAAAATCTTATTCCATTTAACTGCATTATGTTCACTGCCATTCAAGACATGTGCATAATGAGTTGAAATAATTTAATTTCGATGTAATTAAGTTTCATTTAATTCTTTTTTTTTCTTTATTTTTTACCTTGCACTGTATTGTTGAACTGAATTGCTTTATATGGGAAAGGTAAAATGGAGAAAAGTCCATCAATTTAGATGAGAAATTTTATTGAAATTAAGCAGCTGAGATTTTTATCGTCATGAAAAATTTTATTTGATGGAGAAGCGTCCTATCAAAATGTTATTAACCAACGAGCACCTGCATTAACTAATTTACCTCAGTCTATTATAACATTGTTGTTAGAAAATGACTCTTTGAGGTGATGACTTCTGATTCAAATTTAATGATGCAGTAATCATTAGACGAATAGATCTTGAACAGCTCATTAATTTCAAACAGGTAAGTACATGATATGCAACTTAATTATTTAACATCAGAAGTGGATCACTCTTTAAGTCAAAATGTTATTTACATTTCAAATTTAATGTTTGATTAATGCAATCCTGATTATTTTATGTGAATTAAATCATAAAAAATCTTAATTATCTTCGATGGTAATGCGAAGACCAAAAGAAATAAAAACTTAACATGAACTTCGTGTTGATTACAAATCAAACATTTTGTGATACAATGAATATTTCAAATAATGATGCATACAACTCTTTTTAATTGATATCAATTGTTCTATGTATATCGTTTCATTATTCAATGATCTCATAGGGATCTCATAACAAACTGAAATGTATTCAGAATTAAGTACTGTTCTTAATATACCAATATTCGGTTTATGTGTTTCTTTTTCATATTCATTTCGATTCATTTTAGTATGACAATATACCGACCACAATCACCGCATATGGAAAAACCTCCATCATGTTCATAAATTATACGGAAATGACTTTTCCTTTTTGCTGTTTAAAATTGGATGAATAGCAAGTAAAAAACAATATTCAACCAAAACACCCATCATAGTTATGTATTTTGCATGCTTATCTATGGTCTGTTTATTATGTAGCTTTTACTGGTAGAAAAAAAATTTTATATTTTATAAAATTTATTTGGTTTTGGATTAATATGAAAAGTTGTATCATATAAAAATGGTACAGACTCAGAGAGAGAGTGAGATTAGGAGCCAACGTAAAACATCGTAATAGCATCGTTGGGGTAACTTTGTATCAAGGCACAAAAGCAATACAGATAAAGTCACATTGGTAACAATAGTTATTCGGTAGAAAATTTTGTGTTTTATAATGAAAAATTAAACCAGCAAAGAGTAGTTGAAGTTAGAAGTCTCCTAGTGCCAACAAACAGAGAGAAATAAAAAACAAAAACTCTTCTGCAGGGCAACGGATATTCTATGGCATTAGAAGTAAAACTATTGAATTCAACTATTTTTATTGTACATTATCCGGATTTTAACTCTATGGTGATTTGTGAAGCAACAACCTGAGAAAGTAATACAAAAACATTGTAACGTAAGGCAACAGAGACTACAGAGTCATAGTTTTATAATATCTACATGTAATAAGACTATGTAACTGCTCAAGCCAAGCATAATTTAATAGAAATTTATGTGTTCACATAAACAATTGTAACCAAAATGCAAAACACATGCAATCGATTCCAGTTTTAGTCAAGAAGGATTCCTCGTTGAATATGAAACCAAGAGAAAACTAAAATTGTAATGTTTGTTGTCATCACATCTTTTAATCATAAAATCCGGAATTGATATTCAACATTTCTAATCTATTGGAACTTAACAAAAAAGTTTTATGCTTTGGCATTTGTTGAAATTAATACTTTCCAGGTGAGGTGTTATCAATTACAAACTAGTTTCTCTATTTGTTTACTTTTGCCTATCCTAAAATACCAAATAGAAAATTTTCATCTTAGACGAACCACTGTAACTAACTGGCGAACCAAAAATTAAACAAAAAATTGAAGAGATTTCCCTATTATTCAATGTGATATGTAAACCATTTATTTCTACGGTTTTAGTTCAATGAACATTAAAACTCGTTTGGATTACACAAATTTTCCGGTTATGTTTGCCTAGAAAATTTTCATCAAGTAACGAGTTAATAATTTAATTGGACTTATTGTGGATACCATTTAGAATTTCATCTTAAATATTTTAAAATCATTTTTGGGGTAGCAAGAACTTCATATGTAGCAACGATGCATTACCTCTATCATTATTGATTGTGTGATTAAATAAGAACTGATTGAAAGACAAAGACAATAGTAAATCATATTGATTATTCGATACCCGTACATTAAGTGTATTACTAAATAGATTCAATAAATCATGTTGCATTTTCGGCCATATAATAAAGGTAATAAACCGCATACGTAAACAGAATATAATCCACACATCTAGAACACAACTGGAATATGAAGATGATGTCCCATTCTCTATGTCCACAGTATGTTTCATTTGAGGTCAGCAATTGATATCATACCAATATTGAATGGATAATTTAGTAGTAGATTGGCGAATTGAGTTTGAAATTTATTACAATCATTCCAGTTAGAATGATGATGAGAAGACAAAGAAGAAACTTGAGTTCTTTTTTTGGTTGGGAGACTCAATTTAATGGTTAAGTGAGAGAGAGTGAATAAAACGCATTGGTTTAGGTTTACCACCAACAAAATTTTAATTACATTTATAATTCAAGTCAGGGAAAACGTCTTATGGTCATGTACCATCATCAGCATAAATAGTGATAGTCGTTGATTCGTACGTATCTCTCATACCCTCAACACCAGTGAATGACTGTAAATATGGGCAGATTTAATTGAACGTGAATAAAGTGGTCTGCCCACTATCTTGTATTCAATCCATTTAATAGTAGATGATAATGGAATGAGTAGCTGAAGAAAATCTACATATTTTGTTATTAATTAAATGCCAATATAATGGGGTATATTTATTTATGTGACTAAGTAAATATTCATAAATGGTTATGTTGTTGTGATACAATTGTATTGGCAATTGTGATTCATTTGATTATGAGACAGACTTTTAACATTTTCATGAAAAGGAAACTGAATTCTATTTACGGATACAGTGATTAGAATATATTTAACAGTTGAACATGATATGCATTTCTGTTTCTATAATGTGGTCAACAATTAAATGAATTTACCTTATCATACCAGTTTGAAAATTTTAATAGAAATATTTTCAATTATATTTGCTCATGAATTGAACAAAAGGTTATAGAAATTGTGAAATTATTTGTATTTTATTTAATTTAATATTTTGAATTGAAATTTATGGTTAAAATTTACCATAGCAGCATATCAATAGTAGAGGTAATTCATATTGTGGTTTATATATTAATTAAATAGCCATCGGGTTAATTTTCTAGGGTGGATACATTAAATCAAACTAAATATGAAATTGTAATGCATTTGAAATTCGGTAACGTTTGACATGAGATCATTCAATGTTTATGACCCATCGAATCAGAAAGTTTTCTTCGTTCAATGGTCTGAATCATTGGTTAATTTATGATACCAAAATAGTCAAGAATAATTTATTTAATATTTTGATGTAATTGCAATTAAAAGATTTATTACAATGAAGTATAGATAGTTAACCTGTGTGTCAATGTTGACTTCACGGTGTCTAGAACTCATGACTAAATTCAATGTGGTTTTATTATTCATTAATTTAATTTGAAATATCCTTACCTGTAAATATTGAACGTGCATTTGAAATGAATTCATGATCGACAGTAACTACAGAATATTTCCTTTTTTTTATTTTATTTTATATGTTTAATTTGTTATTAATAGAGGTGTATATACCAGATAATTTATGGTTGTCACATAAAAATGGACAATATCCAAAGTGTTTGGTGTTCTCATTACAGAAGATTTATGGATCGGTGACATACATACCTGCAATAGATTCAAACTGTTTCGCAAAATGTGGTTTGAATGGTGATTTCATCCCCACAGTTCATCCATATTCAAATAGTGGAGAAAGAGTCTACGTTTTATATTTATTTCCTTTATGTGGTAAGAATTACTCAATGAATCTGTCTGCTGGTAATGGTCGATTGAATGTTAACCCATAACTTATGTCAACCGATGAACTATTTGACTTTATCAATTGCTTAGTGTTTGGAGCTCAGTAACACGTACCTTTAATGTGAATATTGGACTTTCTTCGTTCATTTAATTGCTTCCAGTTGTAAACTCTGAGTCAGTGCAGGAAGGAACTTCAAATTAGTGAGTATTTAAAGTATTGCTTTTCTCATTACAAGTACTCTTTCCTATCAAATTCCTTTACTTTTTTTGTTGCTATTGCTATAGAGAATATTTCGTAAACGAACGAGAATTCAATGGAGTTCATAATCAAAATATCCAATATGAAATTAATATTATACCAGCAGTGAAACACATTATGTGGAATAATGTCTGCTTTAGTATTCGTTATTAATGTTATAGAGATTATGCAGTTTTTTTTTCTCTTTGCCATATAATTCGCATGCGATGTTTAGGTCTCTTTAAGAAAAATCATCACGTACTCTACTTTCATATCTATGCGAATGGAAATAGCAGAAATGAAAAAAAAGAATCAAAAATTATTTCTTATATTTTCTTGTGTTTTTCCTTAAACATATTTTGTATATTTTCTATGTTTATATGAATGCTTCGGTTAAAACATTCAATGAGAAATTGAACAAAATATGGAACCTTTTTTTTTTATTCCAAATGAAAGAAAATAAGAAAACAAAAATCAGCGAATCAACGAGAAATATCGAATATTTTTCCTATAAAATTCCAATTTAATAATATTTATTGATTCACTTTATATGTAGAAGATTTGCCAAAAGTATTTCTTCTCGAATGAAACAGCATTGAAAGATCATGGAACAGTTTTTCCTTTTTTTTTTTTTTTTTTTTTTCTGTTTCGCAATCGAAAAGCTCGTTTGAATTGAAGGATTCATTGGTAATCATTTTCTCAATATAAATGTATTGGTTAATGTTCAACGCTTATAGTTGGAAAAAATTGTTCTTTAGAAAAAATAACAGAGAATTGTATATTATACCGAATACTGTTCATTCCATTCATAATGGTGATCATTACTTAAAGAAAAATTACTAGCTAAAAGGAGAGTTTTAGTTTCTTCCAGCGAAACAAACCTTTAACTACAGCAAACCAAACACAAAAAAAAAATCAATAGAAACGAATAAAATATTCTATTGGAGTGCTGAAAAAATAACTGAATCAAACCATATGGGTGAATAATGCATTCAATGGTAATAAATAAGATAAGAAAATTGGATATTGGTTAGAATTCCACCGTTTTGTATTCCATTGCATATTCATATTGAAATGTTTGTAAAGGTAAACGATACCCTAAATCGATTCACTTAAAGGTGTACAAGTATGAGACACGTCCAGATAAATAAGGAGATATCAAATAAATCTCATCAAAACCTTCTCTACCATTACAATTTATCCTAATGAAATATCATTTGGGAATTTTTACATAGAAACAGATTCCGAATATTGGGAAACAGCTAAGCAATACGGAAGTGGCCAGTTATTGAATATTATTAAAATATATCATCCATGAATGGAATTTTGCCTCCATATCATCCCCATACTTTACATAAATGTTAAACTAATAAAAAGGGATAAATTGCATTTTGCCTTTATGGAATTTCCATTTAATCTTTATCGGGGATCAATTGCTATACTCGAGCATAACAGTAAAATAACAATAATTTCATTTCCCTATAATCACATTAATAATTTAACAATCGTGTTTTGAACTTTAAATACGATAATGATTTTCATATTAAAATTTATTTAATCAAGAATGCCGGAATAAAACTCTTATAATTTTCAAAAGTTCCGTTAAGTGCCTTAACAGTTGCAATGTAACAAATAAGTAAAAGAGATTTTTCATTTTTACCATGAAATCGATGACGTGAGTATTAAGTAGAGATTGCGGAACGAAAACATGGAAAAATCACAAGTGAAATTGAATAAAGCGCAATTGAAAAATCACAAGAAAATCTTTAATCTTGAAACATGACGTCTCATAAATGGATTTTTTCATTTCGTTTTTTTTTTTCATGTCATCTCAACTGTTTAATTTATATATGGCGAAACGATTGAACAAAATAAAGCGAAATACATATATATAAAAAACCCCGAAGTGTTTTAAAAATGAAACATTGTATGGTTTTAACAGTGATGGTAACATTGTATTTCTTTCCAATTCACATGGGCAATACCAGAAGTAAAATTCTATGATTTATTACTTTGATTATTTCAGGTGAAACATTACAAAAATGAAAAGTCTCACATTAAGAAAGGAAAAAGGGCCACAAAGCAATACATGAGTACAAATAAGAAAATAAAAATAAAAAACACACAACTAAGTAGAAAAACATGGGAAAATCATTTACCAATTTCAATTAAATTTAAGACCTTCAAGAAAAAGAATCGAAATGATACAAAAAAAAAATGAAATGTTTTACCTTTTCCTCGTTTTTCACACTCAAAGGGAGAGTTCAACAGTGAACGCCTTTACTGATTGAAATTACAGAAAGAAAAAGAAGAATAGAATTCTGTACCGAATGATATGAAATTATGTTCAGGTGGCATAAAAACACATGATTTTCTTTTTACTAGTCTATGGGTACTTGGGGAACACCAATATCCTCATAAAACAGCTAAGCAATACCAACAATTTTCAATATAAGAAAATGAATATACAGCTTGATTTCCCAATAGAAATTTTTTTTCTATTTTTCTTTTTTTAGCTTTTGCCATTCAACATTGAATTGAAAATTTTTGTTGCCAACATACCAAAAACAAGACAACACCAACAAAGGATAAGAAACCGAATAACAAACAAAAACAGAATTGTATAACCATAAACATTGAATAGTAAAATATCTGTGGTGTGGAAAATTGCATTTGAAAAGAATAACAGATATTAAATGTTATATAAAATGAAATGAATTACAGAAAATATATTATACACGTTTTCCAATAATATTGGTTAGAGTCACATATGAAAATTCCAATTTTTTTCTTGCAGATTTTCAACTGAAATCATTTGGACTTGAACTTCGATAAAAGAGTTTTAAATGGCAAACACCAAATGAAATACATTTCGATTTAGTTAAACCAAATGTCGGTGACATTACAGAACATTATCCTTTGTATTTATACGTTTAACTTTACGGTTCATTATACTATCTGTAGATATACATTGTAAAGAGAATAAGCCCAACAGTGGGATTGAGTATGTGTGTAATCATTGATTGGGAATCACATAGAGGAAAATTCATGAAGAAAATTTAATAATCTTTATAGTAATGCACCATACTAAATGTACAGTAAAGAACATGAGATTTTCCTTGAAAACATTATGGCCCATAGAGAGTTCAACAAATGAATTTCGTTTTTTTCCATTTACTCGATAAGGAAGGATATTTTTTTTGCTTGAATATTAAGGGAAATGTTTCTGTATTTACCTTTTGCGTAATAATGTGGTTGATTCCAATTGATGATGTACCTGAGATTTGCCTCTAGTGTTTTCCTTTTGTTTGTTCCTTTATTTTTTTTTTCTTCGTGTATTTATGTAAAGAATAGGGAGAAAAGAATAGAAGAAAATTCTCATTTATTGTAAAAACAGATTGAACTAAAATTGCACTCTGTAAAACTACAAATGGTAAAATTGTTAAGTTATCCCCCAAGATAACCAGAGGCTTTTACTATTCAAGAAGCGATTTGAATATCACCGTTGGACTGTGTCATCTTCACTTGCTCTCAATAATTGAATTTTCTTCTTGTTATCGGTTTAGTATGCAGGTGAAACGATAGAAGCATTTTCAACTGTAAACCAAAAAGAATCGTTTAAATGAAATTCTGATTATTGTGGTTGAAACCACAAGCGAATATTTAAAGACATTATTCAAATGGTCGGTACAATATTTATTAAATTCCTTTTTGTGAAGTAGCACCATTCCAAGTCAATATTGATTTGATTCATGACTATCAATTGTATATTTGTTGGCATAATCAGTAAACAGAGGTGTTTCAATACCCAATGTATAACAGAATAAAATCCATTAATTGTAATTAATCAAATATTTAGAATGTAAACACATCAAAGATTAATTCAATCATATATGGGTATGTACACTACATTAAATATATTCACATTAAGGATTTATATGGTAATATCCAACATCAATCTATAAATGAATCAGTCAGAGGGTGATATAATTTGTTCTACATCATTAACATTCGAAAGTATTTCGTATATAGAAAATATGATTCATATACAACATCATAATGAAACTATCAATTATTGTGATTAAACATTTTATTCATCGATTCCGATAGATTCGATTCACCATATTATCGGGTGACAGAACACTAAAATGACTGAATTGGGTGGCATAAATGATGCGACACCAATATACCACATTAGATCAAATTATCCATTTCCGATTTGAGGACTGGTAGGAAGAACTGAATCATTATGCAATGGAATATAATTAGCAAACAGGAGGTGAGTAATGGATGTTACCCATTTTAATCTATTCTATAGTACACAGTGTTGAATTTTGTTGAATAAACAAATTAAATCAAATAAAATTTTCAATAAAATAAATAATTCATATAAATTGATTACAATGCAATACATTACTCTATTTTATGCTTGATAAATTGGCCATAAAAAAAGTGTTTTAGGCAATAAAGTGATTTAAATTTTAACGTAAATATTAAATTTAAATTAATCGAATTGACAGTTTTTCATGGTGGAAATATAAAATACAATTCTTTGTAATACTTGAAATCAATTTCTGAATTGTGTTAATCAACTGAAAATTACTTGGCCAGTGATTTACCTATTTTCCAGTAAATCAATCGTAACGATATAAAATGAAATTCATTTTTTTTTTATTTCTGTTTGTTAAAGTCAGTTGAAGTCCATTGATTGTTGAATATTTAACCGAGAGTACTCACCCCTACGAAAAAAGGCTAATTATGTTCAATTTGTTTAACGTTGAACGTCAGTAATTTATGTATATGACCATTGTATGTAATTTGGTCATCAATGTAAACCAGATGAAATTCAAGTAGTTAAATTGTTCGATTGAAACAAATTTAATTTGAAGGCGAACCACTTTTATCGTGTATCACATTAAATTACTTTTGATTATGTTTCATTTTGGTTTGATTATCAGAATTGAATTTAAACCAATCTAATCACATTTGGATACAATTAACAAACGGATATGTTTTTACTTAGTCCATTTACTCTTAGCCATCAAATGACGTATTGGTTCATTACGTTCTTATTTCAATTCGTATCAGTTTTTTTTTTTATTTGCTATTTGGATGGACTGAAAAATTAATGAGATACAACTAGCTGGAATCAATGATAAACGTAATTAAAATAAAATTAAACATTTAGTAGTTGAATTGGTGGCTAACTGTTGAAGAGAAACACCCACCGCATGGACCCAATTGATGTTGTTTAACTTAGCCACTAATAGTAATGATGCAATCCGACTTGATGATATCTATTTTGTCATCATTTGTCAATGGACCAAGTTCCATTAACTTTTGTGATATATTGATGGAAAATTAATTAATTCGTTGGTTTGTTCTTTGAATACTCTACGTTGGTTCTATTTTTGGAACATAGAAGAAAAACAACGAAATAATATCACATTTGGATAGCAAAAGTGACTCTTGATGTCTTCATTCGAATATAATTTTGAATCTTTCCAATATCGTGAATGTTAATTAAAGACTCACCAAATCAAATTAAATCAAATTATCGATTGGTTGTGACAATTAAACGGAGTAAATTTAATGAATTCATCCCTATTCTGTTTTGCGTTAGTTTTCTATATCAGCTAATTGTGATTGATATGCGACATTTAACATTTCCATATTCCTTTAAAATTCAACGGTTAAGATAATTAGTGACCTAAATTATTCTTTGTGATTTTTAATAGAAAAATCCATTTAATTAAGATATAACAACGGTCTTTAACGATGTAGCTACTCGGTGTTACTTTTTTTCTTTAAAGGAAAAATGGTAAATCACATAATCCATAAAAGACAATAACCAGGATTTTGGATGACCACAAAGATGTCAGAGAATTTTTTTTTATTCATTATTTTTTTTTTATCCAAATTCTCTTTCGTTTTTCTTTAGTTGGTAAAATCCATTAGACAAAAGCTAAATATAATTAAGGATATTGAACCAAAACATACATAAATGAAAAGAAAGATGTTATTCATTTACCGTTCGGTGAAAAAGAAAAGGAGTACCAAGATACAAATCCGTTTGTCGGTTGAATTTTTTTTCTTCTTTAAAGCCGTTCACATTGTTTCACTGATCCCTTTTCCTAGCAGTGGTGGGTATCATATTCTAATAAATGACTCTTTCATTATTTAAAAATGAATGTTGCTTTTGTTTAAAATTCCCTATACCCAAGAGTTAAACCACATCTATTTTGGCCAAAGCTTTTGGTGTGATTTAATTTAAAACGATTTAAAGAAATGTAGGATGTTATTATTAACATTATGATTATGTGTTAAAAGTATATCATAAAAATGTTATGACCATTAATCTATTCTTTATTAAAACGAAAGAATAATCTTCGTGTTGATAAAACAAGGGAATTATGATTATTTTGTTCCAAGATAATGATCAATTTCAAAGATGAATGAACTGGAAGAAAACTGTAATATCGAATACCATTTATAGTCCATTGGTGTGAATGAGTTTTCATTTATATCGTCACTATTTTGTAATTGAAATGTTTGGTTGTTTTCTTTTTTAATATCAAACACAACATGATTAACCTTTTGCATTCTTAATGGTTTTAATAAAATTCTTTAAAGCAATTTAAGTTTATTCATTTTAGTAAAGTTAACTCGTTTACTTTATTGTTATTATCATTACGATGTAATATCAATTCTAAAAGCAAAGAAAATGAATTATTTTGATGAGTTCATATGAGAAAATGGCTTATAAAATGCCATAATTCACTATTGCAAAAGACTGTATGCGGTCTTAAAATGAATTTTCAAAATAACCATCGCCATACGTCCAATGGTTGCAAACTGATGAACTGGGCCAGTGAGGGGGGCCATCAACCAATGAAAGAAAAAACTGTAAAACGCAGTGATCTCATATAGAATGCATTCAGTAATGTAATATTTAACATTTTTATTTTATCTCATAGAAAATTTAATGTGTTATAATATACACACATTTATGTAATGATTATGTAATAAACATAAATATTCATAGTGACTAAAGTTACACCATTCTATGTTGGATACAATAGCAATTCTCATTCCACAATGAGGTGGTAAAAGTCGACTCTGCAACGATCAGAACATCACGAAACATAAATTGGAATTATGTACAATAACGATTATTTAGAGCATAAAAGAATGTATTCATTTTATCTTCCAATTTTTTTCTCGTCTTTTAGTAAAGAAAACGTTGTTCTTTTTATCCTCATCTTGATTGCTATTTTGTTCTGGTCCACAAACGGGCCTCAGCATTCTACCTGCATGAAGTGGGCTCAGCTGCACCATATCCAATGATGATGATGATGATGACTAAACAGTAAAGTTATATGATTATATTCTTTCTACAGCCTCTTATAAATGGGAAACCATCGACATTATTCGATTAGTCTCTAAGTAAGAAACAAAAATAAAAAAAACAGAAAGAAAATTCATTTTGATTTCACCATTGCCAATTATTTGTTCGTTTACCGGATCTTTACCGCAAATCCTGTTGAAAGAATTGAATGGTTTCTCATCAAATCAGTATTCAATTGTTCTTCATCGAATTGTTTCTATTTTTTTTGTTATCTGTTTCCTCTCGTGTTTACCATTTGGTTATTGTTGTTGTTGATGATGACACAATTGCAGAATACAATTGCCAATCATACTCATTCACTGGATAAAAGGTCATAACTGGCTATGTAATTTAAATCAGTCAAACTAATTGAAGCAATTTCAATGTGACACACAAATTGAAAAAATCATTAAAAAATTTTGTAAATAATCAGAAATTATGATTGAATTTATTGATTATCAATAATTGAAAATAAAATTAATAGAAAATTTTTTTATTGAATAATGAGTGATAAACAATACGTACGGAAGATATTATTAAATTATAGTAAATTGAATACAAAACAATCAATAGTTACAATACAATTCATTTTAAATATAATTAAAGAAAAATTATTATTAATTGGAAAGTGTTTTATGTACGGTGGATTATTTTTAATATTATGTTACACATTATTTACATTAAAATGTACATTGGAAGCTGATATTGAAACTAAATGGCAATCAAAATATTTATTTTTTTTTACAAAACAAATTACATTTCGTTTAATTGTTCAATATGAGGATCGTAATTTAATTCAGTGTATAGTGCCATCATTATTAGCAACGATTGGTTATAGTTGTAACCAACATAAATATAATTGGTTACTCTTTATACCATGGGATATTGATGCTGTACGATTTTGTATAGTTACCATAATACGGTTCACTAAAATTTATTTACAATCCGTTGATTCATTTAATTCAACAAAAATTATAACATTACTGATTTGTAATAATTTAATGCAAATATTTATTGTATATGGTGTGCTACAAGTTACTTATCAAGCATTTAAGCATAGCAAATGTATTGAATTGGAACAGGAAAACTATGAAAAGTGGCTATTATTTTTAAGGAAAAATCGTTTATTAAAATCTTATTTGATGGCAAATAAACAAGAATAACAAGGAAATCAATAAAATTTACAGAAGTGAAAAGAATGAAACTTGATTCCATGGATCAACACCTACCCAAATATGATTTGTGTTTGTATTTCAATTCGAAACCTATTGTTCCTGAGAGACCAACAACTATCCCTTTACACTTTAGGTTGTGGCCACGGTCTGTCACCAATTTGGTATTTTCTCGCCTTCGAATGACTTCAACTACCCTTGTTTCATTGGAGAAAACTTTTCAGGGGAATGGGGAAAATGAAATGAATTCAATTATAAAAGTATCCAACAATCAGCAATGTTCTCTGTGTATTTTATTTTACTTCAATGTTATGTTTTTTTTATTTCTCATTCATTTTCCGAGGTTTCACTGAAGACCAACATAGTGTATTTGCATCATAAAATAAATTTAATAATATAAAACATCAAGTCTAACGTTAGTTTACTATTTATTTTTATCCCGTTGAAAGAAAACAACCAACATGGATGCAATTGAAGAGAAAATGAACAAAAGAGATGGCACATAAACATTGGAAGGAAAAATAGAAAGTACGTGAATAATATGCAACTAAACAACATAAAAACATGTACATGAAATTATATTGAATTAATAATTATTAGAGTCACAGCATGCAGAAAGTTTTGAAATAAAATGTTTTTAACTTTAGGCCAACTGTTTGACATTTTCTGTGTTTTTTTTTTATTCTTTTGGTTCGATTCATCGTATGATTTCACTGGACATTTAATTTAGACTTTGTTGGTGCTTTTTTATTTTGGGGAGGTAAAGAAAAATAGAATTACCATCAGCCTTTTCGTCGAGGGTTTTGAATACAATTTGATTTCATTAGGCCAAAGTAAGAATAGCTTCCAGCCTTTTAGTGCAATGAGAGAATGGTCAACTTTGGTCAGTTGGGTTTGTTGATATTTTTTTTATTATTTTGTTGCTGTTAGATGACCACTATCAGCGTATAGAATCCATTGGTGCTTAACCATATTGAATACTTGTGGGACATAAAACGTAAAAGTTTTCTAATTTTGCATTTTTGCCACTATAAATTTTAATTTACGTGAAGTTTTGTTCTGTTTTTTTTTTCCTCCCCAGTTCAACTCTAAACATTGGCAATGATGGTGGTAGCAAAAGTCATTGATGATGATCGTATGCTACACATGTGGTGTAGCCACCTTAAAGATAAATATTAGTTAAAAATTTTGTATCGCGTATGAAAACGGAGGGAATTTTGTTTTATTAATTGTTGTTGGTAGGAAGTCAAAACTCATTCAGATTTTAATGGAATTCAATGCATTTTTTTGCCAATAATTGAGGATGTGATTTCATAAATAGTTTCTTTAGTTTTTGTGTCAGATGGTGTTTTTAATTCCAATGAATATTCTCTTGTATACTCGTTGTCTTTTATGAAATATGTGATTTTGGTGGACAAATAAAAATCTCAGTGGTTTTGATTAGGATTTTATTAAAGCATAAAGTTATGGTACATTGTTATGGAAATTCGTGGAAAACTTTTTCTTTTTTGCTTTATCAAAGCAATTATTGGAACGAAAATTCTTTAACACACGCGTTGGTGTCATCAACACGATTCAACCATTTGGTGAATTGATATTAAAGTTATGCGTATCTTTATGAAAACCACAGAATAAATTGTGTTCGGTAAAGTCAACATTACGTGTCATAGCAAGTGAACTGTCCAAAGGACATGGTGCCAGGCCTATGAAGATTGTATCATCTTCAAGTGTAAATGAAGAAAAGGAAAATGTCTGTGACCACCAAAATATTTTCATTTCATTCTTTTTTAAGTTGATGAATTTGTAAAAGAAAAATTGTCTAGACTCTGATGGATTTTGACTTTGGTTTGACTTTAGTATTTCTTATTTTGTTTTGCTATACCAAATATCTTTCAATGATGATATCGCTTATTTTCATCTACTACAAAATCATAATTTCATTATAATCCAAATGTTTTTTTCTTGAAGAAACTCATTTTATAATTCATTGGAATCATAAATTTCCAATTACATAAAGTAATGGTAATATTGTTGAGTCCTTCACAGTTGAATGATTGCCAGAATCATGGGACCACCTGAAGTGTGGCAAATCTTTAAGTTTATCGTCTCAAGGGTACATGCGATCTATATGAACTCCGTTCAACCAATACACTGAACTTACTAAACCGTTTATTGTAATAGTAATTATCATATCCATTGCATTTATATCAAACAGATTAACGGAATGGTAACAGTCATTTTAGTAAAGTTAATTGCTACAAAAGTTCAAAAATAACAAAACTGTTTGTTGGTTAGTGGAAGCTAAAGAGAAAACTATCATCCCTTTGGTAACTTTGGCCATTATAGTTGCATAGTAAAATGTTATTCTTTTTTTCTTGTTTTGGAATATACACATTTAGTGGCAATGCCATATGACATCCAAATGAAAATTCACCTAGGTCAAGTATTTTGAATACCAAAGAGATTAGATGTTTATTAAACCATAGAAAACAGAGAAATAAAAATGTTTAATATTAAAATTTATGTTTTCTAATATTCATCAAGAGTTTTTCTCTGTTTTCCCACTTCTAAATTCGTTGAGTGCATTTCGTTGTAAGTTGATTATGAATTAAAATTTTCATATTCTGTATATCGTACATTTAATTTTAACTTTTGAATGATGAAAAATATTATGTTTGAAACAGTGGACACTCAATGAACCTGAATTTCTCTAAATTTTATTTTATTTTTTCATTGGTTAAATGAAAATTTTCACATCAATTGAAACATAAAACGATGCAAATGAATATTTATTTTTTTTTTCCTTCTACGTTACCTGGAATTTGGCAATGAAGGAAATATAAAGTCCATGGTAACGGAAATGTGGTGTTGTCATAATGAACGCCTCTTTTTCCATGTTGACAAGTATTTTCTCTCTCTCTCTTTAATACTTCTGGATTTTTCCTGTCTGTTTGTCCTTATTTCAACATAATTAAATTACTTGGCACATACATAATACCTTTATTAAATTAAAAATAGAATAGAGCACAGTATTCGACCAACATGGACCAAACAAAAAAAAAATGAAACTTGGTAAAAACAAGATGAGAATTAAAACAAAACCAAAACGGTAATTCATGTTACTTAGCACACGAATAACTAGGTAGCCTTTAAGATACGTCGTACAGTGGAGAACAAGAAGAAAAAAAAATAAAGCCCGTAGCTGAGTTTAATTAAACCATTTTCCCCAAACATTCGCTGTCATCTGAATAATGTTTTTCCTTCGCTTTGGCTAGCAATGTGATATACATCCGCTGACTACCGAGATAATGCGATGAATTAAACGATGACCCCACTGTGCCAAATGAATGACGGTTGTCATTCTAGAATAAGAATGAGAATGGTGGAACTGAATACAATTCAGGGATAAAAACATTGTAACATTATAGAAAATTAAGGCATATTTTTCTTCAAATTAGCGACCGAAACTCCAAGCATGAACGAGAAATCTTGTGGCAAAAAAATTGAATAAAAAAATATGAAAATTTGTTGGCTTTAACCATTGGTTTGCCCACAAAAATGAAAAACTGAGTGACATGAAAACAATATTTAATTAAAATGGGAAACGTAAATGAAACAGAGCTAAGAATGAATTATAAAATGCTTTATATGAAATAATCATAATTTATCAAAAACATTTTTTTTTGTTACGGAAAATGAAACTAACATAAATGTATGATCTTCAACAGACACCGTCGATTATATTTCGGCATTGCTGAATTTTCTTTTTAACCCGTCATGATGAATAATGACAAAATTCTTTGAATCAGAATTGAAGAAACAACGAATGCAATTAAAATTATAATAAGACTGGATTTTTGTTAAAAGACCAACTGCACTAATGAGAATTCACTAAAGAAATGACTATCCATTGCTCAAATAGTTTGTACTGAATGCTGAGAAACTAAAATGTGGCTGAATGTAATGATATTTGTTTAAAGTCACGAGCCACCAGTTAAAGCTTTTCAATGAAGTGGGAAATGATTCATAAAATTTTCTTATTTGATTTTTGTTTTTTTTCCTTTTATGAATAATTGTCTATTAAGTGGTAATACAAATTTCACTTGTCTGTCAAGTATAAGGATCTACTTACCAAACACACTCAATCATCGACGATAATTACATAAAGTCATTAATAGCAGTAAAAGTTCAATAAATATGATTGTAAACAATCTATGAGATTTTCCAGCCACAGCATAAAAATTAAAAAGAAAACAAACAACAATTGAGTTTTACTGAAGCTTTAAGTGAAAAGAAAAAAAAAACGAAACAAAACTCATAAATTATGTAAAAGACTAAAATAACAAACATTAAAATTATAATCGTCTTCTAGTAACGTTCCATTCATTATATTATTTATTTTAATGTTGGGTTTTCATCATACAACATCAACATTATGTACAAGAACTTGTAATGAAAATTAAGTGCAATAATATGTAAGTACTCAATCAAAAATGTCCATGAAAATCGATGGATTTTCTCATATAACGAGTAATGTAACATAAAACTTATTTTTCCATATTAAAATCATCAAAAGTTTAGTCTTTTACCATAATTCATAACTGAGTAGCAGCATACAAATGACACCAGTACATTGAAATTATATAAATAGAAAATATCTCGTTGCAATAAGAAAAATTGTTCAGTTGATAAATAGCAACGGAAAGAGAAACACATAAATTCTATCTTTAAGCAATGAATCCTTCTTGAAATCACTCTTATTTTGTAGTTTTAGTTTGCCATTTAGCCATGAAACAGTGGCATATTAAATTAATTGAAATTCTTCTTGTTAGAACAAATATTGCAATAGTTCGTTTCATCATCATTATTCATGAATTTCGACTATTTAGTGTCATTAAATTGCCCAATGGTTATCATTCAATTGCTCTGTTGTGCCTGTTTTACCAAAATAATATTCAAACTGGTATGGTTTATGATTCTTCTGAACTGGTAAAGCCTAAATGGTCTTCTAACGGTCTATAAATTTTGGTATTCAAGTCATTAAATTGACTGTTTGGCCTCAGCCAATTCACTAGGGAATTAATTTACATCAGAATTAATACCGAGACTGGTCTCATTCATCAGTTGAATATCAACCAAAGTTGTCAACTTTCCATTCTCTCATGGTGTCCTTGTAATTATTTTGTAACAACAACAACAAAATAAATTTAACTTTAGCTATTACAGCTGCTATATAACATGAATATATTCGCGTACAATTTTCATGTTATTAGTGATGTTTAACAAATATGGTGACAGAATTATTACACCATCACACTAATGTAATTAATTTATCAAATTGTCATACAACTAAGTGTACAAATAGCTAAATCATGTTTCTAATATAACATTCATTTAATGATACAACCCATCACATTATAGGTTTTATCTCGCTAGTAACACAGATGAGAATAGAATGGACACCTTATTTTTTTGTTGCCACCTTTATCCATTCTCCAGTTCTCTATATGATTGCTAGTAAAATTGTGATATAACACAGTGACATTGTCCATTAACAATTAGTTTTGGTCTGTACTGAATTCGTTTAGAAAAACAACATGACATTTTATCATACTGAACAGATGAGCTGTAACATTATATGATGGAAAAACATAAGAATTATGTGTACCAATTTATATGAAATTTCATCTTATTAAAAAATCAGAAGAAGAAAAAAAAAAATAATTGAAATGAATAATATTCTCAGTTTGCACATATAAATTCAGTTGTGTAACTGATTGTCCTTTTCCTTTTGATTTTTATTATTTTCAGCTCTTGTATTGTGTTGGGTATACGGAGGATATGCAAATAAATTGGATATCATTTCAATATGAACATGAAATATATTTCAATTTGATTGTAATCTTTTGCGGTCTGTTGACGACTAAAGAATCTCGAATTATTTTTAAGGGCGGTTGATCGATGCTATTGATTAGCTCATTGTTCTTTTGTACAAACGAACAGAAAATTCCTAACAAATACCAAAGATCGTTTACATTCTTTTTTCATCGTTTGAGTAGATTAAATTAATATGTCATAATTCATCATATAAATTACTTGAAATTTAACAACATCACAGTATAATTAATTAACTTGTGTCAAAAAGTGTATCCTTATTTCTTTCTTGTTTTACTTGATTTTAAAATCCCGAGAAAATGTTTCGTTCTTTTTTAGTAAAAAGTTTACGTTTGGTGCCAAACATAAGTCGAATGAGTGCTGTGAATTTTTGTATTTTGGTTTTTAGTGAAAATATGGTATTTTCCTTTTATTTTCACATTTTATTCGTATTTTATTATGTTGAAATCATAATTTTCATCTTTTGTAATGCGTAATTTATCTATTCAAACTTCCGTATGGTGGATGATTATAAATGTCTAACAGACAGCAGTACAAATCTCTTAAAATTTATCATTTGACATTTTTCTCTTCACTATACCATTGGGTATAGAAAAATGTTAATATGCAAATTAATCGCCTTTTAGCAATAAATTATCTTCTTATTATCTCATCTATTGTTTCAACAATCCGTTTGGTTGTTTGTTTGTGTGTTTTATTTTTATATTTTTCATGTTTTCAATGTGTTTTACTGTTTGATGTTCTACTCAAATTGAGATTCCTTTTCATATTGTCATGTCACCGATAATTCGCGACCTAACTTTATAACGTTTCACCAATAAGCGCCTCTAAATATCATTATGTTTTCATGTGAATTGTTAATAATATTTCACTTTTTGTTACCCACCCCCACTGTATGTGTGTATGTATTTTTCCAATGTCTGTTGACAGTGAATGATAAACGGGATAGCGTTTTTTTTTTTTTTTTTATTTTGTTATTGTTGTTATATTCTGCCCTCGTTATTCTTTTATTTATTTGGTTTAAAACTTCGATTCGCGCTACAATTGCGGTACATAGCTGAGAAACTGGGATTTTATTGTAGTCATATGGAATGTTTACCGCCTACCCCAAAAAGTAATACAATCTACGGTTCTCGTCCTATGACAACAATTTTCTGTGGCGCATATTGAAATATTTATGCCACTTAAATTTACAACAGCGAACTTTTTGACATATTGTCTTTCATGTTACTTTGCCATTGAATAAAGGAGTCGTTCTTCTTACATTTACCAGGTTGAATATTGAAAATTCAATGCTTTTTGGGAATTTACAATTTTCTTGAACGGTGTCTGTTTTGAAACCATCTCACCTTTAGTGGGAAAAACAGTAAAAAAAAAATTGAGAAAAATAAAAAAAAAATATTCTCATCAAAATACTTAAGGAAAAGAAAGACGTTTGAGCGTATACTTTCGTATTGATAGAGGGATGATGATGATGAACGAATGAAGAGCAATATAAAAATGTGCTTTCGCGCTTTATTAAATAACACACATCAGTCTCGTATAGAAATATTCAATGGATGCTTTATGAACACAATAGGAAAATAAAAAAAAAATTGAATACCGATAGAAGTAATACCGAGCTATATGCAAATAAATCTATAATTCAAAGGCAATTTATTCATGGCATAAGAAAGTGAAACGACATGTCAATGTCTCAATTATGGCTCAAGAATGATTTATTATGCCATCGTTCTGGATGGCAGTTAAACTCACATATTCAAAGACAAATAGAATACAAAATATCTGTTTTTGTAAAAATCGGTACTTACAAAGTAAAGAATAACGAAAACAGAGTGGAAGTCATTGGATTGGGTGGAGGAAACATTGTGAAAATTACAGAAGGAAAAATACAAAACAGACACTAAAGAGAAATCACCTTATGACGTATAGTGCGTCAAGAAGCTATTTATCATATTGAAAAGCCAGTTGGTAAGACAATAACAATCGACTAATGATTTTACTACCCTTGATCCACTAGACCATAGTTAAAGTGGAAATATTCAAAATGAATTTCGCATCGAAATCAACCAGAAATGAATTCACTGATTCCATCATTTCGAGTCAATTCGTTATGAGATTCATCAAACCATCAAGAGACTAAGGAATCAAATCAAAACCGTCATCAATTGGGGTCCCTATGGAACTGACAGTAGCATCATATCTTCTACTCTACTCATTCCACGTATTACGAATGGTCAGTTTGTTATTAAAGAATTCATTTTGATTTCTTTATGTGATGATAATATTCCATTCAAAAAAGTAATTCCTTGCATTTGTGCAAAATACCAATATACCATATTTACTTAATATAAACGTAAATAAAACAAGTTTTTGCCTTTAAATGAACATCAAATTCGGGAATAAGATTCCTCATAAAGTTGCATAATCTGGTTTTCGTTAAATTTATACATTAAGTCAATGGACTTCGGGTTGTTCTGTTTATAGTCAAAATTAACGTGAATGCTCGTTGGGTATAAAAGCTTTGTGTGATAAAATATTTGGTAACAGTTATATTCAGTAGATCGTTGAATTCGTATCGTAATATGATTATTGTGAAGTGTTTAATACCGATCGTTTGTTTCCTTGGTGTCCATTGGGGTAAATCATTATGCATTTTATTGGAATCAATTTAAATTTAATTCAAATAATTTGTGTATATTTCAAATGATTCTTTATTAGCTGAACCATTACCAGATAAAATTGAGCCAGCACTTCGAGATATCGAAAATGATCCAATTGACAGTTGGACTACTGTAATTCGAATTAACGAATATTTGACAAGAATGGATGATAATTAATATGTTTGTTGTTAATTTACAGAAAACTGAATTTGATGATGTAGTTATAATTGAAGGAACTGATGACGACGATAGTGATGATGATGATGATGATAATGAAGACGAAGTCAATTCTATGGATTCAGAACGATTTGGTATTAGACGTGATGATGATGATGACGATGATGAAGATGATGATGATGACGATGAGATAAAAGTAAGCCTATTTCCTTTACTTGGAAATATTCCACAATCAGCTGTATTATTAATACCTGGGGTCAATCAGCCACAAAGTGGTGCTTTTTCAGTGAAACCATCATTTCCAAATGGATGGACGCCATCAACTAATACTAGTAGTCGATCACAATGTAAATCGTCAACCAAGAAGAATGTACAAATATACAACGGTTTCTTTAATTTCCCGGACAAATATAATAAAAATCATCCAGTTGCACAATATTGTCAGCATAATCAATTTCCATATACAAAAGAAAATAGTTGTAAATATATTTGCCGTTATGATCCACGGTTTCGTAATGTGATTCAAGATAAAAATGGTAACATAAGAAAATTTAAAAAATGCAAAACTAGAAAGGCACGTAATAGTAAGTATGATAAGGATAATGATGATAATAATAATGATGCTGTATGGAATAACTGTAATGGCAAATGTACATGTCAATATCCCGAAGTAGAATTATTGGGTAAATGTATTCATTATAGTTTATGTCCAGGTAATTTAGAACGAAAATTCATTAATTCTTTAATTATCTAAGTTTAATTGATTCTCTATTTAGATCGATATTGTCCAAAAGATCGTAAACTCCGTTTTCGTTCTCCTTGTGTTGTAAATTGTGATTATTATCGGACACATCATGAGAGGGGCAATGATCTTCATCGTATTGTTGAAAAGTTTGAAAGAGAATGTAAACATGATCAGCATATACCGTTTTGTGATTGTAATAGATACAATTATCTAATTAATGAACGTGGTACATGTGTCCATGAATCGAGATGTCGTCAAAAGTATCGTTCATAATCAAATTATATTGTTAATAACCGATACATTTTAGATGATTTTGAATAAAGAATTATTATTGATAAAATTAAATTATGAATTTGGTTACATTTATTTAACAATTTCAGATTAAATGACAGAAGATAGTCAATAATGAATTTTAACATTTGAAATATGCCAGATAGAGCAAAGCCTTTGAGTTCATTGAACTGTGAATATAGCCCTTTATGGATTAACAAATAATTTAATTGGCATATGTCAATAATACATGCAATAATAAGCAAATATCTGAGAAAGGCTCAACAGAGTTCAATCACCTTAAGGAATTTCGATCATAACGGTTAATCACAATATTATTGAAAGACTTTACCGTTTACGTCGTCAGTCAACTGTATGTGATGCAAATATTGCATTTATGCATCTTCAATAATTGTAAGTTCAATAACTTCTTAAAAATTCTTAATTCACAGCAAACGGGTTCCAAAAAATAAAATCTGGTTTGCCAAAATAATAAAATTTTAATGATTACGTCGTCTATAAAAGAAGGTATAAAAGGTACCGTAACGATTTTATTCGTAACAGTATCATGATATCGCTAAAGAAGTTAACAACAAACGATTCAAGGAAATTATAATGAATTTTTTATCAATTAGTTTTGTTATCATTTGTATCATTTATAGTGGTATGTATTTAATAGAATGGTCCAATTTCTATTACTTAATTCAATTTGATTAATTTTTAGTTGTTCAAGTTTCAACAGAGCACAAGGATGAAGCATTCGTTGTTCCATTAAAGGATGCAATGGGTACAAAGATATTTATTGTGATTTATTAAGAAAATAATAAATATTATAAATTATTTTATTTAGTTCAACTACCAAGGAAAACCGATAGGGCTGTCATACCAAAAAATGATGGTAAATATATTGAAAAGATAGTAATTTCTGATTTATGCAAAATATTTGTTAAAATTTTATCTCTGTAGAACCTGAAAAGACACGACAATTAATAGATGAAGGTGACGATGACGGTGACGAGGAAACTGAAGAAGAAGGTGATGAAGAAGGTAACGAGGAAGGTGGTGATGATGGAGATGGGGATGATGAAGGCGGAGATGGAGGTGAATCTGCATCTTCGGCACCAGTTGATCCAACACCTGAAGCACCAGTAGACCCAACACCTGAAACACCAGATGACCCAGACCAACCGGAAGAAGTAGAAAATCTCTTTGGATTCTTTCCAACTTCGACGACCACTACAACTACAACAACAGCATCACCAGTAACCGCTAGTCCAACAGATAAATGTCCAAAACCACCCAAATGTGATTGCGGTATGTTTTACATAAATGTTGATTGATCAAAACTGTAAATGTAATATTGATTCCATTCTAATAGATAAGAAATCCAATAGCACGAGACCATCAACTAAAAAGAGTAATGGATGTGGCAGACGTAAGTAATTTCAATGTATTTCACTTTGAAATCTAATTATTCAATGCACTTAATATAATTAATAGTCAATTGTGTTGGTGGTGAAATTATATCCCGTGATGCTCCACGAGCAGAGACTTATTGTGAAATGATACGTGCATTAAAATCTTGGTCTCTACGAAATCCACATGATCGCATTAAACGGTGTATTTGTCCACCAGGAAAATGTAAAGATTCAACTACTGGAGACTGTGTTGATATTTATAAAAAGAAATTAATTCTAAAATCTCGATGCGACAGTTTTTATAAACTTTTGCACGAATATAAGGAAAAGTATAATAGTAACAATCGAAATTAACATAATAATCAATATGATTTATGTATTATGAATTAATGTAAAACAGAGATTTTAAAAAATATTTTATTTAATAAAAACTTCAACTGACTTTTAATAAAATTGGTAAATTTCTTAATACTGTTACTTATATTCCATCACTACGATATTTTTGATTTAAGGTATCTCATCTTAATTCTATTGAATTGAACTATCAACTTGAATACTTTAGCATTGTATTGTTCACTAATAATACAAATAATTAAAAAAAATGAAATAAAAATTATTAATTTAATATCACCAGAAGAGACAGTTGACGTTTAATTTAATTCAAATCCAATGTTATCAAATCCATTCGTTTCAATTTTTGATTCGGTTACAATATTTTGATTCTCATTATTATTTGCTTTTGTACGGGCAGCCAATTCTTCTTGTGATAACCAGTCATCAGTTGGCTGTAGTAATGCTCTCCAATTCTATAAGAGGAAATACAAAAAAATTAATTCATCTGCAACATACAATTGCAATACATTGATACTCAATAAGTAAGTATACGGTGTAGTATATTGAATGAAATTTTATTTGTTTAAATTCAATAAGGAAATGCATGGATTGCATAAAAGTATGGAATTATTTATTTGATCAGGTAAAACCTAAGAATTTCTATAGATTCATTATGTTTTAAAGGGAAAAAAATGTTTATACTTGAGAATAGTGCAGTACTTCTGATGCAATTTGAACTTATTTTTTATTCATTTCAATTATGATGGAAATTGCATTATTATTTCTTTTCGGTTGCGGTAAATTGATACTCAAGTGGAATCGATGAAATATAATTCTTGTTCAATGAGAATAAAGTTGAAATAAAATGCGTGCAATTGGTAATAATGAAGGTACTTGTTCGTATTGCAAATTTAATTATATCGAAATACTTCACTGATACCAATGGTGCCGTCTAAACTACTGATGAATCTCATAAATAAATAAAATTTTATTATTCATCATACTAAGATTGTTCAATTAAATGAGAAGATCAAATTGCAATTGATGCCAAAGTTCAAATTTTGATAAAAACTGAAACATAAACAGATAGAACAGTTAACATTCAATTTTAAGTTCAAAGTTTAATGACAGTGTTCAACATTACCACAAGAAAAACTATTGAATAATCCATTTACGTGAATCATTCATATCTCTATCAAAATGTAAAGTAGATCAGCGACCAACAATAAATGATATCTAGTTGTTAATAAACTACTACCGAAAGAAAATTGAAATGAATTTAATATGACATGGATGTCCTATCGAATGATAACAAATCGGTATGTTACAGAAACTAAGAATTTCATCAATTGCATGTTAATCCATTTAAATGTTTTATGTATTCTGGGGCCAAAAACTTTTGACGACAGACAATGTTCAACGATAAATTTCCATTGAGCTTTTTCTCATTCCAAATAAATAAAATGTCGCGCATTGAACAATGAAGAGAACAATCATCCATACAATTTTTTATTCATCGAAATAGCTTAAGTCACTCGTAAAAATCTGCCAAACTGAATGAACATCCTAATTTACCAAATAAAAAAATTTAAAGTTTATTCACATACATTTTATCTATTCTCAATGTCTAACGAATAAAAGAAAATTTATAAATTTCGGTGGTTGCATCAAGAAAATTGAAGTAAATTATCTTATCGCAACCACCCACTACTATAAAACAGTGAAAATCTCAAAAAATGAATCACAAATGATTTAAAATAGATTGCATTCGATATATAAATTGAATTGAATAATCAATTGCAATCCATTTTTTCCATATTCAATTGCAAATGATGCATCACAATATAAAGAACGAAATAAATAATTGTATCAAAATGTATGTCGTGTTGAATAAAACCGTTGGAAACGCTTTAATCAAATTGTAAATTCATTCAATTCTATTCGGTTATTTTAAAGTTTTCATTTCATTTTGATGAAGTGGCAAACGTTTTGTTTTTACCATTCAAATGAAATTCATTGAATTCCAATCCATTGATAACTGAATTTTAATTAAAGGGTCCAATCTAAATAACAAAATATATTGTTTAGTTGATATGAACTTACCGGCCATTTTAAATAAACTTGATAAATGGCAAATATAATAAATGGTGCCAATGTTGAAGCGCCCATCATCCAGCCAAGTGCATCAGCCCAACGTGGAAACACATAACCAGCAAAATTTGTGGCACCAATATCAGTCATGGTGAATGCAAATACTGCCTATAAACAATGAAATAACAAATAGAAAATTCCATTTCAATCGTTTATTTATTATTCATAACATTCAATCACTAATAATATTAAATGGTCCAAGTGTTAAAAATCAATTGAAATCTTTTAGTTTTTTTCAAAACATAAAGTGTCATTCAATCATCATTGATATTCGATGAAACTATTTTACCGTAAGAGTTTATAGACAATTAACCTGTACTTCATGATTCATCAACTAAATTGAAAACGATCAAAATTTCGATTCGTTTAGGTAATCAATAGTACAGCAATAGTACTTCAACATTTTTTCGTCTTATTGATTTAAATCAAAATACACACTTGGAATGATATTAATTTGAAAATTCATATAGGAAATGAATATGAGATAAAGAGAACTTGTATGTTGACTTACCACACTGGCAATTGGTGTCAAAATGCAGAATACGAGCCACCAGTAGGCTTTTAAAACTTTAATAAAACGTATACCCATATGATTGAGGTTCTCAAATGTCCTGCCCATACCGTATACCCAAGAGAGCACCACCACCTATAAAAAATCATAAAATTAATATTGAAAAATATTGGCCACCACTCAAATTCATTCGGTATTGTCAATGGTATATGAACATTAAAAATATTCAAGTAAAGGGGCGAACAAAAACGCATGACGTTCAAGGTAACAGCGAAATAATAACTGATCATTTCATTTGGTAATTTTCTTCACCATCATCGGGTTAAAGTTATTGTTCCTCATGGCTGGAAAAAAAAACAAACGATTTTTCTAATAAATGGTACTGCCATATCCTGGGCAGTTTTCAATCGTATGCAATTTAATTAAGTTTTAAAAGAACCTTTCATTTTCCGATAAATTATGGTTGTTGCATGCACGAAACATTATACAATGTACGTGCTGTGTTATTCATTCCATATCAAAATCAGAGTTACAAAAACGATAGGAAAATAAACCGATGTGGACTGAATTCTTTTTTTATCGTTTTTACCACTTCCATAACATAAATATAATGGAAAGGTGCACCTCATATTACCGAGAATCATGTTTTTCCGCTTCACATATCATCTGTATATTCAACCAATATTGATACATGGAATCATTGAGAATTATTATTTTAATGATTGTCGGTTTAAAAATTATTTAATTTTTCATTTGGTCAATACAGGATATTTGGATAAGAAAACAAAACAAGAAAGGTAACTGAAACAAAATTAAAAAAATTAAATGAAACAAGAAAATCATTAAATTACCTCAGCACCACCCAATAGCAATATAGCCCAAGAAGCTGTGTGCCAATCCATTAGAGTGAACATGTAAACGCCACCATGGCATACCATTGGTAATGCAGCCAAGAAACATCCAATACATGTACCTGCTGTTACCTGTACAAGAACATTATTATTAAAAATTTCATTGTTACTTTCTACAAAATCATTTTTCTTTTTCTTTTTCTGTTACTAAAAAGATTTGCATAAAATATCAATATACAAGTTTATAATTTTGTGTATGTGAAACTAAACGTATTAGAGAGATTGCCTTTCAGCAGTATGTTATTGGTTAACAATAAATGGGTGAAAAGGCTACTTCAGTTCAACGGTAAATTGAAGAAAATGAACGAAAATTTTCTTTGGATAAAATCGTACCACTCCAACAAAATCTCGAAAGTCTCTTATTTAGAGTTTCTCCAAATTATATAATTTGCTTTAGGGATAGAGTTAAATAACATACATTCAGTTGCCTTCGAAGCATGAATATTAGTTATGAACTACTAGGCTAAATGCAATCTATACCTTTAAGCTAATTTGGTACCAAATGCCTTTAATTGTGTATCAACTATCCCCTTCATTTTGATTCAATTTAGTTTTCAAGGCATGGGAGAGTATGAATAAAGTTTTCCTTTAGGCAATTTACATTACCAATTTGGATCAATCTTGGGGGCACCACAATGTGCATCGATTTGATGGACCAAAGATATCTCTCGTATGGATTTATAGCAAGAATTCATTTTAAATAAAATTATTATATGAAACTTGAACTCCTAAGGTGAAATGTTTGGTAATGTAATTACTATGATATCTGAATGACATAGTTTTAATGTCTATATGAGGTTAACTGAATGTGACCACCAACAAACAATGAAAGTTCAAATAATTTTCAGAAATTTTTAATTAAATCATACTGCTGGTCTCATCAAAATATCATTTCCTTTTTCAGTATAAACAAATCTTTTAAAGTATATTTCATAGTAAGTTTAAGGGTATGTATTACTATACCTTCCAATGATGATCAGCTAAATGGGGCCAAAAATCAATTATGGCTGTACAAATTGCTTCAATGCCACCGAACTGTGATCCCATGCCAAGGATAAACATCATAAAGAAGAATAGTATGGCCCATAAATGTGGTAATGGCATTAAGAGTACAGCTTCTGGATATGCAATAAATGCTAGACCTGGACCAGATTGTACCACTTCAGCTACTGGTACCTCCATATTATGTGCCATAAATCCAAGTATTGCAAACACCGCAAAACCAGCAAATATGGCTGTTAACACATTCGTGGCTGATATAATTAACGTGTCATTATGAATATTATTCTTAAACTGTAACAAGACAGGTAACCATTAATTGTTAGAATAAAATTTTTTTATTAAATTAAAACGAAAAAAAAAAAATATAAAAACAATGAAACTATAACGAATACATCATTTGTTCACGTTCAATGTGTTATTTTCATTTTTATAATTTCATTGTAATTTATGTTACGTGCATTTCCTTATTACATGAAAATGTCGGTTGTACTCACACCAACAGAAATAAAAAAAAAAAAGCTTTTCTTTTACTAGTTTCTTTACACTGAACTATACTGAGCAAACACAATAAAATGAAAAAGCAGTAACTAAAACGTAAAGTATTCACACACAAAAGTTTACATTACGTGATTATACGATGCAAAGCTGACTAATGAGCCGCACGCCAATCCAAACGAATAAAATATTTGTGATGCAGCGTCACCCCATACTGCTGGTTCCAATAAACTGTCCCATGTCGGTTGAATATAGAACATAATACCTTCGTATGACCCTTCTAATGTAACGCCACGTATCTGCAACATAAAATGCAACAATTGTCTTGAATAAAAAGTGAAAAAGAATAATAACCCAAAGGAAAATCTAAATTCAACATCAATGTAAATACTTTTCTTATGATTTCAAAAAAATTAAAATGAAAACTTTCCATCGTGAAAATAGCCGATGAACATGAACATAAAATGAATGTTCTACATTGAATTTATGTAGTTGTGTGTACATGAACCACCACATCTTTTAGTTGTGAACCATCTGGTTTATAAAACTGAACTTAACAAGAAATGGTAATTTCAACAGAAGAAAAGTTACAATCAAATCGTTAGTGGAACAAAAAAAAAACTGTCGGATTCTTTAGAAAGTTACAGGTTTTATAATATCATTTACGTATATCCAAACACATTGAAAATCTTATAATATTTTAGTTGAATTCATTGGAACTTTGACTAAAACTGAAAATACCATGGTCCTTGGCAGTAGAGTAAAACAAGGTCTCAATATTCTAAAGACAAAATGAACGAATAAAATATATGTGATGGTGGTACAGAAAAGGGTAAAGAGAAAATTATTATAAATTTAATGACTTACCAGAAGCGCTGTCAGGATTACATATGGAAACAATGCAGTGAAGTAGACCACTTTACCAGCACTCTTGATTCCTTTGATTAAACAGAAGAATGCAATCAACCAGCCAAGTGCAAGGCATAGAACTAATTGCCATCGTGGATAACCCCAATTTTCCCAAGTGGCTTCATGGACTCCCAGCACATATCGGCTAACATGTAACAAGAATAAAAGAATTTTTTTAAAATATCATAATCACTTTTGATGACCAAATAACCAAAGAATAGCAATGAAGTTTCTTACTTTTTTATGTTTTAAAATTATTTAATTATGTAAACGGCTTAATTCACTTCAATGGATTCTCATTTAACATGAGTCAACAATGAATTTTCCATGCAAAATTTCTCGTCACCCATAAGGGCAGTTGACAATAATAAAACCAATTGAGCTAATGGTTTAACTTAAAGTATATTTTAATGGTACATTTCCACAGTAACGAGAGTATTTCATTGCCCAAGATGATAAAGTATTGAAAGGATTTTCATATAAAATTGATCACGTTTATAATATCAAAACCGTTAGCAATAATCATAGAAGAGGTAATCGAGACCACCCACTATAATCAACAGCCATTTAAATTCAGCTGGTATATTCAACCAAAAAGTATTAATGAGTCTCTATTTGAATACAGTACCATTGACTGTAGGTGAATAAATATAAAATAGAGAACAAATTGATGGCTTAATGATGACAACACGATAGGAAAATTAAATATTTTTCGTTATTTAAATGTTTCCATGTTGAAAAATCTTTCTAGTTTAATGTAATTATTTTAAAGAAGAAAATTGTGAATGAGTAGAGCATTGCGACTAATTTGTAATGGAATTTTCGTTATTTTTTTTTTCATTCTAGCAATTATGTAAATTATAATTGTCAGTTTTAGAACATCCCGAATTGTGTTACAGTAAAGAACCCGTTTCCATTTAATATAAAATGTTCTGACTATAAAATTTACAAAAACTGATATACCTTTTGATGACACGATATGTTCCGGTTTTGTGACTTGTTGTTGTTGGTTTTTTTTTTTGTTAATATCCCCAGTGAATTAAAATGAAATGAAGTGAAACTGCAGGATATAGTTAAAATCATATAGTCAGTACCGCCCAACCAGAAGAGTAGGAGAGAAACAAATGAGTTTAATCTATAGTTGAAGCTAACCAGAGATATCCTAGTATTGAATGGGAAAAAGTTGTATGATCCTGATGATGATGATGACGATAACATAAAACGATAAGTTCCTTTCGTTTTTTATTCTCTCACTCCCGTTGAATAGAATCAACTGTATTCATCAGTGGATCAACATCACCATTTGTTCATTATGCAAATTATTATTCCCTGTGTACCTCTTTCAATGTACACTGATATTTATATGAAAATTCATTTAAAACCATTGCCATGATTAACAATTCATTCAATGGACACAACAACAACAACGGAAAATTAGTAAAATTTTATTTTACTGATTTTCAGTCACAGAAAGAATATTTCCATTTTCACCAAGTAAAATTAATGTATAAATTCCAGTTTCAATGTTAAAGAGTCTGAACCAATTGATAAAAATTTTAATTCAAATCCATTCATGATTCGTTGAGTGAATCTAGAAGTGATTATCATTTCTTTTTTTCTCCTCACATAAAACATTCTATTCGATTCATCATGTTAACTCAATTGATGTTGAATTTATTCCGTACAATTTACAAAAGTGATAAGGTGAAATTTTGATCAATGGATACACCACTTACAGTGTTTGTAAAAATTTATAGGTTTCAAATCCAAGAATCAATAATGGGAATTTACTTACTAAAAATATTCTTCAGAAGCCAGTACACGTGATATAACATGTCGTATAGGTACATATTCTTCAACGGTTGTATTATAACAAAAGGATGCATTCCAACCAGCCAATTGATATTCACTACAAATTGATTGGATGTCAGTGCATTGTCTGTTCCAATAAATCATGTCTTGTGGAGTGTTTGTATTGTTTATCTTACAATTCAAATCTTCTAATGTACTAAAACAACCTATATCATAGACACAAGTAAAAAAAAAATAAAATAAAAGAAAATAGCATTAGAATTTAATCGAAAATTGTAAAAGAAATCTTTACTTTTTCACATCAAAATAGAACTTTTATTTCAATTTTATTTATTCCTTCTGTATGTTATAAATAGATTCAAAATAACAGAATAAACTAAATAAATGAAACTATACAATTTTATCGATAAAAAGAAAATTGTGTTCACTTAGACATACACACATTAACTAGAAGGTGAATAAATAAAATTAGAATTTGCAATCAATATGATCACGTTTAGTAATGGTGAAAAAAATTTCCAATTGTTGGGATATCATTAACGAATTTTTTTTTCCGTATTCAATTGATAAGCCTGTGACTGGATACTTTATTTTCCAGGTGAAATTGAATCATCATCACGTTGAATTTTCAACTGACATGGATGGGAATAAAGTCAACTGATACAAATAATATCATAAAATAATGACATTTTTATATTATTTATCTTTCCAACTGTATCAAATTGCTTGGTTCTTTTCCCCATCTTCAATCATCTAAATATTAGCACGTTTACCGTATAACCACAAATTATTGGATCCGTTGGCCTCATAAATTACACGTGCATTTCGCTTTATTACAATTGTTTGGCATTTAGAATCCCACCGAATAAAAAACATACAAAATGGAAAATGCTCATTGATTTAAGTCTTTCGGTTTCTTATATTTGTATTTATTTCTCACTTGGAATTCCACTGACACTTTTTGAGACATGACAAAGGTGTGGTACAATACCATATTCATTGTAATACAATGGATAGCACAGAATATAATGATCCCAGAATAAGCCAATATGAACATTAACGGGGGGTCAATTCAACGAGTGTAGAATATAATAATTATAATTTAATACGATTTCTGCATATAAACAAAAAGAAAAACCTTTCCCATTACAGCCAAACGGATATTGTCAATAATAATCGTTGGTAGTAAACCATTACTGATGTTACTGAGGGTAGTTTAACATCACCTCAACCCATCGACATATTACACATAACCATAAGAAGAAAATGTACACTTCATCTCTTTAGTGATTAATATTATTACTATTACTGAAACTTACTATCTGTATTGAAGTCATTACTGCAATAACCCCATCCAAGTACTGGAAAGAATGATGCGAACAAATAAAATATGATCCATGCTATAATAACCATATAATAAATTGTGACAAATGTAATTACGATTAATGTACAAAAGCCAAGGCCTGTAAATAGAAGAAACAAAACAAAAAAATAAAATAAAAAGAAAACGAATAAGAAAATTGGTTAAGTTCAGTTAGTTAAACGAATGAAATTTATATTCTACTGAGTACTCTTTAATGGTGAATGAGGTATGGAAAAGTTTTATATTTTTCCTTTTATACTAAATGAGAGTACCACTGTATGATGACATATTTTATGAGTACTGCTGTGTATATTCTTCGTTGATTCCATATAAAGGATATTTCCCACCATTTGATAGCCTCCAATGGGAATTACTTAAGAGATTTGGAAAAATATGGAATTCATTGGGAAAAACTACATTTATTTAATCCTTCACATACGGATAATTCATTTCCAAATGATGATACTTCATATGAAAATGGGTAACCACAAAATAACCATTTAAATGGTCCAAATACAAAATGTGTTAGAATTGAATATTACGTGGAATTGGAATAGGAATGAATTGGTATACATTGGTGGTATCTATAATTTCATGAAAGGTTCTGAATATTATTGATATTTACTTTTATTGTTTCACAATGATACCAATTGTGGGACTAGGAGTCATGAATAAGAAGATTTAAATGGTATTTACACATCAATAATGAATGGGTGTAATAAAACTACCAGAATGGTACCATTTAAAAAAAGGAGGACATAACAGACGTACATACCTTGAAATAGAGGCGCTAAATTGGCATATGCTTTGATCGGTCCCAATGCTGAGTATTGGCCAACAAATAATTCAGCCAAAAATATTGGTAATCCAATGACGAATACCATTAAAATGTATGGAATTAAAAATGCCCCTGTAAATAACAAGAGAAAAATAAAATGATAATTGATTATCAATAGGAAAATGGGTAGCGAAAATCCCATTGAAATAGATTAATAACGTCTAAGTTCTAGTCTAGTATTTATATCAATTTATGTTTGTTATGTAATGATATGGTTAATTAATTCAGTTAATGACTGTTTTTAGGTGTTTATCACATGTGACATCAATCCGTTGACTGATTATCATAATCCATAGAATTTGATGTTGAACGAGGGATAATTTGTCTTTTTCGATTGATGGTTCAATGTGTGTGGCTCCTTCATTAATTCCAATATCACCCCCGTCTAATATCGACCATAAAAAAAAATTGCGATGAGATTAAAGATTAGCCCCCTCAGTTTTTGGACACTTGGTGTATAACGAATTGAATGACGAAAAATAAAGAAGATCAGTCATTATTATTGGCACAACTAAATGGAATTAAATTCCCATACATAATGTTTGATTAAACTCTTTGACATATTCTATACGAATTCTATAGGAAAAATTTTCAATCTTGATAACACAGAAAAAAAAAATTGTGAATGAAATGTCTATAATATGAGAAACGCAGTTAGAGACCAACCTACCAAATGAGAAATGGATGAATAAAAATGAGGTATAAGTGCCCAAAGGTATTGAAATTAATGGACTCAATCAACTCAATTCGGTAACATTTATTTTTTGCTGGTGCTACTGTTGAATTACCTGTGATGGCAGGTAGGATAAGAATATTAAATAGACATTTTCAATTGTACCCAACGACGATTCACATAAACCACATACATTGAAAATCCGGGTGTGTATTCGTTATTTAACGCTCAGGGAAATGGTATTGAATTAACAAGAAAAACTACAATGACTGTTTCACTAGTTATTTTTTTTTTGTTGATTGTGATATCGTTTCTGTTCATAAAACATTAATGTTATTTTTTACTCACTGATCAACGTAACACAATCCAACACACTGAAATATTGAATTAATTTCCTGCCAAAATGAAATCAGAATTGTTAACAAAAAAAGAAAGATTGAACATCATCATTTCCACTGGGGCGGGCAGGAAGAATACGTAACAATGAAGTGAATTAAAATAAAAATGAATTGATGAACATTTCCCAGTCTCATGATTCTTTCGTTACTATCGAGCAGGTAATGACAACATTTCATTGGTATACAATGAAATCGAGACTGAATTCATTTTGATAATCATTGTAGAATATTTTTTTCCTCCTATGATTATTATGAATTTCGTAGATTATTCAGTAAATGTAGGTGAAATTTATTTTGAATTTTTGTTTTACAATTTTAAATAAAAAAAATATGTCTGAACTCATACCTCCTCCATTACGGAATACGAGATGAGGGAATCGCCAAACATTACCCAAACCAACAGCATAACCGACACATGCAAGTATAAATTGTACCGGATTGGCCCAATTTCCTCTTCCTGTCACGTCATCCTGATTATCTGATTCAACGCCATCCGATCCTGTACCAACATTTGTTCCCGTACCATTTTTTAAATTTCCATCAACGGAATTATTCTATAGGAATATTTAAAAAAAATTATTCAAACTTATTCATTATTTAATTGAATTCAAACGGAATATTGTTTGTATTAAATACTCGAATATTTAAAATATTGGCAGAACGCAGTAATTAACTTAGTTCTTATCACGTCAATTTCTATTGTTTACATTAGACAAAAGCAAACGGATATAAATTGAATGAATATAAATGCATTACATAATCTTTAACCAATTTAAAACGTTTATATTTAACGGTATAATTAATACAAGTATCACAATTGACTAATGATAAAACCTTAATTGGAAATAACAAATCGGAAACATTAAAATTTTGAAAGGTACATCATCTAATTAGTCATGTCTCTCGTTTATATTAATTATGATCAGACATTATTATATTGTTATGTGATTAGAGGGTGATTTTAACTAAGTAAACCGTTCATTCATGGGATTTAAATCAGCCACAATGATTGTTGGGGTCCTCTACTGTTTTTTATTTATAATTCGCTAAATAAATTGCCAATTGAATTGGAACATGACCAATACTTTAACTGTCAATTATTATTGACCGACGATACTATTTTTGGATTTTCTAAATATGAACTATGCTGTCGATTAAATGAATTCAATTAATTATCAGTTGATTTGGAATCAATCAATTAATAAGTTATTGTATACGAAAAACCGAATGTCTCAACCAGATACAAATGATTTTAATTGTTTTTCAGTGGTTTTCCTAAACTTTTTTTTTCGCGGTTTGTTTTACATTATTGCGATTGAATTGTATTTAGTGGTTGGCTACTAAATTCAATAAATTGTTTTTAAAAATAAATGCCGGTTAAATAGTTCTGATTTGATAATAGCCACTCTTGTTTAACTGATTATGATGTTGATCACAAGTAGGTCTATTGAAACAGTATCCGAAATGATGATTAATGGCTCATAGACTTATGATACATTAATATGGTTATCATATACATCACTTCGAATTGATTCATCATCCGATGATGATGTATGGAATTCATGTAATAGACATACAATGTTATGTCAACTTAATGAGCTTTAAAAACACGTTGCTTTTCTTATCAATTTCGTATGAGAACTTTTATTTTAAAACGGCAAAACTCCGACATACAATCTATTACAAAAAATAAATGTTTATCTTTAATCGATTATTCCGTCGTATGTTAAGATCAATGTGCATTCAATTAATGTGTTCTTAGTTAAGTCACTTTTAAATTACAACTAACTGGTATTTTAATTTTATTGTTTCCCATGAACAAACTAATGAATTATTCATTGTGAATAAATTAGTTTTCCGTGAATTTTTGCAATGAATAATCATTTTAAATTTACCTGTGGCACTGAATTCACTTCATATTTTTTAGTCATCTTATCACCACTTAATTGTATTTACTGCATTAGCGTAAATAATACAGCGTATTCCCACTATTATCCACACTGTTTTGTTTCTTATTTGTTGTTGTTGTTGTTGTCGGATACACTTGACCACTAGTTGCATATGCACACCAGATAAAAACTGTATACTCACAAAAATTCCACTATTGGCAAATAAAATTAATTTCACTTAAAACGTGATCAACAAGGTGTTATACAGGTGAATGGATTTTATTTTTATATTCGATTTATTCTGCTATTTTTTTTCTATAAGTAAGTATACCTATTGGGTTACTTGTCGCAAATTCAACTGAGTACTTTAACTATACATCAGTTGAGTTTTTATGAAAATTCCATAATATCTCAATAATTCTATACTTGTGTACAACACGGGCAAAAAATAAAAAAAAAACAAAATAACAAAATAATTCAATGTAGTATTCTTACTTTCATAAGATTGTAGTGTATATGGACACCAACATATCTAAACAAATAAATAATTCTGATAGTGGAATTGAAATAAACCCGAATTGTTGTTGTTGTTTTACTGTTGTCTTATCAATTCAATTATAATATACTGTGGTGCTTAATCGTATTGGCCAACAGGTAGAGAAAAAAGTATACTTGATTGCATGTAATAAATCTTTAATCTGAAAATGATGTCAATATTTCCTCATATTAAATACAATATCAACTGATAATAAACTGTATGGTGTTGTTTTCTCACACTATGTAAATACAAATACAAGTTTTTCATGAAATTCAATGTAACTGAATTTCAATTAGAAAAAAGAAAAGTGAAATTTCTGTTTTTTTTTTTTTGTTTTGGGTTTTTATCATAAATGAAACAACAACATTAATTATTAATTATGATTTTTTATATTAATTGGCGGTTAATCCATACGATATTCTATTACGCTTTATAATAAACATCAATGAAATGTTTTAACTGGAATTCAATTTAAGTATCAATTAAAAACCCATCATAATTCATTAAACGTTGATGTAATTCTGCACTTGTCTTTCAACTTATCTCTAGAGTTGTACTAGTCTCTGTTTATTTGTACAAAAATAAAAAGAATATCTGAAATTTCTAGGGCAAATACCTTGTGTATGGTCGTCGTTTAATATAGAGAGTCACACACAGGTGAAACATTCTCATCGGTTGAATCAATTGCTCCCCGATCGTCTCCATATTACAGTCTCGAAATGGATCAAAACAATCAATGATTCAGTTTAACCCACATCGCTGAAAATAACTTACATTTCATTTGTAGACTCACTAAACTCAAAGAAAATCGACAAATGCACATACAAAAGTTTATTTATTTCTTCTATTTTCAACTGAACCTACAGAAAATGGCTCTACGCACAGAAAATCTATAAATAAATTTAAATCAGTTTTTTTTTTCCTCTAGTTTCACCTATAAATTCTTTTGCCTATATTATGATGAATTAAATTATACACGCAACCGAAACAAATTCGATTAGATCGGATATGCCATTAAGTAAATGATTATCACATCATATGATCATCAATTTAATTCTTTAGTGAAAAACGAATTCATTCATGTGAATCTGATATTTTGTTCAAGTTTTTCCTGGGCATCATCGCTTGCAAACTTCTCGAGTATTTTCCTCGAGAGACATCAAATGGAAAAACTATTTCTTGTATACGTGTAACTATAGTTGTATGCAAAATGATCGTAACATTCGGTTTTCATCGCTCTTTTATTGAAGAGTTAAAAATAAACAAGAGAATCACTGATCAGTTGAAGATCTGTTAATAATTCTTTTTGGTTGGTTTTTATGTTTTAAATATAAACTGGATCCGATCATTTAAAATTCGTACCCGGAGAGTCAAAAATGAGAGAAAAAGATTGACGATTATGTTGCCAGCACATAATTTTTATTTTTTCGAATACTTAATTTAAATGATGTTCAGCATCTTGACTCAAGGAGAGTTTCATCTCTCAATTGAATTAAAAATGAAAAGAGATTTACCGAGAGAAAGAGAGCTAACCAAATTCTAGATCTTATTCATACTATTTCGGATTATGGGCCAATCTAATTGATTTCACTACTAGTCGTGTCGTAGCTCACACATTTATTTAACGATCCCCCACAAATATAAAAAGAAATAAAAAAAAAAAAAAACACCAAAAAATTTTTCACAATATTTTAGGCAATAAGAAACCTTCTAGTGCCTTCAGTTTAAGTAAAGTGCTCGAGATCACTGTGCCGATATAAGAAAATAGTGAAAGTATTTTACTTAATTAATACACGGTGAGTGCATTATGAATAGAAGCAAAATACCAATTGTGGGATTACACCTGACTGTGATAAAAATAAATATTTTTATTAAATGGTTTTCTAATAAACCGATTTATAATAAAAATAGAATTTCTGTGAATTTATCGGAATTTTTTTTTTTTTATTTAAAAAAAATCAATTGAAATTATGCCAAAAAGAGAAATTAAATGAAATCATATTGAATTACATAAAAGTGCGAAAGATCTGGATTTGTTAGCAATTACATAGAATATTTTTAACCAATCCCATAATGTGAAATTTAATTAGTGCTGGATTAATTAGTTATTCATTTCAATAAATTTTCTTTTAGTTTTTTTTATTTTTACTTGAATTGAAAAATTATCCAAAGAAGGAAAAAGTGTCAAATTGAGAAAATTCATATTTGAATAATTGAAAAATAAAAAGAAATTTCTAAAATGAAAGAAAAAAAAAAAATTAAGAATCAAATGAAATTGATATGGTGATGATGAAAAATGTTATTTTTATTTGCAAGCTAAAGTGGCTAAATTAGATGGAAATGATGAATTTTATTTGAAATTTTTTTTTTTTTTTTTTTGAATTCTGTATGTAACAGATTTCCATATCACATAGTTATTTGGTTGTCAATGTAGTGAGACAAAAGAGAAAATTTTAAAACAGCAAATTTAGTATGAAAAATAGACTCTATTCGTCTGAATATATTTTCATCTTTTCTTCATTGGTATCTTTTGCTGTTTTGTTTTAAATAGAACACTTTTGGGCGAATTGTGAAATAGATAAATTTTCTATAGTTTTTTCCTTTTTATTTTCTGTATATTTTGTTTGCTCCACTCATAATATAATATTATGAGCCGTGGGTGGAAGTGTGTTGTTAAAAGTTAATATCTTTATATTCATATTCGGGTGTCTTTTGAGTATGAAAATTATATAGAAATTCACTAAAATATTTTATGTGTTAAATTGAAACAACAACAATGTGCTTGGCAAACTGTATTGGATTTCATTTTCATATTGCGAGAAAAAAGAAAAATCGTTATATATTCAACTGAAAAACAAAATACCAACAACAACAAGAGAGAAGAGAAAATTTTTCATCTTTTTATTTTCTTTATTTTTCCTTGCTAAATAATCGAGAAAATGTTTTATATATTTTTCATTTGAACATTGAGTGGCTGTTTAAGTGATACGAGACCCAATTTTTTGTAGAAATCGGTTTTCTTTTGAGAAAAAGAAAAATGAAATCAGTTCACTGAGAGTTTACCATGTGTTTTAATGATACAGTGGAAATTATTAGTTTTACTTGGAAGGAGCAATGAAAAATTTTTACTTTTTTCTATTTCTCTCGCAATTTTCATGGTGGAAAAGAAAATTTTTAATTTGGCCATTGATGTGGTTCACTAACATTCACTTTTTAAACATTTAAAACAAAAATTGAAATTAATTGCCAAGTAAATGAACTAATACGATATAAATATATACGTTATTTCTTTAAATTTTAAATGAACTGTTACTAGACTAGCAAATTAGCCATATGCAATTAAAATTACTCTGAAGTTCTATATACAATTTTGTATAGTTTACAGCAATTTAAAGTATTTCTATTTCTTTTAAAATTAAGATAATGAGTCAAATAAATACTGATGAGTTCATTCGCGTTAAATAACAGTTGACTGGTTTACTATTTACCATTAAAAAAAAAAAAAATTGAAAATTACGTTCAAATGAGGCCCACTCAAAGGTTAGCCATTTCACACTTCATTCCAATTCACTCATGAAAATTGTTAAGAGATTCTTATTTCATACATAATATAACGACCCCACCTAGAATACATAATGGAGCAAATGATATAAAGAAAAAAAAAAAATTAAAAAATTTTCAATGTTTTAAAAATAACGAAGAATTTTCCTATTTAATATGAATAGAATTGAACAATATTCTTATGAGAGCAACAAAAATAAGAAAATTATTATTAATTAGGCATGTGGAAAAACTGTAATACAAACAAACAAAAAAATTAAGTAGCAACTGTGTGGCATTTGTATTATTGTGCGAAACAAACAGAAATGAAAAAAAAAAAAAAAAAAATATCATAGAATTTGAACAAACAGTGGCGACGTCATTACGATAAACATAAAACATTCAACACATAAATCCACACATTCCAATTAAAAGAGAGATAGAAAGCAAAGAGACTGAGTGGTTTTCCTTTATGATGTTCGTTTGTGATGGATTTTTTCTCTGTTTCTTTTATTTTTTTTTTGGGTTTATTACACCATATGGGGATGGGGGTGGCAACCAACTCAAAATGATATGAATCAGCCGGAAGAATTAATGGCTTATGTGACATTTTAATTAAATTTATAAGTGTAAATCACGTTCACCATATTAAGTGTAAATTTCATTTTAACAGAGCCACCACCGACCAAAAAAAGTTGGGAAAAACTCAAATAGAAAAAAAATTATTCGGCAAATTGATGAAATTCCATCCCTACTGAAGGGAAAAATCTTAAGTTAAATCTTCACATATCATTTTGTCAACGCATAACTCTTTTTTTTTTTCTTGCTGTTTAATTCTTTTCACAATTTTTATTTAAAATTTGTTATGTTTTCCACTTTTGGTTCATCAACATGTGTGATGATATCCAAGAACTAAGTGCCTAAGAAAGTGAATTAAATTATGTTATATGAATATATCAGTATGAAAATCTTCGCTGTATGAATTCCATTTAATTTACTAGAGACATACAGTTGAATTTGTAAAGGATGGAAAAAAAGATAACTGTAGCATATATTATGCAAAGTTTATGTACACATGAATTATGTTAAATTATTTAGATTCTCTCCATCTGTCTGGTGGTAGACTGAATTCATTGACGTTATACAACACAAGAAACATTTAATGTGATGTTTTACACGGTACTACTCAGGTAACTTTCTTCATTCACTAGTTACCATTTGAACAATAAAAAAGAAAAAAACAGAAAGAATTTCTCTTTTTTGTTACTTTCTGCCTCCAGTAAAAGCACTGACACAAGGAAAAAATATCTTTCTCTTATAATTTAATTGTATTTCATTTGTTCTAATTTACATTTTCAACAAATAAAATTTTACGTAATCGTCTGAGATTTTTACCCATTAATTATTCAAGAGTTTTTTTTTTCGTTTCTTTCCTGCATCATACTGAGTGTATGTGTGTTTCATTAAAACAATGGAATTTTTGTCATGCAGAATTTTTCCTTCCAAAATTGAGAAAACTATAGATAGAATTTTTGTCTCTGTTACGGGGTTAAAGCTACCAAATTAGAATAAAGTGGAACTAACATCAACATTGTTAAAGAATTTTCTGTTATTCAAAGGAACCATACATTACTATGTAATTTTTACTTACGTATAGTCACTAGTCCCCAATGCTCTTAAAATCCCATGAATTTCTGTTTGGTAAAGACTTTGAATAAACACTTTCTACGAGAAAATTTAATTGCACGGAAAATGAAAATAGAAATTCACTGCATTTACATATTTCAATTGAATTCGGTTAAATCGGCCCCTGTTTCTAGAATAAAAAAAAAAAAGAAAACATAAAGACTAAGGGACAACGGAATTCAATGTTTCATCACTTAATATTTAGAACTCACCACTTTCAAATGCACATTACCATTTTAAATCCTTGTCTATACTTACATTTTGTGTACCATTTGGTATACCATTTAATATACACAGTGTATTGCCAGAAGCCAAAAGGTATTCATTATCATGCATTTACGATTCACCTAACCCCACTCTCAAAAGAAAATGAAAATGAAAATTTTACGAATAAAAGCCCAGGTATCCAGTGTGCATCTTTTACTTACAATTCGTTCCAGTAATACACTAACAAATTAACATGAACATTTTACTCTGGATTATGGTAATATAACAAAACCATTTACGTGTAGATTTGAATCAGTCTCCACACGAGCGTATTCACACGTTTACATTCAACCATCACTGTGGATTCTCTACTTAGTCATTTGAATGGACCACCGTAACAAAAAAATGAACATCTACATACCAATGAATCACTGTTTATATATTTGAAACGGAAAATGAATTTTAAAACGCATTCCAATCACTTTTAAATTGAATGAATCTTGAGAAAAACGCAAATGAAATGAAAATAAACTTTTTTTTATTATTATCCTTGAAGCCAGAACAAAATGTTCCAGGAGGAAAGCAAACAGAACCAAAAGACAAAAGAAAAATTGTTAAAACTTCTTATTTGTACTTCAGTCTGATTCCAATTCTTGTCCCGTTTTAGTCATTCCGGATTTTGAAGGAATTTTATTCCTTAAACAATGTGAATTTAAATGACATGAAATAAAAAAAAAAAAAGATCACGCATTTGTTATACTGTAAAAGACATCTTCAATGCAGAGGATTTCATTTTTAGATACACGAATGTCATATAACATTAGGGAACGTCCAAGTGGCATAGAAGTGTCATAATCATCATACTCTGGATTTTATTATGTGTACATGATGACGATGAAAGAATTTTGTTTCAAACTGTGTAAAATCTGGATGCATTGTATTAGTGACTTTATTGTTTTTGGATAGGAGTGAAATGTACGGGGGTAATGTTAAACCGATGATGATGACGTTAAAATAAGCAAAACTTGTGATAAGAGTAACACTTCAATTGTAGCATCATTAAAACAGAACAGAAAATATCGAAGATCAGAATTGAATCTCAACAACGAAATAACGAGAGATTTCCTTTTGATCCAATTAAAACTAGGAACTAAAATCACTTGTGTACATATTAGAATTGGATTTTTTTCTTCCATTTTTCATTTCAATACTTTTTTCATCTAATCTCTAACCAGTTCTAATACAGAAATAAAGAAAAAGTTAAAACTTTAACTGTTGGTCGGAATAATTACTGATCTACCAATATGTTGAATAAATAAAACATAATTGCAATTGATGTCAATCCTCACATCCAATTAGTATCCATTTCAATTGTTAATGCAATTCATTGGTCCAACTATTGGATGAACGGCTTTAGATCAAATTTTCTCTGTTTTTTCAATTAAATTTAATCCAAATGATAATGGCAATTTTTTGTATGAAACTTTTCATTATCCTTTGTCATTGAATCAATAAACTATAGAAGATAACCAACAAATCAAAATTATTTATTCTACAGAAAATAGAGAGACATAAAAAGGAAAAACTCAAAAGATAATAAAAGTCACATAAACCACACTAGTTTTCTAATCACTTCAGGTGTGTCTTTTTAACTTTTATTCAAAAAGAATTTTTACCGAAAAATTTTATTTACTTATCCAACAATTGTCAAATTGTAACTAAATAAAAGTTTTTCGTTGCTTGAGTTTCCTTGAAAAATTCCGAATTATCTTACAGAAAAGGATATGATATTAATAAACTTTATTAGATATCTTTTACATTTCGTATGGAATAAAACTTTATTATGTTGATATCTTCGCATTGAAGATTTTCTCTAACTTTGTTAGTTTCAAATTATTCCTTTGACTGTCATCAACTATCTAACTCTAGTAGCATAGAGTCGATTCCAGTACAAAGTAAACAACCACAGACGTAGAAAGTCTTTCTTCCTTCTCCCTTATCCATTATCAGGCCTTCCTGTCACCCTAAAAGAGAAGGTAACAGACAGACTGTAACATTTTACGAATTGCACGAAAAATTAAAGAAGTTGTTATCAAAATTTTCGAATAAATTTGAATCACACCAATAAAAAGACATTCAATAGCTTCACTATTTCATAGATTTTATAATTTTCTTGATAATTTGCATATTACATAAAATTAAATCTTCAACTATGAATTAATTTCACCGAAGTAAATGAAATAAATTTTTCCAGCGAAAGAAAGGAAAATTCTTAATAATAAAATTTTAGATTTTAGAGGATAAAGTTATTGAACAAATCTATAGGATCATACATAGAAAGTATGGCACAACATGAACAATTCTAAAGGAAATATGTTTTTATCAATATGAGTGTAACTGGTAAATGAATGTATCCAATAATCCACTTGATTCAACAAAGACACTTTGTTACATATCGGCAATTTGAATATCTCCGTATGTTACTTACCTGCTAAAACTTTAGTTTTATTCTTTTGTTTCTTTTGTCTTCAATGAAAAGTGGCTGATTTTTTTTGAGGGTAGGAACTTTGGAATTTGTATTATTTGACATAGAGAACTTTTCTTGCCACACTGTTCTTGTTCATTTAATTCTAGTACCAATTGAAATGTGTGTATAGTTATTCTCCTTTTTTTCAACATTTCCAACTGCCAGTGAACACTGTTTAGTATTACATGTACCATATAAAGCTAAAGAGAACGGAAAATCATTTTGTACTAAAGTTTTTCTTATTTTATTCATTTTATCACATATGACACACGTTACTCGTCTATAGTTACATGAATCCTATGTAACCACGTACACTTTTATTGTGTTTCTTTTAAATTTTTTTTTTCATTTCTTTCATTTTCTTGCTTCCATTGGTAACAGAGAGGATAAAAATGTAGAGTATCACAGAGATAACAAAACTGAGATTTTCAGTCAATTTAATGTACCAAAATGATATGAAACGGCATATCAAACGCACACACAAAAATTTTCTTCGATTCAAATTACAATCGTTAGAGAGATACCTGGAAAATGAATAATAAGAATATTACAGAGAAAAGAAAATGATCATAATAATGTATAAAACATACATAGCAAACATAAAATATATGAGAGCAATGAAATAATAAATAATAAAGCAATATGATATCGTATGGATGATATTGTTCAATAATTCAAAATGTTTGAATTCAAGTTAGATTTCATGGATTGAAATCCATCAACTTGTAGCGTTTCTTATTAAATTTTGTTTGCTCGGGTAGCAAAGAAAAATGGGTGGGTAAACCGCCACCCCAACAGAAATACTCAGGAGAAAGAGTTTTATGTAATCAAACCAAGCCTAGTGAGACGAATATAAACTTTCTGTTTGTCCATTGTTCTTTATTGGTACCCGATAATAAACTCAATTCAACATTGTTGTTAAATTTTTCTTTTATATTTCCATTATGAAACCCCAAACACAAATGGAATAAATGAAATATTAGTTTTACAATCATTTTATGCCATTAACTGAATATTGTTCCGTTGAACAGTAATGGACGACCATCTCTTATCCAAACATTAGGAATGAAAAATCCATTGAAAATCAAAAGTTTCATTTTCTCTTCTTCTTTTTTTTGAAAATTTTATAGCGTCTCATGCCAATCAATTGAATGGATTCCAATGAAATCAGATAATAAGATAAGAAGAGTTTCAAGTTTAAAAAAAAAAGAAAATGTTTTTTTGTTGTATTTGCTTGGATACAACTCAGTTGATTCCATTCAGTATTTGGTCGAACTTTAAATGAAATATTAATCCGTTAAGATGGATTCATCAAATATTGAATCCATCACGGGAGCATTTTCCTTCTAGGTGATTATCAACCAACGTAAGACATTGAAAGGAATATTCTGCTTATCTGATATGGGTTTTCACCTGGTTAGATATCAGCCAAAGTATATTATTATTTCATTTAAAATTGTTACGAATCCGTTAATCTGATAGTTGCAGAACTTAAATTTTAATTATTAATCGATTCCACTTGTTATTTGATACAGTTCACAGTGACAAGTGAATTGCAGCCGCAAAATTACAGAATAAGAAGAAACTTTTCAGTTGAAATCACCTTATGGGCACACATAACTTCACAATTAATAAGTTCATCAATTCTTAACGAGAGTATTCAACTTAACGTAAACTTCAAGTATTCATTCACTTAAACTTTACTTTTATCATTTCTCTCTGTGCATAATAAAATTATTTGTAACAATACACTTCATGTTTGTAAATCGAAACTTGTAATTTCAACATTTCTGATTATTATGGATAACGTTGAATATGAAAATGAAATTAAAAATTTTCACATTCTTATGTTGATATAATTATTAAATTACAATAATGTGAATATGTGACTCGGATATGTGAACTGTTATTAAAACACCAAAGTATTTGGTAACATGAGAATATAATTTCAAATGGAAAACTTTCTTCTTTCAATTTGTTTCTACTTATTTTTTCTGTTTTCTTTCATTATGCAATGCATAGTTATGAATCCTCATTAAGGTACATAATATAACGCAATGAAGAACTTTATAATCATCATATTCTTTATGTTTTACGTTGATTGTACTACATGGAGAATTCACTATCGAAATAAAGAACCAAAAATGTTTATCCTGGTACCATAATAGAAGAAAATACTCAGGTGCCCAGGTTACCAACCAATTAAGGAAGTGATAAATATCTTTACTCTACTGGAATGAAAGAATGGAAAAACTCTAAACTACTCCATCATATCTCTTGCTTTTTTTTTAACGAAAACTATACGATGGTTTCTCTAGTTGCCATTTTGTTTTATTTGGTAACAAATCGCCGATGCATAAGAGAACTTTTCTCGCCATTAAGTGATAATAAGGGAAATAAAAACATCATTACTGAATACCATACGCGAACCACATTGAATAAAATAATGTTACAGTAATAAAACATCACTAACTTTTGTCCTATTGTTTTCTATTGGAAAAAAACTAACTTTTCTCAATTTAAAACAAAAAAAAAACATGTTCATTGTCGTTCCCTATGGAGTTTTGTGTGTCACACAGGTTGCTGCAAATATCAAATTATCCTTCAATGAATCTTCTCTTGTTACCAATTCAACTTTTTTTTTTCGGAACACGTCCGATTTAAAGTTATCAATTTCCTATGTCACTAGGAAAATTATCCAACTGATAGTTGTGGAACATGAGAAGTGTTTAACAAAAGTGTTAAAGTTTCTATCTCTTTATATGTGTCTCTCAATACTTTGAGAATTCTGATATGTTCCGGTACTTCATACATGATCAAAAATTCAGATTCGTAACAAAACAAAGATAAAGTTCATATGCAACTATATCCAATTACGCTCATTACCTGATAAAAGTGTAGGTAAATTAAATTAAAATACTTTCTAATTAGTCTTGACGATGGTACGTATTTACGTATGTTATTTTAAATATTCCAAGTACATAATAAATTGCTATACAACGTATTCTATAACACGGTATCGGTAATCATTATAAACATAATAATTAGTTGCCACAATTAATTAGAAAATCGTTGAATGAATAATGTGAATCATATACACACATACACACACACTTTTTTTGAGGAAATTTGAGGTAAGAATATTAAACCATCAGGAAGCATCACTCCTGAATTATAAGTTTTCTTTCACAATTTTATTTTGATCCAATAATGGAATTAAAGAGGCATAATAAAGTTAGTTGAACTAATCCGATTACGTTATATTACATAAATAAGAAACACTTTATCATTACTCTTGTAATCGTAAATGTGGAAACATTGTGTCTTTTCAATTGAAAGTTTTTCACTGACAAATTAAATTAGTTGTACATTGAACGATGTAACAAATGGAACAAAAGCTTAAACAACAGAGTTAAACAAAGAATTAAAAGTAGTTTTTATTGTGTAATGATTAACAGGGAATTCTTAACAATGTGATTCTTAATATCAATAGAATGTATGAACAAGAATATTATAATTATGATACCATTAAGGTGTTGAATAAGAATTTACAAAGGAATTTTGAATTTTTTAATAAATTATTTAAAACATAAAAACACACTCAACAAAGACACTCAATAGTCAGTTAGTATGATTATTACATGGGGAAATGCACAATTTATGGAATTCGTAATATACGAGGTAGCAATAACATAAAAGCGATAGAATGACATTCCAGCAACATATCAATCATATTGCATGAAATAATAAACGATAATGTTTTCTCTTCATTGTAACGAATGGTACACCATTAAAATATTTTCTTTTTTCTGTGAAAGGGAATGATAATTTATAAAAACAAACAAAATGAAAATGAACTCTGATTCAACTGATATTATTGTACACGGATAAGGATGATATAAATGCAATGGAATACGATTCAAACTGAACGTTGATGGATTGTCTTGTGATGTGTTGTCCTACATGTTTAAAATTGTTCATAACACAGTATCAAATACCGTCAGTCAAGTCCTCTCTTTGATGCTGTAATTCAAATGATTTCTTTTTTTGGTAATAGCAAACATTTTATACTTTCACTCAATCCTTCTGATATTCTCGGTTGTTTTAACAAAAAAGTAGAGATTTAAATCTAGAAAAACAGATAATAGAAAGCTCTTTTATTCCGTATCAAATTTGGTAATGCACACTAAAACCATGAATCACATTTACTGCAGCTTGTCCGACTTCAATGAGTTAAAAACTAAAAACACAATAAAACTGCATAAAAATTGTAAATTGGACCTCAAATGATACAGAAAATGTGCAACTAAAAACAAGAATTATTATTTATTCATTTTATATGAATATGACAGTTAAAAATGCTGTAAAACAAAATACCATTTATGTGACAGAGAATAACATTTAATAAAAACGAAAATAAAAGTAATAATTTATCATTAAAATAAAAGCAAATGTACTATTTATTATTATGGTATAGTCTCATATGGATAACATAATATGTATCAGTTGTGCGTTACATATCATTCACAATTCATATTAGTTGATGGAAATATTTTCATTTGCTAGTGGATGTAACACAGAAATTGTAGTTTATGATGTGAATGTAGAAAATATGGAATTCAAATTCATCATTTTCCCTCTCTTTAACGTTGTTGCTGAAGAAAAATTGTTAAATATTATGGACAGATGGTTCTATTCCATCCACAATTATAAAATATATGGCACTTTAAAATTGATAAAAATAATTTCAGATTTTTCCTGAATTTTCATGGAAAATTCATTTTTTTCTATCAAATAAATATTCAGACAGACAGCACAATTGCACTCCATTAACTAAAAAAAAAAATGAAAATATGAATATCAATATGTTCCTGTTATGAAATGAACAAAAAACGTTATGAAACAACTATTTTACATTTCGCATAATTAAGTCATGACCAAGTGGATTGCACATGATAGTTCAATGAATTTCTAATTAATTATTCTTTTTTACTTTTACATTATAATTTTGTTATAATCAATTATTAATTTTTATTTTATCTATTCTCTCTTACAGAAACGAACACGACAACGATACATTTTCTATATTTTATATGTAACTTATTTGGTAGATAGCGATAAACGGATTTTAATTTCTTTTCTAACACAAAACTGCAAAGAAAAAACATTTTTTTTAACAAAGAAAGTAAAAAACTAGAAAAGTTTTATTTTAACCAGAAATCCGCATTATTTAATTGTATTTAAAAGTAGTATCGACTAACACTTCGATTGTACGTTTGAACAAAAAAAAAATTACACTAATTACACGAAGTAGTGAATAATTTCAGTCCCAAATATTTGAAAGTTGCCCTTAGTTGACTCTATATAAGCGACTAAATATCAAGAGGGTTGTTACAGTACAGAATCAGAATCGAATACGAGAATAGTAAACGATTGAACAAAATAAGGAATTAATTTGACAAAATAAATTTGTTTGTTTGTTTGAAGAAATATTAACAAATAAATCGTTTTGAATTAATTCACTTTTGACAAGTAGTTTCAAGTGCTAAAAGGAAGAAGATTAAAAACAGAATAATGGCAACTGTACAGAGGAAATTGGTACATAAACAATTCAATTCACCAATTGGATTATATTCCGATGCAAATGTCAAGGAGACATTAAATCGTGAACTTAAAGTTATCACCAATGGTACCATGGGGTAAGTTATAAACCAATAATTTTTAATTAACTCTTTAATATAAATTACACAATCACTTTAACTTAAACTAATAAGATACAGATAATCTATCCAATTAACTAGAATGTCATAAAATTGTTTGTATCATTTCATTACTAATCAACTGATTTGTAATCTAATTATGGTTTTAGATGAAATTTTTGGTCATTGACCCATTCGGATAAGTGATGATTAATTTTCATACAAATTGAGTCATCGTGTACATTTACTATTTTTTGTTTGGCACCCAAAGGTATAATTCACAATTAAACATAAAGTAGAACCTTGGCAATTGAATGCTCAACAATTCAGTTAATTTAGACAATTTTAATTTGAATTTCTCTATTAATTTAAATCAAGGAGTTCGGATAACGAACCCAGACACCTTCAAGTTCATTCAGACGTTTAATCAAGGCAATTCAACATAATGTTGAATTTGTTTGTTTTCTATTGCTTATGGTTTCGTTCATTTCTGTTGGATATTTAATAATTAAATTGTTCATTAATTAGCCTTTAAACTGTTCAAAAGAAAACAAATTTTTCTATTAGATGACTAACATGTACAAACGATTAACACAATTTCATATATTCAACATGTACAACCAACATATCAAAACGAATTTTGTTTCATTTCTTTGAATTAATATTTTGAAAAAGTATTTTTAGCCATTTGCTATTTAATGCAAATAAAAAATTTGTTCATTCGAACTTTGATATTAATTCTATTGCATATACAAGATAATTTTGTTTTATACATTGAAATATTTATATAAACAAAATTAATATTTATAGTGAATTTAATTTCATTAAAACGATTAAGTCAAATATACCTTGAGCTATGTGCTAAATTATTAACTCGAATCAAGTTTTTATATTTGGTGGATTAATTTTTATGAAATGTATAAAAAGAAATTTATTTTTATAAAGTTTAGTGGCTAATTAACACGAGAACAGTGAACAAATAAGTGATATAAATCTCAAAATCAAATTATAAAAATATTAAAATTAGTGTGGTAATTTCAGTAATAAAAATTGCAAAAGTCAACAGAAAAATTATTATTATCTGGTCAGTGAGAGTTATTAAATTATAATAATCTTAAACGATCTTAAGAATATTTGAATTCATTAAATAATTTCCTCTTTGTGTTGCAAAGAGTACAAAGATTGTTCAATTTCAATTTAACTGAACGTCATTAAAAGTGTGGCTCTTAGTTAAAACCTATAATTAAGTGGCTCTCAGTTACAAAGGAGAAAGTATAAACTAAAAGTTACAGATAATTACATCCCACGTATAATAAGTTGAGCTTCTCATTCTCTTCGAAAGTTTATGGGGAAAATCTAATAAAAATCATCCGTTAAACCATAAAGCAACCAATATGAGAAAGATTTCGTAACATTCCATCAGGTGTCTTCATGTCGATGAGTGATCCCACAAAAAAAAAACTAATTGATTTAATCGTATACCACACGTCATACATTAAAACTTTTATTCAATTCAATTTGATGCGTGATCGTTTTCGACATAAAATAGGAAAAAAAGGTGTTCGTTTGAGGTGGTATCCCTCATCATTAATAAAACAGTATATTGTAACACCCAAGTATAGACATCAATTAGATAGATGAGCTGAATATTTCGCGTTTAATTTCGTCTTGTTTGCCTCCATAAAAAGCTGAACAGAATTTCGTTTAATGAAATGATGGGCCATTATTGTGTATTTGGGTGTATGTGGGCAACATACAGTAATACTATCTCAATCACATTTGTTACAAAACAACAATCCAATAAAACCCCGTAACAATAAAGGAATTAATGTATTCTCATAATTACATTACATTATGGGTTTGAAGAGTTTATATTCACTAACCAGAGGCTAACAATTAGCATTTTCTGAAACACTCATTTATTGGTTGGAATCATGTTTCATTCATTCCCATCAAAACTCCATCCATAGTTGATTCTAAAATATCCCCTAATTCTCTTGCCAGATTTATACAGTTTCAGTGTCTCTGTTATCAAACAGAGTTTGAGGTCTCAATCGGCATAAAATTTATTGCTTTGGTCCATGAACCCATCAATTTACTGAAACTTCAAATACACATAACAAACCAACTAGAAAATCATCTCATCTCTAATGTTTTGTTAACCCTCTTTAAATGATGGATTTTACTTTAAAAGAAATAAGCAAAAGAACACAACAGAAAAAAAAATTATGTTTCTTGTTTGGATATTAAAATGGCATTTAATCTCAATTGAATTCAGTTAAAATCACATCTACATAACATTAATTATACAATCTGGTCGACTTATTCTGTTTTGTATTATTTCTACTAAAAGTAATCAGATATTCTAATAATATCCTTCTATTTTCTTCAATTTCAAATTTTTTTGTTTTAGAATTGATGTGGACGATTCGAAGCTAACACATTTAGCTAATTCAGCAGTTCTAAGAGCCCTAGAGGAAGAAGAACGTCAAAAACGTGTTGGTCCTGGTAAGTTAAATATTTACCAAATCGATTTATAAATTCTTTTCGAAGAACTTTTCTAAATTTAAAATAGAAAATCGTTTGAGGGTTACCAATGATTGTTATTGTTACATTCAGTTTTTAGCTGATAAACGGTTAATATTGTATGCCATTTCTGGTAATACCATTTGGATACAAAACATTGGAAAATTTTCAAACATAAATGATTTATCTACTTAACAATGAAAGTAGAAGATCAAGTTTATGTTAAATAACGAAGTACCACAATTCCATAAAATTGAACAAAATCTAATTGTTAACATGAACTGTTCGTTATACATTCTCAATGTCCTTATGAATTTCACGCTATTTTTAAATAATCGAGAATATCAACAACAAAATATCGTTAAATGTTTGAATATTCAATACCACAGTATAGTGCCACAGCTATGAAATCTATTTAAAGCATTTACCTGTAAGTATTGTCGGTGTGTTATAGTGAATAAATAAAAAAAAAAATAACTTTCTTAACGCCATATGGATCTGAATTCTGCTGTTGCTAAGTATTCACTTCACACAGAATCAACTTAATATTCGATTCAAACTCATATTGAATTGCTTTACACCGAAAAACAGAATCAAACCGATTTTCTTTTTTATTCACCGATCGTTGCTCACCTTTATGATGACATGTATTGGCAACCAGAGGAAATTTAGTATAATTTTGAATTCATATTCGCACCATGTTCACCATAAAACAGTATTCTTTGTTTGCACGTCGCAAGGTGACAATATTCATTGAAAGGAATGAAAATTCCGCGTATTTTATTTATTATTTTTTACTCTCAGTTTTTCCACCTACACTGCGTGTGCCATTCAAATAAAATATATTGATGGGATGGCTTAACATACAGAAACGATTACACTAAACAAAAAAGTCTATTCAATGAGAACTGCAGTTACAATACAATCAAGAAAAATACCAATTTTCTCACATTGAAATTGAGGTAATTTTAAACGCTTATTTTGAAGGCATATTCATATGAGTGGTTCCACCACCTACATAACCATTTAATTTTATAATTACAAAATGCTAAATTTTATCAAATAATATTCAATAGATTGGTGTTTTATATTCAATGGAATATTCGATGAAAATTTAAGAACCGCACATATGAATATTGTACACCATTAAAATTGAATATAAAATATCGATTTAGTAAAGAAATAAAAGCAAAAAAAAAAATTATGAAAATAAACTTCATATTGATTTTAATTCTGAATGAGAAATACACCTGCTGCTAATTTATTTTTGCCCGCAACAATTTTCATAAAAACTGTAATTTTCTTCTGGCGGTTATTTCATATACAATCAATGAATAGGCCTAAATATTTATGTATAAAATTGAGATTTTGAAAAAAAAAAAAAAAGTAGAAGCAAAGAATTCAATAATATCGGCAACCAACGTAAATTATAAATTTAGATCACAGTAGATTTTCGCAATCGTAAAGAGTTTAGATGTTTAGATGTTCGGTTATTAAATAATGTATTGAGATTTACATTGCAAATTTTCATATTTCAACTGAAATGAGAATAATCCAACAACAATAATAGAATAATATTAATAGAATTAAAGACGGAACAGAGTTAGAAAGCAAAGATACTTATTTATAAAAACTATAGGATTAAACAGAAATATTTCATAGACAACCAATAGTTTTATTTTCATAAAATTGGTGTCTCGAAATGCTTACGAGCTTATAGATGAGTAAGAGAAAATTTATTAATAAAAATAGAAAATAAATAAGACGATCCTTCACTAATTCTTAACTGATGAAATCATTTCAGTTTTATTATTATACGGCTTTTTAAGGGTTCTCTGTGTATTTTCTATTATTTTTCTTTTAAGAAATGATTTGTTGCGAAAGTAATACCAAACCAATTGGTGAAAATAAGAAAAAGAAAATTATTTATTTTATTTTTTGTTTTATTTTCGTTGGTTATTTGGCATCAGGAAGGAAAAATAAAACTTTCATCTAGCACGTAGAATGAATAAATGTCATGTTTGCATGATTTTCATTCCATTTTTCATAACGAACAATTCGCTATGTTGAATTTTCTTTCAGCTATGGTCTAAACGGGTCACTAAATAAATGGTCAAAAGTAGATGGTATTGCCATTCGGTTTCATAATTTAGCAATGACACAAAAACAACATGATCATTAATAACTTGCTATGTTTTTTCTTTCATATTAAAAGAAGAAATAATGAAAAATAAGCAACACTGTACATTTAACTGTTTTAAATCAACACCGGTACATAAAGGTGAAATAAACAGGAAGCAAATTACTATAAAAAGAACGAAATAAAAAAGAAAAGCATTCCATATTTATATTTCCTATTGGACGTAACTCAGAAAGTGTAATTTTCACTGAACGATTTCTTTTTTATTTGTAATTCGGAAACTTTTTCTATTATCTGAATCACTTATAAAACCAAAAAAATAGAACAGTGTTAGTTCAAATTAAAGGTGTATTCAGTCCATCAGTGATTTTATTTTGATTCATCTTTAGTTCAACTTCAAGATAATCTAGGAATTGTTATTAAAGTTCCTTGAAATCCTATTAGGCAAATCTCATTGCCATTGAATATTTTCTTCATATTTTATATTCTGTTTTCTATGGCTTAACTCTGTTTATGAACAGTTAACATACATGAAGGTGAGATATGCTGATGGCATACAATAGTAAAATTTTCTTTGGAAGAAAAAAATAAAATGCAAATATTTTCCGTGGTATGTAAACAACATCATTAAATAATATTATGTTTGTATGAACATCACAACATAATCATTCATCCGTATAGAATGACAATATTTCTTTATGTTCCACACTCTGACAACTGCCAGTAGTAGAATAACTTGTATAAAATTTTCGGTCCATAATATTCAAGTCGCATTCATCGTTTTGAGACTATAATTTGATGTTTTTACCCACGGGTTTAAGGATTCTGTGTACGAATCCAATAAACCAGTAGCCCACTCCGCCCATCAGTACCACCCACTTACCAACCATCAATATTACTAAATTTAAACGAATAGAACTATAACCACCGGTACACACCTGTCATAGGTAGTTTGAATTTGGCATGGTTAATGCTGTGTAAAGTCTCTATTTATGCAATGAATTGTACACCAGTTTTACTGTGAATTGGAAAATGTAAAAGAGTCTAAAAAATAAAACAGAACACACAAACACACACACACATTGAATGACAAAAACTGTGAAACGCGGAAAATAAATGTGAGACCAGTTTTCCCATCAAATACACACACTAAGTAAAACCCAAGTTGAAATTGTGTATTGTCGATCTGCATATATTTACTATATAAAATGAAGCAATCGACATTCCTTGTCAATGCCTTAAGTGTTTCACAACGTACCTGAATGTTAGTTTTTTTCCTGCAGTTCCATCTCAAATTACTTGAAAATATCCTGTGAATTTGACTATAAACTTCTGAATCGGGAAAAATGGAGTTTTATCATACACGAGTGTGTATACACAACCCGACCAGCATAATCAAAATGTTAGGAAAATATGTTTTAAAACATAACAAAATATGTGATCTAAAATTTTATAGTTTCCAGATACGATTACATCGTTGTAAGTCTGTATATTATGCCACTTCAGGTAATTCAGGTAAAATCAAAATGCTAAAAACCAAATAAACGCATCGTTTTAAAAGCACTACGAGAATAGATTTTCCTATTTACAGTTAAATGGAAATAGTGAACGCGGATAAAACTGTAAGGTAGAACCAACTAGTGATATGTGTATTTTGCTATTATTTAATTCATCACACGAATACGGAATGTCTAAACAGTCTATTGTGTATTAGTGCGGATGAATGCAATTCTATTTGGTTAATAGTCATACGTCAGACTCAATTTGGTAGTTCAATTTACTGGATTTTGGGAAAAGATATGGATAACGATATTTAAGGTGAAACACTGACACCACGTACTGCAGTTGAAACATGAGATATTCACTACTGAAATTTTAGTGAAAACTGAACAATTTAATTTGATTCAAATGCGAAAAGTAAAAAAAATAAAAAAATTACATTTCAACATTCTTGATTTAACAATTTTAACAAAATTTACCATCAACGTTGATTCAATTTTATTTGAAAAATTAAACTGTTGGACTCTTCAATAATTCAATTATCTTTTACCAATGAACCAATAAAATTTTGTTTTAAACAGTTCCAAGAGAAAATAAAAAACAACATCGTAAAACCACTAAACCATAATAATTCAATTGAATCATTACCAATTCTTCTACGTTGGTAAAAGAAAAATTCAATTAAAACCAATTTCATATCGATTTTAAATGCCAAAACGACTAACAAGTGATTATGAAACGGAAACGTAAATATTAAAAATAATGGGCAAAAACATGTAACAGTGAAACTGTTTTTTTTTAATTTTTTCATAAATTGCATGTATTTAGAAGCATTAAATAATACACACAGATTATTTATGTGTCATGCTATTATATTGCTGACAGCATAAAAATTACGAATAAATAACCGTGGAAAAAACTTCATTTTTAATTACTTTTTTATTTACTCGTGCGAATTAGTAATGCGCGCGTACAGTGAAAAATTTAAACTTAAGAGTTCATTTTCAATGAGAATTTTTATTTACTAATTTTAGAAATTCATTATAAAATTTTCATTTTATGCAATCGATGATAAGAATAGAAAAATTATTACCACCCATAAGCAATGTTAAATCAATAAAAATTCATTTGGGATTATGAATGAATGAAAAAATGAATCCGTTTTTGTTATCCGTTTTTGTTGAAATCTGTCTCTTGTGGCAATTGATTAGTCATCAGAGATTTGAATAAAATCACACATCAACTGCAACTCATTAAGTAATCCGTTAGGTTTGATAATACGCCAAAAGCACCTACCAAAAACACATTTGGTGTGACGTTAATTAGACTGTGTACGTTTATTTTGGTTAATTCTCTGTTGTGGGGCCATAGAACTGTCTATGTATACCGCTGGATACACTCAGTGTATCTTCCAATGATACTTATCACTGTCTCCCCCACGTAAGAAAGCCCAGTTGATCTGGAACACAGTCTGATATGGCACTTCATTATTTTATAACTCCTTCTTTGAATGTGCCATAAGGTATTTATGATCATATTCCTTCAAAGTCTCCTCAATTTCATAACAAATTTTATTTCATTTTTTACTTTATGCTCTGAATACCACAGAATATGTAATTTACTTTTGAGTTCAAATAAGAAGAAAAAAACGCCAAACGAATGAAAAAAAAAAATAATAATGACTCCCATATTACCACATTGCGCCCTAAATCATACAAATCACATACTTTATGAATATGAGCCATATAAATATGAGGCCAACAGGTGTAGAAAATTATTAAAGAATAATTTTGTTTTTCTTCTTCTCTTTTGATTCTTCTTAAATGTCGTTATGGCATTATGATTCTGTGCGTATTTTACTTATAAAATTGTTTACCTAAATTTCACATCTAATATAAGAGTGGCACTCTAAACCTTTGCCCCAAATTATTCATTTTATTTTATTCATTTTCTTCTGTATGTATGTGTGTGGCTTTAAAAACCATAAGAAAAATTTATAATTTAGGCAAAAAAAAAAGAATTCTGTTACTTTTATATTTACTCTTTTACGTGATCATAAGTATAAGGTAATAAGGAGAATGGCAAATGAATTTCTATTTGGCCGCCTCACCAATCCATTTAAATTACCAAGCCGTTACATTCTGTTTCCTCTGATATTACGACATATAAATTTTAAAATTGAAAATTTTCCACATACATGTAGGCCAGGAACCAAATAAAAGATTATTATTAATTAGAATTTCTTTACCATTTACCATTCATATTCAATCTTTATGTGTGTTAAATTGGTGGTGATGGTGTTGCGTATTAAATGCCAGTATTTTCACCATTGAATGAAAAACCTCTTTTTCTGTTTTCCAATGCGTATAAGGCATTTAAGTTGAATTTTCCATCTGGAGCTTTCCTTGTTTATGGTGGTCTATGTGGCATATAAATTCAAATGAAAACCACATAGCAAAATCACTATGATGATTTTTATTTTGTTTCTGTTTTTCGTTTTTAATTCATACCGTATCGTTTCTGTTATCAACGAATTAGAGAGAAAAGCCCCTTACTAATTCCGTTTTAGATTAGAACACGATATATGTGAACATAATGTGTACGTTGCCAACATAAATATAATTGTTGCATAAATTATAATGTTTTATAAATCAGTGGAATAGAAAGAGATGGTTATATTTTATTCACGGTTTATGTACGTGCACTCGATTAATAATACACAGAGGGAGAAAAGTGAGTTATCCTCACCGTTTAATATAAAATTATATAGAGAATTTACTATTTTGCTTACAATGTTATGTTAGCGGATTTAGAAAGCCTCTCACCACAACATCTAATATTGTATATTATTATTATGTGTAATAATTGGATAGTTGATATTTTATGCTTTAGATAATAATTATGTTGCACGCATACCCACCAAATAAATTATTATGTTCCACCTAATATCTCACCAAAACGGAAAAAAAAGGAAAATTAAAATGAATTTTCTGGCATTTTTATGAAATTTTAATTAAAATTTTATCAAACAAATATTCTCTTAATCATATTTTAGTTATTTGGTAACTGAATTATTATAATTTTTGTGGCCTGTAATTGCCGTGGTTTAAATGTAACAACAATTTTAATTCATAATTATTTGATATAGTGATTCTAATTAAAATTAATTTGAATTTCCTACACATTATTTTGAAATTAAAAGCCAAGAAAAATTATAATGATTTAAAATACATAAAATCTAAGTGAGAATAATGAAGTCCTCACCTTGTGTAACGAAAGATTTTGATGGGATTTAAATTAGATGACAGACCATTTTAAAATCATTGGCCAATATTCATCATTAATTACAGCCGGAGGCCAAATAAGATCAATGGAAGATACACACTCGACATATTTAAATTGAATATACGTTGAATACAAATGAAATTAAATTATTTCTTAATGAGCATTTCTATCTGAGTTGCAATCTCATCATGTTGATTATAATTCTGTGGGTCCTAACATGATTTTGATTATAAATTGTTTCCGAAGCCTCAAAGATCATCAAAAAGCGTTTAATGAGATTTTAAACCTTTTTCTGGTGATGCCATCAAATCCTTTTTATTTTCTGGACACCTTACTGGGTTATAGTGATTATCTTATCGCCCAAAGTGTTTTATTGAGATCAAACCATCGGCCCACATAAATATCACTTGGTGTTTTCAATGGTAAATTTTAACGCAATAAATAGAAACCCAACAAAATGCTCATTATTATAACTCAACAGCTGAGTTTATGTTCTTTTCATATATTGCAACGTACATTGTAAACAAAATAATAAAAGGCCAGGAATACATCGGAATAAAATAAAGGAAAATTGCTTATCACGTGAATTTTTTTTTAAACGAAAAGTGTTTTTTATTCTTTTTGAAGAAAACAAACAAAATACTTAAACAAAATTGTCTCATTTTCATTGTTATTTCTTCGTGTATTAAAGTCAATCTATTGTGGTCACAAGGAATCTTTATGTGGAATCACTAAATAAAATTCAAACGGATAGGTGGGGTACACCATTATCAGTTCATCAGAGATTGTTTTTCCACCAGAATCATCCACTTGAATTTAATGAAATACCCATTGCATCTTCTCCAAGTATTCTATACTATCACACTCATTGGAATGAAATCATTCCCACCCACATACGCATAACATTCATCACTTACCTAAATTTCCTTGTCCAGCAATCTCCTGAATTCATTCGTTTCCTGGTAGCTTTTTTCCATTCTTTTTTTTTTTTGTTTAATTTAATTTTATTGTGACAGTCATGCGTATTTTACTCAAGGGACAAATGCAAACACAAATCTTGTTGAATTATTTTTTTTTGTTTTGTTTTATATTTAGTTTTAGTCTCTCTATCCAAAAGATTAAACTGGATGGTGTTGTTTTTATTTCCTTTGGTACAAGTTCATATCGCATTTCAACAAAATTATTATTATGGTTGAAACTAGAAAATAAAATTTATAACGAAAGAAAATTTCGTTTTGGGACTAAATAAGTTAAAAATAAAGGAATAAAAAACAAACAGATTTCCCATTAAATAAAATTTATGTGCTTTAGTAACCGTATAACTAAATGACTTGACATTGATTAAAAACCGGTGATGGTAGTACCAATCCCTAACAAACTCATACTGTTAAGAATTGAATTCTCTGCCCAGTTCCTATAGTTATGAAGCTTTTTCTCATACAATTTTATAGTATCACATCTTTGGAATTTCATTTGCCTCTTACTGATTTATCTTCTTCAAAAAGAAATATGTTTTGATGTCCGTAAAAGAACCGTAAATATTGTTTCACATTGTAGAACATAAATGTTGATGACCAATTTTGTTAGTTTTGTACCGTCCATCGCAATAAAATTATTAGATGATCCAATGAACAATTTTTGAAAATTTTTGATTTTTATTTGATGTGAGAGTGTAATAAATAATCCACTTCATTGTTACTATTTGATGACAGTCCAGAATGAAAATAGTTAAGAAAAATTGTGTTTCAACTACAATTGTGTAAGTCAACGACCGTGTTGAACAAGGTGACAATGATAAGAAGAGAACAAAAAAAAATTGTTTGTCTGGAGCAGCGTTCTTCTGTTCAATGAAGTTATTCATATCCACCCTCGCACTAGACATTCTTGACCTGGCAGCTCCTTGTCTTTTCAGTTAGAAATTGCACACATATGTTTTCGACTGTAAAAGCATTAAGGGGCCAATATATCTTCATACTTAAACAGCTACATAATCTCAAACTGGCAATCAAATAGTATTTTCTCATTCTCTGTTTTAGTTTCCTCCACAATCATGAAATCCACTCCTAAATAGAATTACTAAATTTTACGCAATACCTATTGGTTACCAACCATAAACGGAACACACTGTTTACTAAATAATCATTAATTTTCCATGACAGAAGAAAAAATATCAGATTTTTTATGGACCAAAAAACAGAACGAAAAAAACGTATAATTCTTGGGAACCTGTTAACAATGATCCAAATCTCTGTTTTATTTTCATATCAAATACACTCGGAATTTTGCTCTTAAAAATATAAAAACCTAAAGGAAATCTTATTTCCGCCGTCCTCTGTTGTTCATTTTTATTTTTGTTTCTTTGGCCAATCCAATGTGTACTTAAATATTTGGCAAACACAAAAATGGGAATAAGGAAAAAAAAAACTGATATTGTTTTGTCCGCCTTCAGGATGTGATGCCTCTTGCAATGCCATGTACTTGACACTCTGCAGTATGCTTCAGTTGTATGCCTTAACTTCTTGTGTCTTTTTTTTTTATAACCAGCAATGGGTGTAATAAAAGTACACGACTTGTGACAACAATAAATTTTTTAAGAGGTAAACCAGCCAGTACACTAGAACAGAAACGCGAGAAAGCAAAAAAAAAAAAATAAAATAACAAGAACATAACATAAGATCATAAGTAAGAGCCATTGGACCCTGTAGTGTTACAAAAGAAACATTATAGTACATGGACTGAATATAATAGAGGATGAATGCGAATAAAATATGAAAAAGACACCGAAAATTTAATATCAAGATAAGGAGGGATACATAAAAATGATATCTCATATAAATAAAAATGAAAAGATATGGGCGCGATGATAACATGAAATTAAAAAGCATATGAAAATGATACGTTAAAGTGAGATGAAGTCTTATTGCATTGAAGCTCAATCACAGATTTTCTTAAAAAAAATTTCGTTGGTGACTTTGAAAATGCATCACCAGATGTCAACAATTTTATCAAAATGATTTCAAAGAGCCCGCGACGTTTTTTTAGAAAGAAAATAATGTGGCATCTTTTGGTAATAAATGTACTTGTAAGGCCACACCACCTTTCATACACAGTTGATGGATGTATCCATTCACCAGGTACGTGTCAAATTCTTTAATGCCACAATGGAATTTTCTCTTATTCAAGTGGGAGTGAGAATGATTTTTTACTTAAACATTTTTATTACATTTGAGTTTGTCTCTTGGTGTTGTGAGTAATCTGGCTGGCCAATTTAAATTCAACGTCACCTTTGTAACTGATTTTCATTGCTTATTCGCAACATTTACCGCGATAAGTAAACATTGAGCCTAATAAAATCGTATAATATGGATGATTATGGGTGGTATAGTGTGGCCATAACTTTGAAATGCTATGGTGCGTATCAGCCCATGTTGTTATACCGTACAAATATCATCTTAACATTCACATAAGTAAAATTGTATAAAATAAAAACGAGATTTCTCATATAAATGAATGTTCTCATGTGTATTATTGGTCGGCTATTAAAGGTACTTCGTTTGTCTACCATTAAAACAGTGAAGAATGATTTGGTCGTATAACACTAATTTTGATGTGCCACCAAGGAATTTAATGTGTTAGTTTTATACCATCCCTTATATGGCATTATGCCCGTATTTTAGTCTTAAGAAAATTCGTATTCATGTCTATATTACCTTTTATTTCATTTAACTGTAATTCCATAAACTGTTACATCCGCCCAGTCAAATGACAAATGGCATAAAATATAAAATGGAATTTGTTGTTTTGTCGGCGGGGTGGATTTACAAAAGGATGATCATCTTAGATGAGAATAGATTAAAAGCCATAATTCCATGAATATTTTGGTCTTCCTTTTTTTTGGTTCTTTGTTAAAACATTATAATGCTTTTTAACTCCATCGTTGAATTTTTATGAATTTTCATCTCTTTTCTTTAGTTGAGAACATCAGAATTGAAATACCTGAATATAATGTATACATAAATGTCATAAATAAACATGATAAATTAATAATTTAAAGCTTTACAGCATTAATAAAATACCTGAGGCCAGATATAAACAATAGACTCACTTCGTATGCCCATCATTTCATCCATTACAATTGTATGTCGCTATTCATTTTCTTTAGTACCAACAAATGACATTAAACATCTACGAATCCATAGCTGCTGCTGGTTCACCTGGTTAAGAAACTCATAATATTTGAACCACAATTTTATGAAAAACAATAATAAAATTCTATTTTCTGTGTAAAACAAAAGCATGCAATCATAATGATCGTTCCATTTCTTTTCATTTCACTTCAAAAAGAGACAAAGAATTCAAGTTACTCTTACCAACCGTTGAATGATTCTTCGAATTTAGTCCACTATTACAATGGTAACCGTTTTCTACCTTTTGGAAAAGAATCTTTTTAAATTTATTACACGTGAACTGATTGTATCTCTCACCAGATGCTTGACGATAAATAAATCCAGATGATTAGTCAATCGTATTTTCATATAAAATTTCTTGTGAAATGAGAAAGTCTCCACCGCTCGAATAATGAATGGTGCAAACAAAAAGTTTAAATGTCGCGACACCACAATCGTGTAATAATTGGTAACGCAATATATCAATTATTCGATAATGAATCAGAAAACCAAAAGTCAACGCAAATTACTAACTTTTTATTTCATGAAAGTTACCATTGGTCTAACTGTTGGTGGTCGGGGAAACATCAAATCTGACCGACTTATGAACACTAGAGGAGAGAAAGGCAAACAATAGATTCGGTTACAAATAATAACTACCCACCGATCTAGACGATAATGAAAATAACTTTGAATCACATAATTCTCAATTTATTTATAGTTTTTCCTTTTCATTTTATACATTTGGGTGTAAAACAGACACAGTGTTTTACCTTCTCATATTTTTTTTTCTATTGATTTTTATCTATCGTGTTACTCTATTTGTGTACTAAATAGAAAAAGTTTTATTGATAAATATTGTTGCTTCAACCTTTATTTATAATAGAAAATTGTTTTAATTTTCCTGTTGGTTGTTGAATTGGTACAGCTATAAAAATAGCTGGCAAATAAAATAATTCCATATGTTTGGTACATACATTTGTTTAACTTGAAGGTAAATATTTCATGTTACTAAATTAACCAGCAAACAATCTCTATGTCATAATATTTACCAATAAATTTATTGTACAAAATTTCCCGATTTAATTGTTCACGTGAATTAGGTGGCTTGTAGTCCAAGGGAAATGTTAAAGTGAAAATGCTTTTTAATTGATTATTATAACGTTTAAAATTTCTCGTTGAATTTGTTCAGTTAATACAAGGAATGGTATTTGGAACAACAAAATTAATGTATTGATGTTACAGTAAAAAAAAACTTATTCATAGAAATAATTTAACTTTTATCACCTACAATGAAAACAGATCTTCAACTTAATGGTGGATAAGTGGCTGTTGAACATCATGAACTCGCGATAACAATTAACGTCAACTCAAGTCAATTTTAAAATGAATCTACTATGAATATTTTCATATTGGGCGTTATATTCAATGTACCATTAAACATGATTATTGTTATGCACACTTGATTTTTACCGTTACATTTCGTAAATTTATATGTTTGTAAATCATCGTGCACTAAGCTTCACTGCAATGAAGGCATCTTTGTTAAATGGCCAATTCTTTTTTTTTTTAATTCATTGGATGGTTCATAACTGGAAAATACACGTCCATATAATTTAGATAAGGGCAATTGCGTTACTCGAACAAAATATAACATAATTGCTCTTCACTATCATCCAACGATTCTGGATGAAAAAAAAAAACTCAAAAATTGAACGCTTTTTCGCGATTCACTTGATGCCAATAAACATTCATTTTGGCTAGTAAATGTTATAAAGTTAAAAAAAAAAAACCATAAAACACTATGTTGCATAAAATGGCGCATGAATGTAATTAATATTTTCATATGTGACTGGTTGTAGTGGCCATTTCTATTTTTTTAAAAGGTTGAATTCCGTTGAATTCATTCATTTTGCAAACGAAAGTTAATTAACATTGTAAAAAATACAGTGAACATGTTATCAGATACATTCAATTAAAGAGAGAAATATTATTTTGAATATGAAATAGTATATGATGAGATGAGGTTAACACTCATCGTTCTGAATATTCTTTATCGAATTCATAACAAAAATGGTCACAAGTCTAATCAAATGGATGGAAAAACTGTTTTCAATCAAAGAAAATTTAAAATTATTTTCTTCGACTAAAAGTATTAATTTTCCATAAGGCACTTCAGTAAAGTATCCTCCGTTAACATTTAGGAAATTCGTCTTTTACTGACCACAAATTCAATTAAAGTCACTTCTTGTTCCACAAGTGTAATTTATGTTTGACTCATCTGACTTAGGTATGAAATTAAATTAAATTTCCACAATACCAACGAAATGAAACTAAAAATTGTAACAACTTTTACACAATTAAAATGGTTTTATTCAATTTACCACCTGCTATGCGTTGTCATAGAGTTTTTTATCCATCATTTTATTACAATGATTCCGTTTAAAAGAAAACCCATAAAGGTCGTTCATTTCTGTCACATAATTATGAGCTTTTAAATACAAAAAGTTGTTATGTTTGTTCGGTTTCCCATCAGATTTTAACGGTTTTTATGAAAAAACAATCTCAACAGAACTGAATCTGAAATGAAGAAAATTATAAATAGAATGGGAATAAAAATGATCCAAAACAATATAATAATAAAAGTTAAAATGGATTTCATTTTGGTGGGCTTAATTTAATAGAATTTTATATGCAACCCAAATTAGCACCTTGTATTTTTTAAACAAAAATGAATTTAAATTTTATACTCAATGAATGACAGAATCATAAAAGCCAAAGTGGTTTCTATACTTTGTTCAACTATGTGTTGTTGCTTCACGAATTTTCGCATAAAAATTTTCCATATTTTTTATTTATTTGGATGGTAAAATGGTAAAACAAAACGTTAAATATTTAAAAACGAGTAAAAACAAAGGAATAACAACAAATCCAATCTGTCCATTGTTTATTGGTGTCAGGAATAAATAATTCTTCTCTTTTTTTTTATCATTTTGGTTATAAAGCTTTCTCGTTATTTCAGTGTAAATGCAATCAACGGAAATGTATTGTAGTTTATTGTTAACGATCTTTTTTTCCCATTTCCTCAATTAAAAAGTTAGATGTGGTCTCTTAATATGATACCATCAGCGTTAACACAAAAAAAAAATTAATTTTTGGTATCAAAAAAAGGTAAACAAGACCACTATTCAATTTTGTTTATGCGAAAGAACTTTCTTTTATTCTTTTTAATGGTGGGAAATGGAAGAATGTAAATTTTAAATATTGAAAATAGAATAAACAGTTATTGAAAATCATATTTTCTCTGTGATAAAGGAATTTAATAAATTGTTTTGTTGTTATTTTCACCGAAAAATTCATTTAAATAAAAATTCTTTATTCTTTTACAGGTTTAAAGCGAGTTGCTTGGCCACCACCATCTGAATCGCCAGCCCGTTACGTACGCTCATCACCTGCTCCAAATCAGGTAAGCAAATTATTTAAATTAAATTTACAATTTTCGTGTGCTTGAAAGCAACCCAATTCATTGCTTTTATATTATTTGCTGCTTTTCATCACACGGAAAATATCGGATTTTTATCATAAGAAAATGTTTCGTTTTATTTTTGAATTCATTTTGTTTGCTGTCCTCTTTTGTATTGGTCATATCACATACCATATTCTTTTAATATGTAACTTTTCGTTTAATATCATACTGAATGTATATGCCACATTGAAAAATCAAACTTTAACTCATCAGAAGTTGTATGTCCACTTCATCTTTATTATCATTTGAGTATCTTCTACATAGCTTCATCTGATGGATTTATATTTTGCAGCTCCTTTCGAAACATTAAACTGAATATAAATAATTCATCAAATGATAAGTGAAATTTTCTTTTCGTAAATTCTTTTTTTTTCAATTTTCTGTAACTTTTTCTTGGACGTATTTCTTATCGAATTTCTTTAATAATTTGTCGAATGACCAATATGGTTTTTCACACCATCATTTCAGTAGATCCATTCATTTATCTATTGAACCTGAGTGTGTGTCAAGATAAACAATTCTTGGAACGGGTTTTATTTTCATATCGTCAGAAGTTAGACGTTGATCTCAATCCGAACTGTAAAATGTCTCCGGCATTAAGGAAAACGGAAAAAAACATAAATAAGTCCTTTCAAAATCATCTGTAGCATTTGAATAATCGAACATTGCCTTTTATGTTAGATATTTTCCATTCACAGAAACACATAAAAAACATTGTTTTCCTTCATGTAAAGTCACTGTATCTGACATGCATATGAAGTACACGATTTTATGTTAAAACATAAACATGCAAAAAAAACATTTTCCGAATTTTGTTCTCCTTTAATTTCATTCAAACTGAAGATAAGATGGAAAAAAAAAGAATAATTTTACTTAACTTTATCCAAACGATATCGTGGCATTAATAGCGGCAATAAGAAGAACACAGACACAAGAACAAAAAATAGAAAGTCAAAATCAATTTATTGTTCATTTTATTCATGTCTCACCAATTCTTTCAATATCCCAGATACAGATACACTTCGCATATGCGGTAAATGTTTAACTCAATATAAATTCCAATGTATTTAGATTTGGCAATGCGTTTTGGTTCAATCACCGCTAACTAGTCCATAAGCTTTGGTGGCATAAAAGAAAACACACATAAGCTCAACAATGGAATGATATGAAAATCAAAATTGGCCATAACAAAGCGAGGCGGTTAAATCCTCCAATAGATAAATCTTTAAAGGAAATGGAGAGTTTTTAAATACAAATAAAACAATTTATGTGAGTTGAACACACATAGTAGAAAGGAAACAAAAAATAATCAACGAAATAGAAGATGAAAATCCTTATGTGATACAGGAATAAGAAATTTTCTTCCGTATGGCGGGAAATCTTGTGTGTAAAGAGATAAACTCAATGTGAGTCTATAACCGTTCAACTGAGTTTTAAGCATATACGGTAAGAGATCCTAATCAATATAATGAAAGTAAATCCTTTAAGGAAATTACTGTATGATATGTGAATCATAGGAAAACGCTAGTTACCATTATGATTCTCATCCAATTTTCAATATACCCGAAAATGTGTGAGCTTTTTACCCATCGATTATACAAATTTGGTGAACAAGAAAAGAGAAAAACCTTGAAATGGTAAAAATGATAAGAAAATTCTTAAGCAAGAAAATCTACGTAACTCACGTGTATCATCCTATCGCTATTGTTTGTGTCAATCCCTTTGGTTACCATTGTAAAGTGATTGCTTCACTATAAATTGGATCCTTTTCCATAATATCCAAATAGTGGCGGATGTCTGTTCTTGTTGTCACCATTTATGTCGATGTTATGTTTTTCTTTAACGAAGTAAATATATGATTTTGGCCCATTATTAAATGTCTAGTAATCAGTATATTCTTGCATATTCACTGTGTCTGAACTGATGGATTTTTGTGCTTTTATAAAAATTCATTCAGTTTGTCTGAATTCTATTTTTGAGATAACAATTCGTGTCAAGCTGCTTGTGTACGCCTTCGCATTCTAGGACAAAGAAGCAATAGGGCAGATTTGTTTTCGACATTAAATTTCCGCAATGAATTTCGTGACCCTTTCATCGTTATCCCACCGTAACAGAAATAATCGTTCATGAAGTAATCATTTTCTTTTGTTCTGACACTTTTAATTATTTGTAGTTGAGTTTGATGAACAGAACCAACATACCCAATCTAAATTCATTTAAATACTATACAATCTTACTAAATTCTTATGTAAAATACTTCAAGTGGCCCATTAAGATGATGATGATGAGTCAAATAAATATCTCATTTAAATATATTAAATGTCTTAAGAATTCACAAATGTAATACTTAACTGGAAGTGTGTAAGCAGTTCATTAAGATGGTTGGATAACGTTAAGAAAAATCGATTAATTTTTATCTAAATAAAATCAATGGGATTCCATTTCATACCAATTTGTAAACGATAAAATACTGAGAAAGAATGTCTATTTTTCCTTTTGTTTGTCAAATAACATTCTGATCTGAATAGTTTGAAGACGTTCGATCGGATTGTACCAATTTGTTCTACAAATTCTAAGCTTCAGCTAAAGAGTATTTATCTTTGGAAATATCGAAAATAGTTTTTTATACTCCCCCTCATCTACTGTAATCGAAGAGTCAACGTTAAGAAAAACAAAAATCTGTTATCCAACATTCACCTAAAACTGATTCCTGGAATTCTATTTTCTTTTCTTATTGTTTTCTCCATACATAACAATCGAACAAATAACAACGGATATGATACTACTTAATGACTCCTATGGATATGTATGGTATGTGTCGAATCATTCCGTTTATGTCGCCAAAAGGATTTTCTAAGAAAAAAAAAAACAGAAAATAAAAGCATATTCAAAACCATCTATTTTAATGTAATACGATGCTTCGTATTTTTTATCACTTTCTTTTTAGCTTTAGAAGAATAAGTAGTAGATCTAACATATTGAATTTTTTATTCCTTATTGTTAGAATAATACCATATAAAACATTGAACATAAGATAAGGTTTCCTGTTAGTTTTTCTCTGGTAAATATTCGGTACTTCTTTTAAAGAAAATACAGTTTAATGCGGGTGGGTGGCTCAGTGTAAAATAAATTGTCTAATGGAGTTATATAGTAAAGAATAAAACTCATTGGCATTCGCCTAATGGCAGATTATCAGCATATTACGAGAAACTTTAATAGAACATCATTGCCTTATGGAGAAGGAGAAAAAAAAAACAAACTTTAAATGAAATGAGTGAAAATGTTGACTCTTTAAAATTTAGCGAGAAAAACCCCAAAAGTTTTTCCCTATTCATTTATGTGTATAATTTAGCATAACTTATTGACGAATATTAAATACAAGAGATAGAGTTAAATTAACATTCTGTCTATGGTTACCATTTTACCAGCCTATTAATTTAAATAGATTTTGATTTACATAAATATAAACTTTTGTTGATGGCACGCGGTTTATAATTCAATCTCTTTACCATTAACCATTGAATTGGTATTGAGTTGATCTTTTCACTTCAATAATTATATTCTACTTATTGATGATTCGTTTTTTTCTTTTCTACGTGCAAAATGGAAATTTCTCATAATTTCACTTAATAGTTTTTCATTGAAAATTCACACCCCCACTCAAATTGATTGAACAAAAACCGATGATTACATTTAAAAAGTAAGTTGTTTCTTCCTACAATTCCTTAAAAAATTTACATTTTCTTATAGTGTAAAATTATAATACGTCCTTAGAGTGCCAATATTCTCAGTTGAGTGGAAACAAAATAAAAACAAAAAATTTAACTACAAAAGAATGAATGAAAAATTTTAAAGTTTCGGTGTCTGCTTTGCGGAATAATTTAATGATTTCGCAACCAAAAAAAAAAAATGAACGCGATTCAATGACGTCTTTATATAAAGTAGATTTTCTCACCGAAGACAAAAGTTTTTATTATAAAGTAAGAGAAATAAGTAAAAATAAAAACCACAATGATGCTTGGCACAAGCGATAGAATAACATCTTAATTAACGTTCCAATGGCATAATAGCTGACATGATAAAGTCTCAAGTTTATTTTCCGATGTCTTGTTGTAATCTGATATCAAACAACTCAAAAAACTATCAAGAGAAGATGTTGCCGTATATTAACATGGACCAAAATTGAAAGGATTGTGCCTACCACATGGCAGCTTACAAAAGAAAAAAGACGAAATATAAACCGCATCAAGTAATATTCTTCTTCTTGTTGTAGAAGTTATTAGAGAAAAAGGACACCGTTTTGTTAAATAAGTGAAACTGTTGTTGTTGATGAATAATTTTTTTTTTCTGTTCATTTTCGTTTACAAGGACGTCCGTATTAAATTACAAAATCCTTTCAAATAGCAATTACACATTGTTCCAGTTTTATGTATAACGTTTTGGAGACTGCTGATGAATTTTCCCTTGACATTAACTAACTGGTGGGAAATTATAGATGTTCACCATACCAGTTTTAATTGAATTAACCACAATATTTATATGGAACGGTTGTCTCTAGTTATACTACAATAAAATGTATAGGATAAATGTGACGTACATAAAACATTAACATTAAAATATGAATATTAACATGGCAAAATATTATGATGAATTGTTAATCAAATATAGAGACGTTATGGTAATTTTAAATCAGTTCTAATTGGCATCATACTCTCTCGTGTTCACAACAATTATTTTCTGTATATGTGTGGTATTGTATTGTGAATTGAAAACTATTTAACAGTCACACTAAACTACACTTCATTGCTAAAATAATCGAGCCATAATAGAACGACATTTATGATTATCCATATAATTTATGCTCAAACAACAAGTCAAATGAAATACAATATGGTGAGCTGATAACAAAATATTATTATATTTACTTCCTAATCATTTGGGCAAATGAAACCAAAGTATACCTCTACCTTTATATTAATATTAAATACCAATTCATAATAGAAAATACACAATATCTGAATGAACAGACGATTAAATTGTAGGCAAAACGTAAAAAACAATTCATAATTTTCCGTGAAACATGAAGACTTTTATTTTGAATAAACGCAAAATAGGAATAGAAAAAACTACACACATGTATAGAGAATAACAGAAAAAAAAATTACATGATCGCATGTAACTAATCTATGGATGGATGAACGATAACATTACCATCATATACCAAAGGTATGAAAATTTCCATTTCAAAAATTCGCAAACATGAAAATTTATTCATTTTCTAGTTTCATTTGAATACAATGTGTATTATGTATCGGATATATTTCGACAAAGAAAATTCATAAAGGTGAAAGCTGAATGATTTTTCGAGTATTAAATTTTTGTTTTTTATATTCATCAGACTGTTTCAAGTATTTAATTTGGTAATACTTATAACAAGGGTATAAAACGGAATTATTAACGTTCTTATATTCATGGATGTCGCAACATCAAACAATATAAAAAATAAAGTTAAAAGAACCATAAAAATAAAGAAACATAAGAATCATGATGACTATAATGTATGTTGGTGCCTAATTAAATGAATAACGGCAATTTATCTAATTGTTTTGGATTAAAAAACGAAGAGAAAAGAAAAACAAATATAAAAACCCAACTACAGAACAACATTTAGATGAAAACGATAGAAAATTAAATTATAATTCTGTTAACAAGACGAAAGTATTTTTTATGATTTTCCATTCTTCTGGGCTTTCATTTTTGTGAATCCCATTGGGGGGGTGTTAAGAATCAACCTCGATTTGCACCATTTTAGTGGTTTTGTTCACAGTGGTAAAATATAAGAAGTAGAAAAGAATGTTTCCCACTCAAAACGAAAAACGCAATCCATCTAATTCCTGGTTATAACCTCAAGTATTTGTGGCACCAATTCACTCTTCCACATTTTGGGTTGACTGAAAGCGTCATTCCATTCATAAGTTTCATGGTGTGGAAGTTATTAAAACCGATATTATATATTATTATTCGTGTCATACATTTTATGATTTCCTATCCTGTGTTTATTCCCGTTTATAATTTACCATGACGATGTTCTGTTATCTCGTTTTCATCTGGATCAAATGTATTCAGAAAGCTTCAGGGCGTTATGAAACTCATCGCCTTCTGAAAAAGAATACCATCACGCGTTATAGCAGTAAAAATTGAATGAATACCTTCCAGCTAAGAAATATTGTTTGAAGAGACAACACTGCTTTTTTGAGAATCATAACTTGTAGATACATTTCTGCTATAAATGTACTAAAATACAGAATGGAAAAAAAAAGAATCATTATTAGATGGATATTTTTATTAGATTGGACGGCAAAAGAACAAAAACAGATCGTTACCAACCTCAACTACTTCATACTTTATCCTTCAGGTTCCAAATGGCAAATGTAATAAGAAGAATAAAACGCGAAAACGAACCTAGCATAAATAATTTTTATTATATGAAATAAAAACATTTTGAGTATCCGAAGACAACAAGACAAGAAATAGAAAGTTTATTACTCGGAAGATGAATAATAATTTTTAATTGAAATTATTTTATTAAAACCTTCTGTAGAACGTTATAATTTAATTCTTGGTGTCTTTTTTTGCACGTTGTTATTTTCGGAGGGTATGTAATGCACGAATCAACACATAATCCAAAGTTATGGTTGGCGTTTCACGTTATACACGATGGTTGATGTGTTGGTGTATGGAAAAGCCAACCCAATCTATTTAAATTGTTTCGTTGAAAATGTTTTCCACAGACACTTTAGCACATGAAATGAATTATTATGTATTTCCTCATTTAATGGTGATAACTTTTATATTCGAGATGTTACCATTACACGTCCGTTTTAATAATCCACTAAAAATTATTTTTTTGTAATTCAATTGCATTCCATTTTTGTATTCTGGTTGGTCTTTGCAATGCGTGTTATAATGGACGAAAGGAACAAAAAAAAATCCTCAGGTTCAATATGCCGTCAATTGAAGGGAAATTATGATTGCATGTTGTTTGCAATAAATGGAGTGTAAAATATTCTTTTTCATTAGTTAAATTAAATTGTCGGTAGTAAACATTTTTACTTGTTTTTCCTTCTACTGATGACGAGGGGGGTTTCTTTTTCGTTTGTTTCTTAAATTTCATGAAAAACGTATTTATCATGAATTATGACTTTCTGTTTATAAATGGACGTTAGTTAACAACCAAAGAATAGGGAAAAATTAATGATAATTTCAATTGTTATTTGCCAACATTTGTGCAAGAATAAAAAAAAATGTTTATCATTGATGGTATCTCACTGGTAAATGCAATTGTCTAGCATAAATTCTCATAATTATCAAACATGAAAATTTGTAATGGAACCTCATTAATGTTTTGTTCTCCTTTTTTTTAGATTTTAAAATTATTTACGTTAAGTTTTTCAATGCAATTTTCATTCAAAGTAAAGAAGAATATGATAAAATTTAAACCAATGAAATAAGAAATTATTCCATCATCGTAACAAACTGAATGATGAAATCTTATCTGTGATGATTAAAAATTTGTAATTCAAATTATTCTTCAACGCTGTAGTAATAATGCTGTAAGGCATGGAATAATTCGTCTTTTTATTCGTCTAAAGAAAGATATTCAAATAATTTAATTGGTTGAATGCAATGAATTCTAGCAATAGTTTTCCATACGTGAGATGGAATTGTATTGCATAAAAATACTGCGGTATGATCTAATGAATTCATTCAAACTTAACATTCCTAAACTTAAAGTGTGGCAACATAACAATGGTTCAGTTAATTTAAACACAAGAAATAATGAGAATTTTCTTTAAAATTTCTCATTCGATAATAAAAACTGGCAAAAGAAAAACTCATCTTCGGCACCAAAACTTTAATGAGAAATTATCATTCTGAACTGACACCTGGACTCTCTCCATTAGATTTTCCAAATTGAAAATTTTGCGTCTAAATTCATCATTATATTCACCTAATTGAAGAATTAAGTATACCGAATTAAATTGACTAATTTAAACACAAAAAAATAACAGAAATCTTTAATACCTTTTGGGTAAATAAGGAGACTTAGCATAAGAATCAAGAGTGAATTAGTATTTCATTTTCTTCATTTTTTGTGTACAAAATTTTGAAAAACTTTTTTATTTTTCGCTTTAAGAACTGAATAATTAAGATACACCCACTGGTTTTATTAATGGATCCTCCAATGTATTTGATTTTATTTTCCTTACACGTTTTTTTCATAATCATCGAATTATTTATTTCATATTCATTTATTATATTCTGTAAATTTCATGCCACTTGTTCATCGTTATAATGGAAAGAAAAAATTTTTGTACATGAAAATGCCTCAAAAGTAAAATGAATTTTCTGATTTTGTTGGAATGTTCGATGATGATTTTTCTTTTCATTTCTTTATTTCTTTACTTGAGACTGACATTGGTACGTCTAACTTTAGGCTCTGCTGAAAAATCATTAAATATTCTCTGATATCTCGTTCATTCCACGTGATAAAAATTGAATGAATACGAACTGCAATCGATGGTATGAACGCGATGTCAATATTGAGGAGGGTTCACTGATTCACATTTATTTGTCCATTGAAATTGTTCAATAACAATTTGGTGGTTATATACAGATTAATTTGATAGTATTCTTTATCATGTTCCAGCGAGTACATCAATAGGAAAAAGTTCAGCACCAGTAAAGTTTACTCAGTTATCCAAAAGCAAAGACCCATTTAATTTTAATGTTTTTTATTGAAACAATTTTACCATCTTTTCTTTCTTATTTAGTAAAATAACAAGGAAAATCATCATTGAACAGTATCTATCCAATATAACAAAAAAAAAGAATACACATAGTACAAACAATTGATGCACACGAAATGAAATGAACCAAAAGAAAACAACAAAAGCAAAAGATAATTCTCTTTTCAGTTAACTTGGTTGTACAACCAACAAAAATAAAAAGAAAAGCGACAGAAAACCCGCAGTTGAAAACAGACAACGATGGGAAAATGATGAATAAAAGAAAATCAAGTTGGCGATGTTCAATGATTGATTATTTACAAGTCCATTAAAAAGGATTTATAGGCTTCCGTATTTTACTCATTTACTTCCTTTTAAACGGAACCAATAGATTTGCTTTTGGTGCGTTCCCACCCACTGTTCCGATAAACTTAAAAGGAAGCTGATACACAGAAAAAAATATAAGAAGTACATACCAACAAAAATCTTCTTCTGTTTGCCCCAAGTTACAGGATTTCATCATAGACCCTCACAAATAGAAAAAAAAAACTGTATTTTCATTGTGTGCACTCCATATTCCAGTAAAGATTAACTGTCGAGTTTGTTTTTACTTTAAAGAGGCATTTTATTATGGGATTTAACAAGATAAGTATTAATAAAATGGGGATTTTCCTCTCTTCCTCTCGATACAAAGCCCACTTATATGTATATCGTCTATATATTATTTTTTCGTTCTGTTACTTTAAAAATACAAAGAAAACCATAAGACATTCAAAATCGTTTCGGTATTTCGTGCCTTTTTCTTCCATTTCTGCACAATAACGTATAATGTATATATTTTTAATCCAAAAGACGTAAAGTATACAGAATCAGAAAGATAAAACTTCTTATCGGTAAATTAAAAAGCTGTTAATTTTCACCGTTAACAATAAAGGATTTCCATTTATCATCACCATACTGATTAAGCAGATTTTTCTGTTGTTAGCGGTTCTGTATAGAAGATGAATATTTATTTTCCTACCGCCACCCTTAAAACTCAATGATTTTTTGGCACATCATAATAGCTGAGAACGTTATGAACCAAACATAATTCAATTGGTTCATTAGACTATGAATCACTGTTAATATGATTTACATGAATATTTCCTTTTCTTCATGATAGAAACATGGTAACAATTTAAATTGAAAGGAAAATATTTCATTTTACTGAATTACTTTGTCCATCGTTTGTGGCTTTTTTCGTTACCCGACAATAATTACTTTGTTGTTTTTACTTCAAATTGTTTTGGTTAATAAAATTTATATGGTTAGACCATTTAAAATTTATTCACTACAGTTACAGTATCCCTTTTTTCCTCTAGTTCACCATTAAATTACAACATAAAATTTTTGATTTATAATCACAGATTTTATTTAAAATTTATTTTTATTTTAACACTCAAATATAAAAGAACTAATGGACGATTATCATTTAAATATAGCCGCTACTCGAGAGCATATAACGAATATAAATACCACATCATCCATTTCATCTTGACGCCTTACGTTATTTCTCATCCACATACACTTAGGGATAAAATGCTTTTATCTAAGGCAGTGGCCGCAAACTAAATCATAATAATTTTTTTGTTAGCTGCTGCTTCATTTTGAAATTTACAAACAACAAATCCTATAAAACAATTGGTATAAACATTTAAATATTTCAATTTAATATTCTTATCAAATATCAAATTTAACAACCAAAAACCATTTCTCTTTCACATTTTTACTTTTGCGAATGATGCTGTAAATCATCCCCTTCAATTACCTTCTATGATTCAACGTAATTCTAATGCGCCCACCAATATATTTTGATACGGTAACGTTTATGGAATGATGAAAACGGATATATGAATAACCATATTGGCCATTAATAGAGCGGACGATTAGCTAGTCCATATCCAGCAAATAATAATCAAAATTATTATAACAGTTCGCAATATCAAGCCCCATCAAAACCACAATATCAACAGGGTCAGTTCTATGCGCAACAGCGCCAACAGGAACAACAATACCCAAATCAACAGCAAACATCCAATTATCCTTATTCACAACCGTCACAACCTAATTATCAAAAAACTGTGCCATCACAACCAATTTATAAGCAGCAGCAGCAACAACAACAACAGGCACCAACATCACCATATCAGCAATCGGCGCCAATAGATCAATTCAATCAATCTCATTATCAACCGTCACCGGTTGGTCAACAATCAATTGCTCCACCGCGCCAAGAACAAACGCCTGTAAGGCATCAATCGATCCCAGTTGTATCGCGTACACCACAAAGTTCGACAGCTGCATTTACTGGCGGTATTCCGGTCAGTGGTAAAACTGGTCCAAATTATGTGATACCGCCAAAACATAGTCCATATGGTTCCACTGCATCAGCACCATTTTCACCCGTAACACCATCCTATAACCCATTATCACCACCAATTGTTCAACAACATAACGCACCGGCCGGTTGGTCACATGTTGATAAACCACAACCAGTACGTTCAGGTTATACATTTAATAATCAACCCTCATATGGTGCACCGGCACAGGTATTTAATTTAGCACAAAACATAAATGAAAATATCTAACAAAATAGTCAAATTTGAAATTCAGTTCTCAGTAACGTAAATCAATCAAATGATTAATAGAATTCTATTTAAGCGAAACTCTTTAATGATCACTTCATTAACTTAATCAACATGATAAGTGAATAGTAGTTAATATAACAACTAGGGAATTAATGAAGTAATTTCAATTTGTTTTCTTTTTATCTTTTATTTTTTGTTTCGATTTCGGAAAATTCAAATCACATGGTATGATTCGTAAACGATAAAATACAAAAAACCGTTCATCAAAAATTGTTTAAAATGAACAGGTGAATTATCAACAACAATCACCAAGTGGTGGTCAATTAAATAATACGGCACCACAATTTGGTTATCAACCAACGGGCCAATATCAGGAGCCACAACCAAATTATAATCAATCAGACTATTCACAGCCTCAATATCAGGATACTGGTTATCCAAATCAACGGCAAACAACACCTGGTTTTATGACTTTACGTCAATCGACGCCAATTTCACAGAAGCCGAACCCAGTCTATACAGCACAACCCGCTGCCACAACACTTAAAGGTATGAAAATTCATTGCTTGCTGCGGAATCAAAACATAAATGCATTTTATTTTTTTGTTTTCATTTTACTTTAAAATAAAAGAAAAAAGGAAAACAGTAACAACGTAAATTCATAATTCAATCACGTTTAGTGACATAAAAGCTCTTACCACTTTGTCGAAACAACTTCATGGGTGTATACACTTGGTAAAATACCATTTAATCCCATATGGAATCACGAAAAACCGACACTGAAATGTCTTTTAATTTTTACTGTTCTTTGGTTTTGAACTAGAAAAAAAGCAAAAGAGAATTATATCAGTTTATTTCATTTCTATTCCATTTATTGGTGCAAATACGATGTAACGTTTTAGCAATCTGTCTGCCTGTGGAAAACTTTATACGGACATTCAATGGAATAAAAAGGAGTGGAAATTTTGTTAGACTACTCCTGGAAGATACGAGTATAAGAAATATAATATAAATTTCATTATAATTGTGACACATTCCGAAACACACCATTCACGATACCAGACCAGGAAAAAATCGTATATCGTCTTTAAGTACAATTTTACGACATTTAGACAAAAAGAGACGATTGCAATTGCCAACATGTTAAAAAGGAATAAGAACAAATGCAAAGAGAATAAAAGTTAACGTGTTGGGGATTCAATGGACTTCCTCTTACTAAAACAATACGTGGCAAACATTAAATTCGATCTAAATGCAAAGACCCATTTTGATTTTGTTTTTCTTTCGATGTTTTTTACTTTTATTCCGATATAAAGAGTCAAATCAGACAAATGGTTTTTCCTTGTACTTTAAATAATCAGAAAGTGAATGTGTGTTTATATGGAAAATGGGTTTTGGGCAAGAAGGTGGGATTCTTACTAACAAATTCACGTACTCAACTACTCTGCATTGACATTAAATATTGGATTGCATGTGATGCATAAACACACCAAATACATTTAGATTCTATTTTAATATTTATTCTCCTCTATTTTTACCTCTTCATTGTTGTTTTATTTATTCAATAATTCATTGAAATATGTGACTCTGGTATTCCGGGTGCCATCGATTTTACATGTAAAACAATTTTTGTTTTTCCTTCCATTCCCCCAATCATTTTAAAATAAATCGTTGTGACATTGCTTTTATAAGGGAACTCCGGTTGGTTACACAATAAGAAGTCCGTTAAGGTAGGACCAAAAGTCAGTTGAATGTCTCTTATTTTAATCCGTCTCGGTTGGATATATTGGGTCAACGCCAAAACCAATACTCCTTCTCCCAATTGCAATTTATTCTATTTGAATACAAATAATGACAATATTCATAATTTCATTATTTGATGTGTATTTTTAACTTTCTACATCGATGTCCATTGCATATGAGTAAAAATATTCACTCAGACTCAATTCTTTTTTCATATCCAATTAGATTTGAAGTCTAACTGTACTAAATGTTTATTGTATTTCTATGTTCATGTCGATTTTTTATTGCCGGGTGACACCAAAAACATTGAAATTAGAAGAGACAATACGTGTGATGTGAAAATGATTCGGTATATTAATATACAATAATAAAATCGGAATAAATGATAACCATGAAGTCAGTTTATTTTAAAATGCATCGTGTCATTCAATAGCTCTGGCTAAACATGGAATTTTCATATGAACGAACAAAAAAGTTCTAGTGCTTTTATGCTGTCAGAATATACGGGCACAAGTAAAAACAACAAAATTTAGTTTAATATGATTTTATCCCATGAAAATTGGATTCCATTTTTCCACCATTTGGTATTGCCAGTAAAGTGATGCATAAAATTAGTTTCTATTTTTCTTTGTCTATCTTTTTTCGAAGAATTTTCCATTCTAAACCAAGGAAAACCAAATAGAAAATGATTGTAAAATAAAAGACACACAGTATCATTGAAATGCATCAGAATCATATTTATACATTAGAAATATTCCATCTATGGCACACTTATCGGTGTCACTAAGAAACTTGTAATAATATTTTAGATTCTAACCTCTTGTCGCTGGGATACATAGTTGTATTTGACTTAAAAGAAACACAACATAAACGAAGAGAGGAAAAAATTTTACTTAACAACATGGAAATAAGAAAATTTATGATGGAAAAATATACTCACATTTTAGATGGATATCAAAAGGAAAAAGTAAAATAAGTAAAAACAACATGGATAATATTCTTCAGTTGAGAAAATACATATTTTACTGGCACGGTTGACTGATAAAAATTGTTTAATGTATTCGATGATATACATATCGTATTCCAGTTCCATTATAACGATAGAGTTACACCAATAACGAATAACAAGAGAATGTTGAAAAAAAAAAGAAAGAAAATTCGGAAAAATATGTTATTTCCTTTATGCCAAAACTATGGATTTCCATAACTTTCTATATAATTTTTATACCAAATGAATGTTGTTATTGTCATTTCATCCTGTTTGATTTTTTATTCTACACACCCCCCACACTACTCCATATTAAATGGAATGGTTTTTCCATTACGATGAAAACGTTATATTCTGCTCTGTATATTGATATTCATTTTCTCATTTCATTATGTTGGTTCAATAATATACAATATATTCCCATGTGCATCAATATGGAATCAAATTCAAAGTTTCATACTGAATAAAATTCGTTTTTCTTTCACACACAATAAATTTCTAAGCTACAGTATTTCGTCTCACATTTTTTTTTTTTCAAATGATTTCTTTGATTATTTTATAAAACTAAATAAAATTTATAAGGTTAGATGTTTATGTAATATAATTGAATGATTCACAATATAATTTTATTTATGGAAAAATTGAAAGGATTTCACATAAAACAACATAATAAAATTCAATAATATGAAGTATTGATGTATAACTTACAATAAAATTTGAAGATTTCCATGAAAATTCATTTTTCTAGTGTCTCTAAAGACTTGGACATATAATTCGTTTGCTTAGACACATAAGTTTCACTAACATCAGTATGATATCACTATCCAATCCAATCATGTGATAATGATGTTTCGTAACATATTGGATATAGAATTTTACAATAAATAGATTTTGATTTGGTTTCATATCACAATGTAATCTGATTTGTACTCATTTGTATTTTACCATCAAAATATTACAATTTCATTTCCATAATACATTGATCTATTCGTATGTGAATGACTTTTAAAATAAGAGACTGTTGATAATAAATTATTGTCAATCCTCTCAATTACCTGGCAGCAATCAAATTTTGAATTCATCTAAATTGATATCAAAATAATTTAAATTCATTGTTGATCTTTGGATGCAATCGATATTCAAATGAATTGTATAATCAATTTTGATTGTTTTATCATTTTATTTTTTCTTGTTATTTGATAAATTACAAATTAGGAGGCGTCAATATGCGTGGAGATCAAAAGTGGCCACCAGTCGAATATAAAGCAGCTGCCGCTGAAAATGAGGCACGCAGGAAACTAGCCTTGGGTCCGGTGTGTCGTCCACGTCGAGTTCAAAAGGTGAGTTAAATTAGATTCTTATTCATTCATGTGACATCGAACACAATTCAAATGATATGAAAGATTTATTGGTACAATTTCTTTTGGATGTCACACGAACAACTGGTACCAAGTTGAAAGAGGTCATGGATCACATCTTGAACTATAGAAAGAAGTTATCAATTGTCCAATGACTTTTTACCTGGTTGGATCGAATATAACCATTTGGAATAAGAGTTCTCGTCAATTTGGTGTCAATGAGCAGAAAATCTTCGCTTTTTTTCTAAAAAATCTCTCATATACCTTTTGTATTCAGGAATAAAAGTACCATTCATGTTTAGTATTCATTCTGAATAACCAACAGTCCAATTTACTTAGAACTTGAATTGTATCACAGTAACTAGAACGGGCTTCGGTACAATGAAACTTTCAAATGGCATTAATAAGAATAAGTTTATTTCAGTTTTTTTTTTATTCCACAATTTAAGTATCAAATAACAAAATGAATTAGAAGGTATTTTCATTTGAAATAATGTGTGCCATTCGTCCAATATCAATACTTTCAAACTAAGAATAATCAAAGAATGGAAAACCTCTTTCTTTGTCGTAAGAAAATAGGAAAATCACAAACTTTAAACTCTCTACTGTACAAAATATTGAACACTAAATGAATAGAAATCACGTTGTACACGCGATTTTTAACTTTCCTATTCGCGAACTACTCAAATGCAATTCATGAAAATTTACGAAGTGAAAACAACTAGAAAACTTTGTTATTCAATTCTTCTCTTTTTCTTCATTTTCCTTATACGAATTGAAAATTTCTTGTAAGTCTCCTTTGCATGGTACTACAAAGGTATATAAATTTTATTTGAAACAAAGTAATTGTAATTTTTTTGTTTTCTTTCGATGTTCTTCAATATCAAAATATAACAGAATCTCATTGAACCATTGAGAGTTTGGTCGAGTGGAAAGGTGCTTCTCTAGATTATATTATACATTACGATATCATCAAACACATACTCATAGGTATGAGGTGGAAATCTCTAAATTGTTTTTCTTTCTTCTGTGATTTTTGTTACCACTGTTAAAATGTTGAATGAACTAAACCAATGGAATAAAAAAGAATAAACGGGAATAACAAATATAACGACGGATACAATTGAGACGAATGCGGTGTATAAATAGGGGCGCATTGCCGTATATTTAACAGTCTATCAAACTGATTTCCTTTTTTGTTTAAGGAAATGGGGAAGAACATCAACCAAACGAAAAATCATTCAACACACATAAAATAACAAAGAAAAAAAAGAAACTTTTATTCCACCAAAATTCAGAAAAATAAAATAAAAAGAAAAATTTATTCTTTTTGGTTAAATTTAAAGCTTTCATGAAGAAAATAAATGCGATAAGAGTTTCACGATTTTTGAATCGTAACCAACACAGTGAACAAGTGGAAAAACTGAATTGAATGTAAAGAGGCAACAATCATAGAAGAAAATTTCCTTCTGTTTTTTTTTTTATTTTTTATTTTCTTACTTGGAAGAGTGAGAGAAGTACACTTTATGAAACAGAGAAAAAAGCAATACTTTTCCACAAACAAAATAAAATAAAAAAAATTTTACTAATAAAATAGCAATTTCATTAAAACATAGTTGCACATTGGTACTTCTTTTTCCTGTTTATTTTCTTTGCCGTTGCTTATTTATTTCATTACAATTTTCTCTTTTGCCCATATTAAGTTTATAGCTGAACCCAAACGTTGGTGTCCATTTCGTTTATTAATTCAATGCATCTGTTGGCTACAGCAAAAGAGAACAAATAAAAAAACAATTTTCAAAAATAATTATTGATTAAATTGATTCCCATTGTTATTGATTCGTATTTGGTTTAATGTTTCTATTTAATTTTCTATCTATTACAGGACTACACACAATTCTTCGCCCAGCATGCGATTAACAATACCTATCCAGGATATAAAGCACCGCCAGGTACTCAACATTATCCAAATGATTTCTTGAACAATAAATATTAAAATTTAAAATATGCATAATGAATGCGAATAAAGAAACGGTTATCCAGTTATCCGTTCATCGCATCTTTATCTTTTTTTAAGTTTTTCTTTGTAACAAACTAAATTAATTATGTTGGTATCAAATTGTCGAAATCAGGATATACCATTGAACATCAAAATAACATTTATACATTGAATCTTCTTTTATTTTTGCAGTTATTATGAAATTATTTGTAAAATATTCATTAATCAGAAATACATTTCCCAATTTCTTTTAGAGCGAATTCATCGTATCAATTCATCTGATTCTGCTTGCTATTATTAAAATGCACAAATCATAAAATGTTCATCATTTTATTGATCATTTATGCATAAAAAACGTAATATCAAAATTCTGTACTACAATTTTTTTTTTAGAAGTAATAAGTAAATCGAACACGTTAGAATGTTACATCATAAATACCCTATAGTTTTTGGGGGCGACTAACTTAGATATGCGAATGCTCAAGTCGAAATGGTGAGATTCAAATAATAAAAATATAGGAATATCACATATAAGAAATCATACACGTATTTGACAAACGTAAATGAAAATAATTAAATAAAACGCTTTAAAAAGTTTAATAAAAAAAAAAAATTAATAAAGAAGAATAGACAAATCATTGAGTTATAAAGTAAATTATAGAAAATGCACATACACACTTTTAAATGGATTTTGTAAAATGAAATGAAATCCCATTAAATGAAATGTACATCATAACTAATAATGTTAACATAAAAATGAAACATCAAAATATTACTGTTTCCGTTAAGACAAAGTAAACTAAAAATACGAAAGTTTTCAAGTTATTCTTTGACGGACATTAATAAACAGAACAAAAAAAAAACTAAAAATGAAAACACAAGGAAGAACTATAAGAAAATTCTTGCCAATTTTCTTTGATTTGTTTTAATAAATTTTGTTTCTTTTCCTTGTTGTTGATTTTGTTTTTTACACAGTTGCATCGATGCTCCTGTCTATTTTTATGTGTGTGTTTTATTGTTGTGAAAATCAAAATATTTCTAATAAATTCATTTAAAAGAATCTACTGTGTACTAGAAAGTAACAAGAACACAAGAATAAATGTAGAAAAGTAAATGTTTGTTTCAACTTCAATTATTTATCAATTATTTATTGAATGTCTTAACCAATTTAACAATAAATCAATTTATTTGATAATAAAAACGGTATGTTCAGATTTCTTTTATAAACACTAATCAATATTTTACTTATTCTTTATCTTGAAATGTTATCAATGTTTTAAAAGTAGTTGTTTTATTAGTCATGTTCTTTCAATTGAACATTTTTGTTGTTGTTGTTGTTGAGTTTTCAAATGAGTTTTGTTTGCAATGCAAGTTAAAAAACCCTTTTTTTTTGGTACGTCAGTTTACATACAATTGTATTTCGTTCAGTGGTATGCAATTTAAATACATCAAAATTGTGCGATAAAATTATATAAAACATCGATGATTATTATGTTGTCTGATTACCAATATCATACAAATCAATAATTTGTGAAATAGTTTTTCCACCGTTTATTGTATGAGAAGGCGACGGTAATCTTGTGTCAGTCATAAAAGTTTTAAAACATTTATTTGTTAGAAACTTTTGTATTAATGGGATCGCCTTAATGACTTATCTTGTGTTTCTTTTTAAATGAGAAACTTGGAAAATTGTGAGTACTTGAATTAAATGATTTCGGAAAATACATGAAAATTGCTTAATTGCGATGGCCAATTTTGTTGAACTCAACATTGTACTTTGTTAAATCAAAGGAGACCGTTATACCAGTGAATAATATGAGGATGCTATTTGTTGGATTTCTGTTTATACATTGTAAGAGTTCTACATATAACAGAATTGCCCATGGATATAAAATGTCCGTTAATGTTCACTGAATATTAGCCGCTAATCTACATGGAAATGTATGACGATGAAGTTTTCTAAATGTGTTTTAGAATCATCGTTAAACAGTTTTCCCAGTAACGGTTTTTCATAAAAAGTTTCATCTCAAATGTTTTATTTTGGTATTTGTTAGCCGCTCAGCTACAATATTAACATCAATGCGGTGACAGATATTAAGAAAATGTATGGGCACCATTCGAAACTCAGTTGGTTAAAATTAAAATGAATACAAAATTTTCATCAAATCAGCTACTAAGATCCATTTTGAGAAAATATGTAAAATTTTAAGTGCAATGTTAAAAGCATTGCTCACCAACATCCGCCGTTGTGGTAAACCAAAAACGTTTGATTATCTAATCCATTGGAGTTTCAACCTTGTTCATTTTCATGGTTATGCATTCATGTTGTACTGTTTTCATTTGGAACATGAAGAAAATCAAAATTACATCACAAATGAAGGTCTCAATTTATTCGAAAACAACGAGAGAATCAACAAGGATGAAATACTTTATGATCTTTGTACTTGTTTAAAACCGTCTCTTTTATGTGTCTCTGTTCATTTTATCAATGAGTGAAAAACAATTCGATTAAAATATTCAATTGTATTGTGTCCGCAATACATAATGAAGTCAAATATGTGAAATATGTTTTTCCTTGCTCTTAAAAAAGTAACATTGAAATGATTTGCATTGACATTAGAGAGTTGAATTAAATATAAAAAAAAAGAGCATAGAAATTAAAAACCCAATTACGTGAATATTTGCGTTTAAATAATTTGTACACAATACAATAACCAACATACCCATCGTTTCTCATTACACAAACTGGAATCTATTACATATTTACTTGATTATAGACGCTAGTATGAAATTTTAATTAAAATATTTCTCTTATCATAGTAATTCAACATATTTCATCAATTTAAAAAACGAAAGATGAAAAACGATGACTATAAAATGTAAGAGCAAAATAGCAAAAATATTTAAATAATTTAATTAAAATTATCTGACCAAGATCAATCAGATAGTAATTAGACAGCATATAATTATTTAAAACTGCATATCAATAACGATCAATATATGCTGACACTGTCAATACATAAATATTAAACAAAACATAAATACTCTTCAATAATACGTTTTATATTATTTAACATTTTAAATTTTTACTAATTGCCCTAAATTTAAAGAAAGAAAATATCAATTTTAAATTCAGTGTTCTTTTATTTTTCATATTTATATCGAATAATTATATGTGGATTTCAATATTTCGAATGAGCAGTTTGCACAAACATAAATAAAAAAAAAAAACGATAATAAATGAAAATGTAACACAAAAAAAATCACTTAGTTTTTTAAATACTAAAAAATAAAACAATAAATGTACGAGTAAATTTATTATGGAAATCATAAAACATAAATAACATCAAACTATGGAATGATTTCATATATTAAGACAAAATTTTAATCATTTTTAATTGTATTTAGTATTTAAATTTGTTATTCAATATTAACATTTACCGAAGAGAATTGTATTTAAATTTAAAAAAAGAAAAAAATGGAAAAAGAAAATACGAAGAAAATATATTGTAATTACACCCAACAAGTAAAAAAACGACAAGTTAAAAAGAAAAGCAGCGGAATTATGTTAGTACTTATGGTTATAAGATAATCTATACGTAATCTATGAAAATGCGCATATTTGTTTTTATCAATAAAATACACCCAATTGTTTTTGTCGTTTGATTGCAAATTTGATGTTTTCTTTAACTGTGATTGTCTTAAATACTTTAGAATTATCTTTCAATTGATTTTCAGCTGAAAAGGAATGATTCAAAAGAAATTCTTTCACTGTTAACACTACCAATGTTATGTCAACAATTTTCAGTATTTGGAGTGTTAAAAGCTCCAACTTTAGGAGGCATCTTGAAGCAGCGTTACATTGTAAGGATAAACTAATTCATTTGAATAATTAGCGGGAATAATATATAAATTCTGTATTCAATTACTTATCAATTGTAAATGTTTACTAAAGAATTATTACATTAGTTGGAAAGTATGCAACAATGTAAAAAGGTGTGTTACCAATTCAGGTGGAAAATTGAAAGAAAATACGTAAGAGTTTTGTTTTTTTCAGTAAATTTATATTTCTAATAAATAAAATATAATATTTCTGAAAAATAACTGGCCATTAAGTGTATTTTATTTGTTGGTTCCTATCCACTTGATAATGGCACTTTAATATTTATTTTCTTATAGTTTTTTCCTGTTTGTTTGTAACAGTCAACGTGTCGTCTTTCCACCTAATGGAGCCACCTGAAACGGTCTAAAATTGTACACAGGAAAGAATTCACATTAAATTTGAAATTTTCCAAAAGCTGAACAGAACGTGTTGTCGAACACCAATAGCTTCACAATATCTAACGACAAAGGGAAATGAACGATGTGCAATTATTGCAGTTCTTCTGGTTCTACAAATCGTGGAAATTTACAACTGCAGTAGAGAAAAAGAATAGTAACAAGACAATATAGTGGACACCAATGAAATTACAAGAATATTATGTGACCTAAACGGCATGGTTTTAAATTTATTTTATATTCGATAAACGTTTAGACAAGAAGTGGTGAATAGGAGGAATAAATCACATCGTAAAATGACACCACCATTCATGAAAGTGTCACTATAATCCAATCCAGGCTAGAATACGTTAGTCTTTTATTCGCATACAGTTTCAGGTGAACTGTTTGTTGGTTGATTTTTATTTGGGGATATGTAGACGAATGACAATAACGAAGAACACTCCAGCTTTTTTTCGTAATCGGAAGCAATTCACTCTTCCCAAACGATAAATTCTCTTCAAGTTGGACACGCAAATAACAATGAAATTCCGGCACGTGGATCAACCAGCAATAATAACGATACATAAAATCTATGAAAATTTATTAAAATCTACACACACAATAGTTTTCTATATTAAGTTTTTCATTTTCAGGTTTTTCTATTTTATTTTATAATAATAATAGTATTATACAACAATTACAATATATTATGTTCAACACAACAATGTTGAAATGTCTAAAATACTTAAAATATACGATTCCCATTGGTTTTAATTTTACTCTGGTATTGCTACCTTCTTATTAAATATCGAAAACAAGAAAAAAGGGACGATAAATTCCATAAAACGCGCAAGCATAAATTCTTTCCGCTTAAAAAAAAAAGGTTATAATATTTTTATTGTATTTTCAGGAAAACTTTACGAAATGATTACTTTGCCTAATTAATTTCTTTTCTGTTTACCTTATTAGTATCGAATTAAACTCCTACAAACGAACACGTTGGATATTAAGAACAAATTTGTCACAAATAAAATTACTTTTCTTTTTGTTTCTCCTTTTTTATCATAATAATTAAAATAAAAGGAGAATTTATTGATTGTTTTCGGAGAAAAAAAAAACAATTAATTGCTTTTCTTGGTATCATTATATACTTAAATTCACATTGCCATTGTAACTATTGAATTGCTAAAGAGTCTAATAACAACAATTTTATTTCTACAAACTACAAAATCTCGTTAATGGTAAAACAGAAAAAAAAACACTGAAATAAAAAAACGGAATAAACAAATTGATTACAAAACATAAGTAGATTAAATGTAATCGACAGTTAATTAAGTGATGTGCCCCACGGTTTCAGTATAGACAACATAAAACCCTACTTATTCTATGGTATCCAATTAATATGTGGCACTTTTAAAAGCCATTTGGACTATTGAATATCTTTCCGTTATGAATCATATCTATCTTCTTTGTTTTATTCTTTGCATAAATGTTAAATAGATGAAAAAATTAAATCTGAATTAATTGAAAATTAAGGCTATGCAAGATTAATTAGGTAAATACTAAATTGTAATGCCATACACAGCATCCGTAATAATTCCATTGTCCAAAAATATATATCTTAACAGTTTAAAAAAGGGATGGTTACCTATTTTAAATGTTTTATTCTATTAATAGTACTTTTTATAATTGTTAGAATTAAATGGGGAATCCATAAAAATAGATATTTTCATAATCATTTAAAGTAAAAATTATGTATTATTATTTAGTATAACAAATAACTAATCAATTTGTTGAGCAGAATTCATTAATTTTCAGTAGTAGATCAAGTCACTTTATAAAACGGATGCTCTTTACATACTTTGGATGGTATTCTATTAAATTCCTTATTTTCTTTTTCCCATATTTCAAAAGTTTACATACTGAATTATAATATTTTCATCACACTCACACATAACACAATTACTAGAATTGAATTAATCACATATTATCAACTCATACGTTTCGAATACATACAATTATTAAAAATATATATATAAATGGTTTAGAATTGAGGAAGCATTTAGAAGAAAATGGCTATTCATTTTGTTTAGTTGGTAATTATTATCCGGTTATTTTAAATACAAAATTGATCATTACGCAATTATAAGATGAAATTTATATACTCTCAACTGATTAACATTCTCTCACAATCTTCCAGTAATCATGATTACATCTATTTAAATAAAAAAATAAATCCATTGCTTACTTTAGCGTAATAGACCAAAATTGAAGTTAATTAGAAGCGCAACCGCCTTCAAATAGCCAATTTGAATTAAAAAAGATATTCCTATTTAATTTTTTAATTCGTCTGCGTCCATTACACCTTTTAATTCAATTGATTCACCATCTATTACGGTTGGTACAATATCTGTTTTTTCCGCTGGTTCATCATCCTCGTCCTCTTCTTCAATTAACTTACGCGCTAAACGAACAGCCTCAAATTCTCGATAATGCATTTTTCGGCGTTTCTCAAATTCCAAACGTTTTTCTAAAATTATCACGTATATAATAGGATATAGGAAATCAATAAAATCTAAAATAGTTTTTCAATTAAGAACAGATACCCTACCCCTTTGTTCTTCAGTTTCCTCTTCGTCTGTATCACTTTCCACATTTGAGAACGATGATTTTCTAACATTACCACTAGCCATTGATAATCTAAAAATAATAATCAAATTATATTCCATTGAAATGTGTTTACATAAAACAGACAATCCAATATAAATACAATCTTTATTGACTTTATATTGAATTAGCTAATTTTATTCACTTATTTTTATACATACTTTTCTGCTAACAGTTCGGCATCTAACTGATCAGTGTTCTGCATCTCGGGATCAGCATAATTATATGGTGTCTTCGGTTCCTCTATTTTCATATGGCCATAATCTTTATCGGGTGGATGATATGTTTGTAGCACATTTAATTCATCAAATTTTGCACTCTTCCTATGACTACAAATATTGGAAATTGAATTATTGTAAATATATGCAAATTGTTAATAAATTTTAGTTTGAATTGATCTTGACGTCAGACAAGAATATTAAATGGAGCTTCTATAAATAGTTGATAGATGAAATGTAATCTCCAGCACAATATTTAAGCGATAACGGAAGGCATACGTTACATGAAAAATTGCTTGATTGGCAGATAATTTAACATTAAAAAGATAGTGTATTCTGTCTGTTATCAATTACCTAGCTGTGGACGAGGCACCAATCGATTGTTTATCAAAACTGCTTGAACTCTTTAAGATGCCCTTGCACGGTTTTTTTGCATCTGGAGAACCTTGGATATTATGTGCCATTTTCGAATCGTCAATAACCGATACGGGATCGTCTGAATGTCTTCTCAATGCAATGTTTACCTAAAATTGTGCAAATGAACAAAGCTATTAGTTGAATTATTTCTTATTAACATATATTATTGGGCATTGCCATGAGTATTTGTTATGTGATTACACATTTTAATAAAATTGTGAACACACCTTCAACACCAACCTGTGTGCGCGACCCAATACTACAAATAACTAATAGCGTATCACCCGTTGATCTTAATTCAATCAATTTACAATCGTTATAAGGTACTATTATGGGTATTGAGTAGTCCAATGAGATCATTTACCACAAACTCCTCGACCAAGGTGATGACACAAAAATCAATTAGAATTTTTACCAATCTTTGTCTTCTTCTGTTCACTGACTCACACTTTCATTAAATTTCACTCGCGCTAAATAGTTATTGTACACCGAACTCAATGATGTCGAAGACCAGGTAATCATCGGTATTACACACAAATCTCTAAAATCATTCAGATTTTAAATTAAAACTCATCGGAAAATTCGGCTTTTTTATTTTTTATTTTGGTTCGCTCTCATTCGCGGCGTTTAGAGGCATCATGTGGCAGATTGACATTACTATTGCGTTCTGTGGTAAAAATTCACCTCTGTGGTGAAAATATCAACTAAAAAGTGAAACTTCTCACAATCCTTTAACAATCCAAAAGTTTTAAAAACTCTTCATCTTTTTCTTCGTTTCCCGGTCCAATGCACCAATATATTGCATATTTATATTACCAAGATATTGACGATCGATTTATTGTTCCAACAAACATTGTAATTGCATACACTATTCGGTTGGAAAATGTATTGTAATTTGAATAAAACTGCAATAATTTATCACACTAGAATAAAAGGTGTCTCTTACGTCGGAATCCACTCTTGTTTTGGTTGACCCTAAAACAACTGACGTAAAAATTTCGAGTTGAACAAATCTTGTAACTTTTTTAATGTCATGTTGTATAACATAGCTGAGGAGACTGCATACCATAATCAATATTTTCTTCTCCGGTGCTAGTGGACCGTAGACTGTGCAATGGCCACCAAAATACAGGATATGCCACCTCCGGGTGGTTACAAGAAGATTCCGTTCGCCCGTATTCCCGCCAGAACTTACTTCTCAGGTATCCCATGATGTCCTCACAATTGTAACCAATGGAGTGTTAATAATCCCAAAATTGTTCTCTTGTAGGCTTCCAGATGATTGCTGGGTATTTGGCAATGACTGCTGGTGCAACCTATCTATATTTCTTGAATTGCCAAGACATTAAGCGGGAAAGAGTCGAACAGAGATCTGGTCGATTTGCGGTACTGCCCTTGTTGTTGGCCGAACGAGACCGTGAATATTTGAAACAGATTCGTCGCAACCGTGACGAGGAAGAGAAATTAATGGCCAACGTACCAGGATGGGAAGTCGGCACATGGTTTGGTGAACCGATTTATCATACAGTACCCAAAGACACATTTGTTGATCCACAATTCCGTGAATACTATGCCCACGCTGATTATAAGAACTTTGCAAAGAGAGCTAATGTTGCATTATGGTCATAATTAAAATTTGTGTCAGATTATCATTTATTTTGTAGCCCAATTACCAACTATATAAGAAACGAAAATTAAAATAAAGAACAATAAAATTGTTAAAAAAAAAACAAAACGGGAATAATAAATGAATTTAAATAGCTAATGCAATAATTTAATGGATTTTAGGGAATCTATGAATGATGGCACAGGTGAAAAAAATACAATCCTTGTTTCTATTTGAATGGTTTCTAATTCGTGTTTTTCATCAGATTCTTTAAAATCTGTCCACACTAAATTGTTTCTCTTTTTTTTTTATAAATGCACACAATTGGTTAAAGATGCATTGAATATTTGCTCATTTTTTACTAACAACTTTTTAATCATATATCTCATTTAAATTTAGTTCATAGTTTTTTTGTTCAACAGAAAAAACATGAACACTGATGTTCTATTATAGTTATTTTCAGCATTCACTCGAAAAAAGGAAATTTTATTTATACATCATGGATGTATTTTATTATGCTGACTCGTACTCAACCAATAATCATACCAACGCCTAATCGGAAATGTTCCTTGGTATGATTTAAAAGGCCGCTTAAAGCAAATGTGAATGGCAATGGTTGTAGTTTCTTTTCTAATACGGCTCCAATGTTCCAGTTTGTGTCCACCATACCTACAATCCAAAATACCAGATTAATAAATTGTATTATTTCTAAATAATTTTTAGTAAATTATCACCTCGGAATACAAGATCAGCTTTTGGTAAATCTATTTGATAGCCAATTGTAGCAACAGCCTCTTGCATACGGAAATTCGTCTCTACCTCAACACCAAACTGAAGTTGATCGCTAGCCTTACGATAGTAGCAAACATGTAGTCCAGCTAAACCTAAAGTACCTGACCAGGTAACATTTTCAGTTTGATATCGTGCGGCAGCAGACATAACTGCCATTTCACCGCCAGGTACAGCCGCCCCATATTGGTATGCCAATTCAGCACCCAATGCCAACCGTTTTGTGATTGATTGCAAATAATGTGCCACTATAACACCCGAATTATTAATTATATTTGGATTTCCTAACGTCAGGGATGCAGTGTAGTCTGAGCCCTTGAAATCTGTAGTTAATTGTGCAACCGATATTTTACTATTTTGAATCTAAAATTTGTACATATTACAATTATTTCAACTGTTAACTGACCATTATAAGTAAAAGTTTCATTACCTGTGTAGCGAATTTGCAACGAATATTCTTTGTCATTTGATGAATTATATTTGCACTGAGGTTACCAGCTGGATCAATATCCCCCAATATTACCGGGTAAGATTCTGTCTGTGATATTTGTTTCGTTCCGACATAGGTTGTACCAAATCGATAACTACTCGGACTGGATGAACACAAATGGATTGTATGGTTCACCTGAAAATGATTGCTTAGGCCCTTTTGGACCATCAATTTAGCGCCTTCAAAATTAACTGGCATAACATCTAGATAAGATAAAACAAATTTAATCGGTTAATGGAACGAACTCGATGAGTAAACACATCTCAACCGGGAGGTTATGTAAACAGCACCGTAAACCAACCTTTACAACTTTTGTGTAACTCTTCCATAGTGCCAGGATTCTCAACCTTTTCTCCGATTGTATTGCTCAATTTTGCCATGAAGGATCCATCGTCTGAATTTAATTTATCATCTTGAGCACCAGATACACCTGAGCCGGGCAGTGAAGAAGTCGGCGGTTGGTTCAATGTGGGTGGCAAAACACCAGAAGTTGGCTTTGTTGAGGTCGCTAAAACGTTACCCATCTCGTACACAAACTATTGAGGAGTCGCACAGATACTAGTTATGAGTAATTTTAAATTCTATTACGGTCAGGTAATCACTTATAATATTGATGAAAATATTTTAATTCTTTTCCTTTTGACTCTTCTCCATCTTTTTATTCAATCGCATGTTTCTGACAACGAATGGGTGACATAAGGCGGAACAGCCGATTAACTGACGGCCAGCAACAACATAACCTAGACACGACTGTTTTGATAACAAAAATTCACTTCTTATTTTGTTGATTCTGTTGAAAAATAATACGGTCCAATTAATCATATTTGCATTTATTTTATTAGCCGTAGGCAAATTCATAGTCAAATGAATAAAACAATTTGATATTAGCCGGTGCATTCTGATTGAAAAGCGTCGGTTCCCGTTGCACTTGTGATCCAGCCATCCTTACTGTATTTCTAAATTAATACCTGTTCCATTAATAAAATGGTCAGGAACTGCTTCGTTAAAGGATGCGATAGCAAATATTTCAAAGGAACCACCGTAACATTTCACAGGTGAACCATAGAATGATTAATTGAATTCGTTATAAGTTTATAAGGTTGCTTTCATCACTTGTAGTTTCCCTCAAGATGAGAAAATGAGTTCGAAGTGGGAAGAGGCTATAAGAACAGCTACAAATCAGACTAATGTTACCACTCATAATCTAGAGTCGAAAGTTTGTTCGAAGCATTTCCAACCGGAATGTTTTATTCTACCACAGTACAGTTTTCAAAAAACTACTTTGAAAAAAACGGCAGTACCCTCACTATTCAACTTCGCTGCAGACATAAGGTAAGGAATTTGATTCTTACTTTATAATTTGGAATGATTAATTGGTGAGTTTTTCTTTTAGCGAGGAAGAGTATTTAGAAGAAGATTTCCTTCAAACAACTACGAGTGAAACAAGTACACCTGAAGTGCTCGTGGACGAAGAGTCTTACGTTCACAGTATGGACGAAATCCTAGAACAAATTAAAACAATTATTTATAGCGTAGATGTGATAAATTATCTATTGAAAGAGATAGAGAAACGAGACGATATCATTGATAGGCTGCGATGTAATACCGACCCTAATTCATGTGGATAATCACCTTTTCATTTTATCAATAATTGTAAATTAGTGTTCGCTATATAATTTGTAAGTGTTAGAATTAAGTATGAATTCATTAGTTTTAATCTGATTAAATTTTGTTTGATGGATCTGAAAATTAGTGTTCGTTAATTGTCGGTAATGTAGATTACACCCTGTGAATTGTCATTTCGTTGACTAGTCCGTCACTGCTATTCCTAAACAAAATGCGATGCTTCGGTTTGCTGCCAAAATGAAATTGGATATTTGTATTTATATCATGATACAAATATACAAGGCAGACTTGTAAAATGAAATTATCATTAGCATTGAATTCTCAAAAAAAATTATTAGACTGGAAAATGTAAAAATTTCATTATTTGGAATAATTAAAAATTTTCATTATTATTGACAATTTTATCTTGCTTGCATTTGCTTAGGGGTTTTAAATGGAATTTTTATTATTTTTTCCAAAAGTTTCATAATTGTTGTTGAACTGAATGATAAGTATCGGTATACCAAATTGTGTTCGTATTGGTAATTTAATTCCAACACTAAAAAAGCTATAAGAAAATTATCAAAAATCCAAAGTTTCATTTTTGTTGTTGTAATCAGACTTGAAAAATGAAATTAACATTAGCATTGAATTTCTAAAAAAAAAATTTCATTTCTATAAAAATTTGAGGAAATTTCATTACTTGCAAAAATTAAAAAAAATTTCATTATTTGAAAAATTAAAATTTTTCATTACCATTGGCAGTCTTATTGACCATTTTAACATACTTATCTACATTTAGGGGTTTTAAAAGAAATTTTAATTCTTTTTCCAAATATTCAAAATTGTTGTTGCACTGAATGATAAGTGTAGGTATACCAAATTGTATTAGCATTGGTAATTTTGTTCAAAGGCTAAGGAAACTATAAGAAAAATCCAAAAGTTTCAAAATTTTTGTTTTAATCAATACTCCGTGTCAGTGTATCAAATTGCATTAATTTTGGTAATTTTCATCCTATACTAAAAAATTTCAAGAAAATCACTGAAAATTCAACAGTTTAATTTTTGGTGTTGTAATTTCTATTGTGTGTCGACGTACAAATATGCATTTGTATTAGTGCATTTGACCGAAAATTTGTGATGAAGAAGAAGAGTTTTTAAAACTTTTGGATTTTTAAAGATTTTTAAAAAGTTTCAATTTTTAGTAAATTTCTGGAATTTCTTAAGAAAACGAAAAATTCATTTTTTGTCCTTTTCTTGTTCTTCAGTGTTGAACATTATAAAATAATCAGAATTGCATGTAAAAGTTTTAAAATTAAAACATTTAAATTTTGGCAATGCTAATGCTAATGCCCCAATGTTAATGAACTTGTGCTAATGGAAATTTCAGATTCAATATTCCGTCGTTTAAATGTAATAATCACGTATCCGATAATATATCCGATATTGCATATACGTGATTACTTCATTTAGGTGACGATTGCAAAATATTTGATTGTAAAATTCAGTTACAATTATCAAATAAAATAATAATAAAAATTACAAATAATTGCATAGCATATAAAATTAAATGGATTTCTCGAAAGTTTTTAATACCAGAAATGTTTGTTTTAAACAGATGTGTTAGAAACGTATGAAAAAGCAAAAGCAAACGCTTTTTATTTAAGGACAGCAATCAGTCATATGTTCCCTTCATACCCGAACGCCTGATTCCCTTCAAATTCATACTTCATTTCGATTGACGTTTATTTGAAAATTCCGTTTTGGCGTCTTTATTTGTTTCAATGAAAACTTGATTGAGATTTTATCCGCCTAATTCAACTTCTAATTCGTACCGTTAAGTGATATTTTTATCATAATAAACTGTTTTAATCGCTTAAGATTTAATGTGCTTAGTGCAATTAGTAAATGTGAGTGAGGATTATCGTAAAACACAATGAAATCCACGTAAGTAGAGGATTAATATGCGCTTCGTTTGCAATGACTCATTGATATTCTTTTGCCCGCGATTTGAATTAGATACGTTAAAACACCGTCTCGGACTAATTTGGTAATGAAAACTCCCAAGCCAAAGGCTCCACAGCCACCGTCCATCCCATCAGATGCAGTGAATGTGTTTTGTCGAATCCGACCAATGCAAGGTGATACCGACATTTCCTGTGTCCGTGTTGAGTCACCTACAACGATTGTTCTTACACCTCCGGAAATAGCAATTAACTACAAGATTACATGTCTTAAAGAAACCCAATACAGTTTTAAGAAAGTCTTTGGTGAAAACAGCCAGCAACGCGATGTGTATTCGGCGGTGGCAGAACCGTTGGTCCAAAAACTAATTAAGGGCGAGAATGGACTACTTTTCACCTATGGAGTAACTGGCAGTGGGAAAACATACACAATGACCGGGAGTCATACAGACAGAGGAATAATGCCCCGATGTTTAGATGTACTATTCAGGACATTGTCCGATTTGCAAACAAAGGCTTGTGTTTTCAAACCAGATAAAATGAATGGATTTGATGTATTAAGTGAAGCGGATGCAATGCTTGAACGTCAGGCTCTATTGCATGCCAGAATCTACGGTAAACCAAGAAGGTAATTTGAAGCGATGTGAAAAATTGTTAGAACGTTGATAATTTTATGACGATTTTTAGAAATGATTCTGACCCAGAGATCGCATCCCGTGCATCAGCTGATGTTCCACCGCTTTGTGGTATAAATGAAGATAACATGTATGCTGTTTTTATCACATACGTTGAAGTATATAATAACAGTGTGTATGATTTGTTAGAAGAAGATACTCACAATCAAAGGTAGTTTATATCAATTGTATCATTATTTCCACTATATATATTCAATAATTATATTAGGACACTACAAACAAAAGTAATTCGTGAAGATGGAAAGCACAATATGTACGTGCATGGAGTTAACGAAGTTGAAGTAAAATCAGTTGAAGATGCAATTCGTGTATATCAAGTAGGTCAGAAACGTAAACGAATGGGCCATACAATTTTAAATGCAGAATCAAGTAGAAGCCATTCGATTTTCACAATTCGGTTAGTGCAAGCACCTACAGACCCAAATGGTGAATATTTGATCCAAGATAGTCGTTCAATTGTTATCAGTCAACTATCACTTGTTGATTTGGCGGGAAGCGAGAGAACAAATCGCACAAAGAATCAGGGTCAACGTTTGCGTGAAGCTGGTAAAATTAATAATTCTCTCTTAACGTTGCGTACTTGTTTAGAGCTGTTGCGTGAAAACCAAACCACAGGGTCCAATAAAAAGGTACTACATCAGTTTTAAAATATTTTTTGAAATTGTTCTTATACAGAAAATTATTTTATTTGTATAGGTACCTTACCGTGATTCGAAATTAACTCATCTTTTTAAAAATTATTTTGATGGTGAAGGTCAAGTACGAATGATCGTGTGTATCAATCCTCGTGCTGAAGACTACGATGAAAATTCTGTAAGCATTGATTTTGTGAATTTATTTTGTTATCGCTTTCTTAATTTGTATTTAATTATATGATGTAGCAAGTTATGAAATTCGCTGAAATTACCCAAGATGTCCAAGTGGCACGAGCAACACCGATGAAGATTGATAATGGACTGACCCCAGGTCGTCGTAAGGCTAACCAAATATTCAAATTAGCTGTTAATAATTTGAACGATCTGGGACGGTCTGAAGTTCGACAAATTGATGTTGATTTGGGATTAGTTTATAATCTTGGACCTAATTTCCCAGAGGTCCGTTTAAATACACCAGAAGCAGATATTTATGTTAAAGAATTGATGCATGTACTAGAGCAGAGGATGATGAAACGAAAGTTACTTATTGAAGATTTGCAAGCAAAAGGTAGAAGAGCCACAATTTTATTTAAATAGATAAGTTAATCATAATATGTTTTAGAGGGTAATTTTCGATTGCATTTGTTGGAGTTGGAAAAGGAGAATTACTCATTAAAAGCTGAAAATGATTCTTACAAAAGGATGTATGACCAGGAACGTAGAAGGGTGAATCACTTGGAAGAAAAAATTTTAGTCCATGAATCATCTTTAGACACTCTGAATCGCAAACTTAAAAATAATGAAGAGGATATAAAGGAATATAGACGGTTGTTGGAAATGAAACATAACCAGTTAACTAAAACTGAAATGGATAAAGCAAAACAAAAGATGAAGTATCAATCACGAATTGCTGTTGAAACTGATAAGATGAATCGACAATTAGATCAAAAATTGCGTGAACAAGAAAATTTTATGAGTGTTAGTGTTTTAATTATTAATATCTTGTGCTTTGTACTTATGAAATTCTGTATATTTTTAGGAAAAAATGAGGGAAAAGGAGGAGAAATTGCGTATGGTTAAGAACATTCTTAACGATGACAATATTATGCTCCCATCTGAATTAGGCGGTGTTAGTCACGAACATTTGGTAACTCCATCTCGATTAAGAAATAACACTGAGACTCAAACTCAATTGACTCAATCAACACGAACTGCTCGTACCATGAGGGTATTGCTATTCAAAAAATTAATTTTAATTTTACAATTATTAACGAGTAATTAAATTTTAGCCTGTACCTGTAGTCAATGTTCGTCATCGTCGATCAAGATCAACTGGTGAACGATGGCTAGAACATCGTGCTCCAAATCCAGTTCCTCTTGGTACTATTCTGCAACCGTACTACAAAAGCCGTAAATCTGTGACAAAATTGACCGATTTAAAAGATATTACCGGTGCAAAAACATCTAAATATTGTTTAGTGTCCCAAGGCGCTGATACTGATGGTGAACTCGAAACAAAACTATATAAGGGTGAAGTGATTCCGACTACTGGAGGTGGTGCACAAGTGATCTTTAATGATGTTGAGTGTCTTAAGCAAATGTCGCCAATTAAAACACCGCAAATGCGAAAGCGGCCAAGTAATGAATCGGCATACCCTGAAACACCTCGTAATGAAGTAATTAGTCGCTGCAGTATTGGTATTGAGGGTCATACGAATAAGAAGCCTCGTACTTAAGTAAATATATTCTCATGGATTAAGATCGGTTCCATATACAAAGTATTTATTTTTAAGATTTTGTGTTTATTTTAGTTTTATATATTTTTTCCATTGAATTGAATTCATTAAACGAAGCTTTTAAACCGTTATAAAAGATTGTGTTTTATATTAAACAATCGTATATTTCTGAATTCATAAGTAGAATGCACATAATATGTAGCTATGTTTGATCTGTGTTAAATACTGAAATGAGGCTGAATTGTCACATTAAAGTAAATCGGTTTCAAGCCATTAGAAGTAAATTTACTGCAGTTATCAGTCTAATTAATAACTAAATTTATTATTAGTCAGACATTAAAAATATAAATCACTTAGGTATTCAAATAATGCATTCGGTTTCATAATTATTTCACTGACAGCCCTCCAATAATATAAGTGTGAACTAATGGTTATTATCTGTATCCAATACTTTTTAGGCATATAGTAGGGCATCTTGCTCCAAAGGTCTGTATGCTGCAGTACTTGGTGTTCTAGGATAAATCATGAACAGAACTAATTGCACACCTGATAAAATAGCCCCTAATAAATTTGGGAACTGGAATAATTGCCATTAATAAAAATTCATTCAAATTCGTAAATATTTAGACGTTACCTGAATAAACTGATCTTTCTTTAACAAACCATAGACATACCACTGAAGTGATACAAAGAATGACGTAAAAATTAATGGGAATGGAAGGCTTTCCGTACTTTTCACTCGTATTACGTGTAATAGTTTGGACAGGGGTGCAGCAAAGAACAAGACACCAACAGCACAACAAATGAAACCTACAAATTGAATTAAATACTGATTAATTATTTGTATTCATTTTTAATCGATAATATTGATTAATACACTTACCCATTATACGTACGGAATGATTTAGATCTCTGTCATATACTTGTGTATAATATACAAGACATAAAACAATTATGAATGAAATTGCAAGTAGTCGTACGACAACTCTTTTTATAGCAGCAAAGATGAAGAAGACAAAACAGTAAGATAAAAACAGCATAGACCCGACAATATTAACTAACATTAAAGTATGATCGTTAATTAAAACTCCATAGTTGAGCCATAAAGAACACCTATAATTAGATTTCATCTATCAAATTGTCCAAATATTTAAGTTTTGTTGTTTAATCTGTAAATACTCACGACATAAATCCACAAACGAATGGAAAAACTGAGGAATCTCCGGTACTTTTTCTTTGGATGTAAGTCCGACATGATATGCTACAACACAAATATGTAATCAGTCAGTTTATTATACATAAATTGATGAACAATAAATTAAATTCATAGTGCCTAAAACTTACATCCCAGAGAGAAATTGTATCACTGTTGATATTGTAGCTGTCGTGGATAATATATCTAACCAGACTGCTTCTTCAACTTTAACCATGATGGAGATATATGGCACAATTGATACAATCAGACCTTGGCAACAACTTACACCTTGTCGTCGTTGGAAACTGAGTCAAAGATAAAATGCAATTTTCTCCGGAGACAAGAAACTCCTTAAAAATTCGAATACACCACCGTAAAAATTTTTACTTCCTATTTCACAATTTTATGTCAATTGATATATCGGATAGTATGTGGCAAAATTCTTATCAACAGTCAATATATAGTCACTATTTTATGAGTATTTTCAACACATTACTTCGGAAATTCCTCCCGCTGAACTGAGGGAAATATTTGTTTTTGGTGTGATGGGAATGCGCCCATAAATAGTACTGACTGTAATCGAAAAATCAAAATAGTATAAATAGTGATCTCCCCTGGCTTTGGGTGTATTTTGTGAACAATTACAATTCATTCAGTAACTGAATTGCAAGTACCTACCTAACGTTATCTCACTGATATGTAAATCACAATGAACCCACTAATTTCTATTTTTTATAAAAACGGAAATATTATTCTCACAATTCTTTATTTATCCATCTTTGTTTTGATTACTTTTTATCCGTTCTGCCAACATCGTTCTTTGCCACGGAACGAAAACTACCGATCAGCTGTTCATTTTGTTGGCTCTTTCTTTTGAACTGGCGAATATATTCATTCGCCGAGTGCGATTTTACTCCAGTTTGGTCGGATAGTTAATCGCGGGAACATATTCATTCCCACTTGCCTCCAAGATTTCCACGTTTTTCATTTTTTTTTTGCAACATCTCATTGATAACATCTCCATTGAGATTATTATAATCGTTAGTGTCTAAAGTGAATAATATTATTTTATTTGTTTATCACATCAAAGAACCTGATTTTACTTCGATTTAAAGTTGTGTTTGAGAGTGAAGTGTTTTTATATTCATACATATTCAGCGTCATCGAATTAAAATAGCAAATTATAATGACTGAATTATACATTGAAAGTGTAATGAGTTTTATTATCGGGTCAATGTAATGAGAAAGCAGTAATTTCCACTGTCTTGTTGTCTATTGGGATTCATTCGGATGTGCCTGAACAATTTATTGTTTCACTAGTTTATTTTTGTTTTCTCATGAGACAGTCTCCATATCGGGATACCAAATCAAACAGTGTCTAATATTCAGTACCTAGTTTAAGTTATAATTTACATATCGTATAAAGGGATTTTTGTTTAAGATTGGAATTAAGCAGTCACACATTAAGGATACTTAATATTGTTCTTAAGACGAAACAAAATACATATTGTGATTGTTCGAATAATGGGATCAGACGAAGAAACTGTGACTTACACTCCACCACATAATAATCATCCTACACCCGAAACTACACTACTGAGGGTATTTCTTTAAGTTGAAACAGCCATTCATTATTACCATTATGTTTTACATTATTTCTGTTTTGAAATTGTGTGATAATATTTTTTAGTTAATCAGTTCAATCCTTTGTGCTACGCCTGAAAATTTTTGGACCTGTGGAAAAATAAAATTCATTTAAAATTTTCATTATAAAAATTCCTAATTAATATGGACCTGCCTTTCAAAAAAGAAAAATAACAAAAAAAAAATCCAAATTGGTTGTGGTCTGAGAATGAACAGATTATGAATATCGATCAGAAGCTGTTAGAATTATCAAGTTCTAAAAGCATCCTCAGGTATATTACTGAACAATAGTTGTAATACCTTTGTTGCCGTTAATGTACCAGTAAGGATTTGTTTTATGAACCGAAAAGAATATTCATTGCATTGGTTATCAATTAAATTTATTATTATTTACCGAATCGAGAATGTCAAATCTCTGACCGATAATCTAATTAAGTAGTATATCATTCTTACTGTATTTATTCGTTGTTTCTAAATTGTATAAATTTAAATGCAAATAGACGTTTCGTGAATGCTCTCCTTTAAATAATCTGGTCAGATAAAAAGGATTCAAATATAATTTGCATAATGTCATTTCATTGCCATTTAATTAAATAACAAAATTATTTTAAATTTATAACATCTTCTTTATAACTATTAAGTCGGATTATCTGATATTTATTTATTCGTTTAATCTCGCTATTTAATTCATTTACATTGTTGAATATTTGTTATCCATTATTATCATGCTATATGTGCTATTTAAATATGCTTAGAAATTTATTCATAGATTGCATTACAAATTGAACAAATGCAACAAAGAAACATGCTTTTGTTTTCCATTATAATTTATAAACGGTAGGTCGAGTTACATTGAATCATAATGATAAAGATTTAACGTTCATAAAACAAAAACACAATAAATCTAATCAAATAAATGCTTGTAATTGTAGAATGTCTAATGAAATTAATCAATATTTTAATTCAAACAAAAGAACTTATTCCATTTGATATAAAAAGAATCTCGTGATTTCTATTTATAGTCTGAATATTATACCGTTATATTTAGTTTATAATTTTAGGCACATGGAATAGGGTCTTTATGATCAATTGATATTTATTAAACAATTAAATTAATGCTTTTAAGTAAATTGATACGCATGGTGATAGAGTAAAATATTTTAATCGTTCAATTAGATTTAATTTAATAAATTATAAATTTCAAATATGAGTAGCTTGGGAGAAACTAATGTATGAAATTTATATTCAACAAGTATTTTAATTTTCGTTTATTAATTTATTTCTGATAGAATTCAGGAGACTGGACACCGATATTACTGTTTGTTGGATTGGCCGTTACATTTGGTGCTTGTATACCAGTTGGATACCAAATTGGAGTAATTAATGCTCCTGGTGAGGTAATTAACGATAATTAGTTTAATTTTTAACAAATTTAACTGTCAATAATCACCTTTTAGTATATGCGACATTGGTGCAATGAGACTTTGATTGAACGCTATGATGCCTGGCTTACCAAGGATTCTTTGGATGTTTTATGGTCCACAGTTGTTTCAATTTTCATAATTGGAGGTGTAATTGGATCAGTTGGTGGTGCCTGGATCGCTGATCGGTTCGGAAGGTTAGTGTCAATTGTTGATTCTATTAATTACTGTAATCTTTATTAATTATAGTAATTCTAAATATTTAAAATTAATATGATTTTCTAGAAAAGGTGCCTTAATGTGTGTTGGTGTCCTTCTAACCAGTGGTGCCGTATTCCTATATTTATGTCGAATAGTTGGATCCGTTGAAGTTTTAATCATAGGTAGATTTTTAATTGGTTTGGCTGCCGGTGTTGCGACTAGCACAGTTCCTATGTATTTGTTGGAATTGGCGCCGCTAAAGCTGAAAGGAACGTTGGGTGTCTTATGTTCTATGGGACTAACTGGCGGTGTCGTTGTTGGGCAAGTTGCCAGCTTAGAAGAGGTTTTAGGTTCTGTAGATAATTGGCATTACGCTATGAGTGGTCATATAATTTTAGTAATAATATGCTATATACCATTTGCATGGTTCCCCGAAAGTCCTAAATATCTCTATTGTGTAAAAGGACAAAAAGATGAAGCAGAGAAAGGTTTTATTTAATATTTCTTTTGATTGATACATATACTAATATATTGTGATTTATTGTAGTTCTAATTCGTATCAGAGGAGAGAACTACGAAATAAAAGGCGAAATTGAAGAAATGCAAAATGAAAAATCATTGGAGTCCAAGTCTCGTAGTATGTGGTCAGTTTTACGTGATAAAAGTATGCTATTGCCAATTCTGTTAGTAGCTGCACTTCAGGGTGGCCAGCAATTATCCGGAATTAATGCTGTCTTCTATTATTCGGTGTCAACATTTGTTGCAGCCGGCCTTACTACGGATCAAGCTAAATATGCTAATCTTGGTTTCGGTCTAATTAATACTTTTGTGGCCTTATTTAGTCCATATTTAATGGCGAATTGCAATCGAAGGCCTTTAATACAATTCTCTGCGTTTCTTAGTGGCGTATTCTTAACAATAATATGCATAATCATTTATTACATAGTGAGTAATATTGAATTTATACTTAAATCAGAAAACATTGCAAATAATTTTCTTTGTTATTACAGCAATACTTAAGTTGGCTACCGATTGCGAGTATCGTGGCAACTTCTTGTTACATTATCTTCTACCAATTAGGCCTCGGACCAATTCCTTTCTTCATTGGTTCAGGTAAGTCAATTAAAATTTATTACTTAGTTATTTGTAACATTTACAAGTTGTTTGATTCGTTGAAGAATTATTCGAAGTGTCAACAAGACCGTCTGGCATGGGAATCGGTAGTTTATCTTCATGGGGTGCAAATTTCATTGTTGGTATGACCTTCCCTATACTGCAGTCAATGTGGGGAGCTTTTGTGTTCATGCCGTTTGCCATTGTTTGTTTCTTGGTGACCATTTTTATGCGGTTTTATTTACCAGAGACTCGCGGGAAGCATGCGTCCGATGTAGCACCTTTGATTTCGCATGGTCTTAAATCAAAGATTAGAGAATAACATTATGATAAGATATGGAACACATACATATATACGTACAGTATAAACTAACGTGCATCAGACAATAAGTCGCATTCCGATGTCAAAATTTTAAGGTATACTGTGACAATTAGGCCATTTATTTGAGGGTTGAATGTTGAAAATAAAACAATTGATTAAAATATAAATGTGACATGCTCCAAACCATTTCTTATCTAATGTTTACTCTTTCATGTTGTAAAATTGTGATAAGGATTGATAATAAGCGTAACTTGTAGTATATACATTTGAATGTAAATTTGAATATTAACAAATTGAGAATATTATCGGTTTAATAAACGAAGAAACATTCGGCGAATTGATACTTTTGAATTGTGTCTTAGCTTAGAGTTTAAACTACTTGACACCAGTCGAATATTTATTAAAATTAGTCGACTGGTGGTAATATGCAACAACAGAAATGGCGAGTAGGATCTCATTGCAGTACTTATAAAGTGGTGTTAATACTTCTGATCTACTTGATTCATATTCACATTTAGTGCACATATCGAACATTCAACCACACGATTGGTTCAGTAAATATTTAATTTACAACCGATTCCGGGAACAGCAAGTAGTATGGGTTCGGTGGGTATACAATTCATCTCCATTATATAGAAATATAACGACTCGGAACAGTCTGCTCCCTATCGCAATCGTACAGTGGCAGAATGAATAAAAACCGTTTACCAGTTAGTATATTTCGGAACGTTGAACGTGAAAGACCTATCTAAAAAGTGAATAGCCATAAAAAAAAAAATTACAGTAAAAATCTCCTTAGATCAATTTCAATATATTGTGTGTTTAATCAGTTACAGATAAATAAAATATTAAATTTTCAATTAAAATTAAAGAGCAAACAGTAAATAAAATATTCAGTCGTTGATAAGAAACAATTAATATTTGAACTATAAAAAGATTTAGTAATTATTGACGATATCCAGTGTGATAAGTGAATAATTTAAAATAAATCTTTTATAATTTTTTTTTGTTATTTGAATTGCAACTCTAATACAAGTGCATTCAAAGGCAATTTTTTTATTTGAATTAAAAAAAAAATTAGCATTTTGTTTTACAATTGAGTGCTACGCAATTGGATTTCGCTGCATACCTCAATAAAATTTTTAGTTGAGTTTCATTTCATCACACTAGTGAAAAGCGCATACAAGTACGTTTATTAAATTGATCCAAAATATCCATTTATTGTAATAGTTTTGTGCCAGATCTTATTAATGTTAGTGGTTTAGTTTTTACTTTTTGGTACCATCATCCCACATTTAATTCATATCAATAGAGAAAAGTTCTAAAGAAAAAATATTCTTTTTTTTTTTCGTCGTGTTATCAAAAAAAGGCAAGTGTTGAGAACTTATTATGCGCATTACGTAGACACAATTTATTGATTTTTCCACAGAGACGTTTTGTTATTGAACCTTAAGGTTAAATTCTAAATTTTTGGGAAAGAAAAATCTGTTTTGGAAATCATAAAATCAACACTGATTATCGTTCAATGTTGCTATGTTCTATTTGGTGTTGAGTAGATTTGAATCAATGGACGACAAATGCATTTTGCATTATCACGAGGTATTGAGTTTAATTGCTATTCTGAATGTGACGAGAACTTTCAACGTGGTTCTATAATCTACTGATAGTTATATGCGTAGGTCTCTGATTATTTCATTCTTTGTAATCTTTATTTGTGTTGTTTGAATAAAAAATAAAAAAAAAAAACTTTTTACAAAGAAAAGAAATGGGGGAATAATACCACTTGGGGATCTCGTGCTGCACACGCATTTGACTCAATGAAATATATATTTTAATCAGTCGTCTTTTACATTCTTATTTTATATTTAATTTCCAATAAGTATATGAAGAATTCTATTTTTAGAAAATAAAAACTCATTTACATTCATTTTATGTACACTACAGTTTTTAAGATTAATACATGGAGATCAACTTTTCTTCCAACTGATTTGTTCTTTACTTAATTATTGACTAAAGGGAATGCTGAATGAATATCTTCTTTTAATTTTCTCTTTTTGTGTGCATTTCGGTTCATATTCATTAGCAGTTTTAAAAATATAAAACAAGATTTGTCGTTCATAATATTCGTTATATTCAATTCTTATTTCATCATCTATTTAGTATATTCTTCATATATGAGTATTAGTTAGAGGCATAAGCAGTGAAGATTTATGCGGTTTTTTATGAAGTGCATTCATTTGACTTATGTATTGAGTAAAGTATTGCAACTATTCATTAGAAAGAATTATATGAAATACGAGGCTTGTTATTTACGCAGAACTCAGTACAATCAAATTTATGAAACGAAACATGGTGCTATTGATTAGAGAAAATTGCAATCCGGGAATAAATTTTATTTAGTCATTGTATTTCTATGCATAACTTTTATTTGATTGCAATTATTGCTTGAATTCATCAAATATTTTGTTGTTTACATGGAATGTTATTTTAATCTTTTCCCTTTAGCGGTTAATAACTAATTATTAATTAGTGTCGCCATGACAATTAAAAGGTAGATGTTTAATAGTAGTATATTGTCATCTTAAACGGTTGTATTGGTAACAATTAGCAGTCAACTGATACGATAATGGATCTCAGTGGAACTATTTTATAATGCAAAGTGAATAAAAATCAATTTTCCAGTGATTATATAAGTAGCAAGTTGAAAAACACTCTTACGTGGGATGGTCTTTGGGGGTCAAACTGACTGTGAAACTTATAGTTTCTATGCATTTTTACTCGTTATCTTATTTATTGATTTTGTGTTTAGATTATGTTATCAATGCAATGGAATAATAAATATTGAATGAAAAGAGTAGTAGTTATGTTTAGTTGTTTGTTTGATATTTTTATCAATGCTTATGTTAGGAAATATCAAGTGATTTTAGTTTTTGGGTGGTTTAACGTGTAGTTGTTTCTCGTATTTGATTGAAATTGATATTTTAAACTGCTGATTCAGAAGTTAAAATTTTGAATACTTTTAGAGGTAATATTTATAAAAAATAAGTTGACGTGGCTATAAAATCTATTTATCTGAATTATTAATAAGGATAATTAACATCACCCACTTTCATTATGGTCGTTGTGTTCTTTTGAAGTAAGCAATGATTTGATTAACAATCACAGTATATTCGTATACTCATATAATATCTAAATAGAATAGATTCTAATAGTTTATAGAACAAAATGCGCATTTATGCACTCAATGTTGATACAGATAATCTGTTGTTTTTCTACAGTTTCATGGTGTAGTGTTTCACGAGCATCACTTATTCAATTTATGGTAGTTCGTCAACTAAAAGGTTGATACACATTTTCAATGAAATTGTGATAAGAGGATGTATAAGAGATTCATTAAAACTTCATACCTGTGGCCTACTTAGTATAATCTTTTATAAATAGGGAAAAACTATACTGGCTCAGTACTTGTGCTGTGATTTAAATGAGCTTTTACACGAACTGATTATACAGTATGATTAAGTTTAAGTGTATTCGTTATTAAAAAAATTCAATTATACATTTATTTTGTTTTATCGGTTGAATTGATGCACTTTGTATGACGCTCTTAATAAAATATGATCATTTGATACGTTTTTATTTTGAATGTATTCAAATAAACATTGAATTGATAATGATAAAAATGATTCAATTAAATACAAATCATGCAAACAATAATAGGTCAAATATTATGAATAAAAAATAAATATAATTTACGCGGTTTATGACTTATTGGATACGTTACTGAATGATGATAACTTATTCCAATTGATGCAGTTGAAATATTAACATTCAATTGATTAATGCTGAAAATAACATGAACGCATAGACATTTAATGTATAAAAGCAGCGGGTAGAATAAATATGAAGCAATTGGGTCAATATTCTACCAAATTTATAAGGAATATGTTTATATTTAATGGTCATTGATGACGTTATTCTGAAGACGATGAAATTGTATACGATTTTGTTTCCTTTAAATTGAGAACACAAAACTAATCAGCCAACTAGTTGAGGGTAATCAAATAACAAATGAAACGATAGTTTTTAGAAGCGGGAATAATATGAGACTTGCGTACCATACACCGTTTTAACTGATTTGAAATTTTTAGTAAATTTTCCATTCTCTCTCCTGGCTGTTGGTATTAGTGTGTGGAACGTAATATCGTCTCGAGGTCGTAATAATAACAATTTGTCACATAAAATGAAAGTTTTTCTAGAAACAATATACTTATGGGTTGGAAAACAAAGTAATTGATAAACAGGAATAATGAAATATTATTCTTAAGAATGTTTACTTTGGAATGTTACCTGAGTCCGAAAACCACGGCACGATGATACGGAGAACGATTTGATTCAAAGTAGTTTATGGATTATTACGTTTTGTGTAAAGAGCAGCACACTATTCTATTTAGATAATAATCATACTGACATTCGGTTCCGATGTGTGTAGATTGTTATTATATTGCCGTTTGACACTTGATAAGAACCTTTTTATGGACAAAAGTTATTAATAAAATCACTTTAAATTGACCTTCAGATTACTATCATAATATTCTGATTTAATTTTCTAATGATTCATGTGGAGGAAAAAAACGTATGTAAAAGCAATTGAGGTGTGCTTAAACATTAAAAAATATTGATACAGTTTTGTAATGAAAATTATTTCCTGAAGTTTGAAAAAAGTACTTCCTCAAGGTTTTATTTAATATAATTTTTGATTCTAATATATTGACACTGAACTTAATAGAACTGTAATGGGAAATTTCAAGTAATATCTAAATATGTGGACAATTAGAATTACTTAATGTAGAGAAATACACGTTACCTCTATTGATTTATGATGAAATTAAATTAACGAGGCTAAAGGTTTATTAATACACATTTAGCTGTATATTGTATATGTTCAAAGTGTGAAAATCAAATTAAAATCGTTTTAATTTTCATGAAAATATAAATATGACGAACAGATACTCGTTGATTTCAGTCATTTGATAATGCATGGTCAATTTATATGGGCTCAATAATTTGTTCTTTACATTATGATCATATTAATAGAAATATCTGATTGCATAATTAAAGAAACATTTATTTAAATTTCAATGGATAAATATTGAATAATTTAACGATTCAATATGGTAATTTGAAATATTTGCCATCGAGAAAAAGTGAAACTAAATATTGGAATATTTTCTTTTATTCTGTTATTAATTCACGTCGTATTAAATGTTATTTGCAATTAAATTATGATTATTTACATAATTTATTTATCGATGGTTGGCATAAGTGTTTAATATGTGAAGAAATAAAAGAATAATTGATGTACTTAAGCATGTTATAATTAATTGGATTTTGGCGATAATAACAAGTGTCTTGTTAACGAGACTATAAATTCATTGTCAGTAGGTTAAATGGTGCAATTTTCTTTTAATGATTCCGATCAAATAATTTCTACGACGACATAGAAAACGTGTCTTGAAATGTGTTTCTAAGCATTCCCACTTACCTTTCACGATGATACACTACATATTAGAATAAAGGAATTTCATTTGAAAATAAAATTACCTTCAGTTTCACTTGTTTTGACTGTTTTACTAATCAATAATTGTATTATTTCCAGATTTTCCAACAGATTTACAAAAGAAAACAACCGAAAAATTCCTTCAGCTTTTTATCATCGAGCAAAGTAGAAATATTAAAGAGAACCGTTGCTGTCTTCCAAATTATTGTATAATTTGAATTATAAATTGGAATTCAAACACCAAACGCCTTTTTTTAAATAAAATATATTATACGTTAATAAACGAATATATTTATAAAATTTAAAGTGATAATCAAATTGCAACAGAACTTGATCTTTGTGCTACTGATTTTCAATTTAATAACAAAACTGAACGAAATACGAGTCTGTTTTCATCAATCAATCAGTTAATAATTAAACAAAAGTGAAGCAAAACATTTTGCAATTATAACAAGTGAATCTTTAAAAACCAAAAAATCATTTTTTGACGATATTAAATCTTCATAATTTTGTTTAAATCAAAAAGAGGACATTAAGTTTTTTCTTAGTTTGGAAGTGTGCCAAGGTGTGAGTTTAATAACTAACGAAATTTAAAAAAGAATTATACAAATAATACGATAATTTCGAATATTATTCTGAAGTGTAAACATACAGGTTCAGGATAGTAATCAAGTTTCGTCCGTTTAAGTTAAGTGACTAGAATTATATTGTGTGGCTTCACAACGAATATTAAAGTGTGCTTAAAGGACTAATTTCCCTACCCATAAAATAATTACGAAACGCATCGATTACAATAATACAGAATTTTGTAACTGAACAGAAGTAACAGAAATAATAAAACAAGGAATTAGTGGAATTAGAGGAATTAAGTGTGCCTTTATTTGGATTGATTTCTATAAGTGGTAGTTATAGAATGGCCCCACCTAAGGATTCTGATTCAATATGGGAAAGTAATAATGGTACAGATGATGTGACTGCTAATAATGAACAGAAGCAGTATGCATGGGAATCACCAAAAGCCCAAGGTCTTTATGATCCACAGAATGAGCATGAAGCGTGCGGTGTTGGTTTTGTTGTCGCCATTGATGGGCGGCGAAGCCATAAGGTCAGTACCAATAGTTACTATTTTATTTATAATGCAATCATGTTACTTAACCAATATCATCATTTTTATATGTAGGCTATTATGTTTTAATTATTTTATCCCATATGGTTTATTCGATTATATTCGTCCAATATGGTTTAGCCCTATCTAAATGTAATATTTAATTTACATTTAGGTTACCGATTCATCTAAACATTTATAGGAAATTATTAATGATATTTTATTTTCACATATGAAATAACTGATACAATGTGTTTATAATACTTTTATTTTTAGATACTTCGTGATGCTCAAATATTGTCGGAACGTATGAAACATCGAGGTGCATGCGCCTGTGACAATGATACGGGTGACGGTGCTGGTGTTCTCAGTGCCATACCGCATGATCTTTATGCTGAGGAACTGTAAGTAATTAAAATTTATTTAATTCAAATATTATTCAATATTCCTTTATCATTTAAGGTCAACTTACAACATTGTAACGTTTCATTTTATTCTGACACAATCTCATTAAATCACTTTAAAGTTTATAATATACAATCATCATCTATCGCATTGAGTTTTAAACCAAAAAAAAAAAAAAAAATCAAAAAATCATTATCACCTAAAAACAGACAAAAAATTCATTAGTAAAGTGTCAAGTGAATCTAGGCTAGGTATTTTGTCTTATTCATTCACAAAATTCATTTTAGATTGTAATTTTGTAATTGTGTGACTGTTATTTCATCCTATGATCATTAAATGTTAGTTGTGTGATAAGATTTCGGCATTTGAAAGAATTTATTTATTATTAATTTATGAAATTTGTTCCGTCAAGCCAAATGAATAAATTATCGAACATTAAAATAAATATAATTGCATAAGTGGAAAACACCTGATGTGTATACGTTGAAACGTGAATGGAAATTAATATAAAATTAAACTGCATTAATATGGAGATGCAGTTAAAACTGGTTGACCCACTAGCATTACCATTTTCATTATCATTTCATTGAATTTGAACTATTCATATTTAAATATTTATTACTTAATGAATTATGTCACTATTGAATAATCGTATGTTTTATTTTTCTGTTAAATCATATTCAACAAGACTGATTGGTTTATATGATTGAATTACAATTGTATATGGAATTTATCAAGTAAAGCTTGTCATGTTCACGGTTAATTATTCTGTCTGTTGATATAGAATAATTGCATCAATGTTAATAATGTGCATAGACAAACAAGTAATCGAGGTAGTTACAAATGAATGAAAAATATTTTTTAAAATTATTCTTAAAATTTGAACTGTTTATTGTTAATTTACGATTTTAATAATTTTATTACCGTGATTATTTGTCATTTATCTGGATTTTTAATGCCTCGGGTCAGACGATGATAGTTAGACTGGTATGATGTTTTTTTTTTTCTATTTAAAAATAAATAATTAATTTGATTCACACGCGATTTTTCGCAAAAATTTCTCTGTCTATTACTATGGGTTCATGCGATTCATAAAATCAAATTGATATTTTGTAGTATGAAATCAAACATAACGAAATAGACGTAGAATAATAAAAGTATGTTTTTCTTCTTTTCGTAACGCAAAGAATTTCACGTGGCGAATGCATGATAATCCATGGAAATGATGAACCAGTTATAATTAAACATACAATTCTCTATATATTTATTTTGCCATTTTATTTTTATAAAATAATTTTTTTGTTATTTGCGAATAATTTTTAAATGGTTTATTGCGGGTTAAATGAAAGCCCCCGGTACTTTATTGTATGTGTAGGTCTCTTTTAAATATTAATTATTTACTTTTAACTGGATTTAAGTATTTGAAATTGAATTTTTGAAACAGAAAAAATTCATCAATGAGAGAGTCAAAGTCTATCATCACATGTGCACACATACAAAGTGTTGTATCACCGGCAATTCTATGTATTATTTTAACTTGAAAGTTAGTGATTTTTTGCATGTTGTCTTTATTGCGTTTTACAAATTGACATGTGCATTTGATGTTATATCCCCCCGTTGGATTATTAAATAGTTAAATGAGATACGATTTGCATACGGAATTGTGATTATGTATATAGTAAACTACTGTATGTGTTAAGCAATGAAATGAATTTATGTCATCATTATTTTATAGATTGCAGTCATAAAGGGATAATTGATAGTGATCAACTTGTTTAATCGATTAAATAAAATGATGACAGTCCAAATGCTGGTTAAAGGTGGTTTCATATTTCAAATACTTCCTAACCGTGAAAGTACTTCAAACCCATCACTGGCTTGAAGCATGTGAATTTTTGTCAAGTGTCTTATCAATTATTTTTTTTGTTTTCCATTTAAATCATTTGTGACTTATTGTGGTTCCGATAAAAATTCCGGTGAGCCAAAAGAAATTCAGAATGTGTGCGCCTATTTGGTGGTTATCGTGTCTAGAGCAGATTAATGACCCGGTCTATATGCGTTGAATATAAAATTAGCTAAAAGGAAATTCATGTTTGTTAGTCTGTGATATTTGTTTGAATGATTTTTTTTTTGGCAATCACTGCATTGTATGGTGGACAAGACAAAATAGTTAATGTCTTTTTGGCACAATGTGAAGACATGAAAATTCATTGGACTTTGATCAGTTTGTTACCAAATTACGTGAATGCTATTTTATTGCAATAATGTGTGTATACAATCACATAGAATACGAATGGATTCCGGTTGTGAATCATAGAATCACGAAGTAAACGATAATAATTTTGGTGTAGGTCAAGTCTGTTTAGTGTGAACTGATTTAAAAATTTTATTTTTGGCCATTAATTTGTTAACTCTTTTGTAGTTAAGCAAAAAATCGGGGGGATATAATGAAAATTAATTCAAAATTCAAATGCAAATTAATGAAATTAAACGAATCTGTCTTGGTATCCCACTACTATCCAGTTAAAACTAGATTTTACTGTCAAGGTGAATATTTATGGTTGAAATTACATTTTTTTTTTTGACTACGAATCAATTTAGAAATCCATTATCACACATTCCTGTTGTTCTTGTTTAAATATTTATCATATTGTTCTGTTATTATTTTTTTTTATTATTAATTTTATTCAGTTCTTGATGTTATACTGAATGTGATCTGTATTATAAATATATAAGAGTTCCATAACATTTATCATAATTCTTATGGCATAAAATTTCTGTTGAATTTTAAATATTTTTATTTAAATGCATTCAATTGAATTTATTAAGTTTATTGAACTGATTTAATTTTTAATAAAAATATTCATTTTATTTTTGATTTTTTTTTCTTTAATTTCATTTTTATGTGATACTCGATATTACAACAATAAAAATTTATAATTCGATATTAAAGTGGTAAACAAGGTGTTGTATTACCGGAGTTTGGTAAATATGGTACTGGCATATTTTATTTGGATGAAGATTCTCAATTACAATGTGAAGCTGAATTTAATGAGTTGGCTGATAGTTTGGGATTGGGTGTAATTGCCTGGCGTACAGTCCCAGTAGATCATTCAGCCATTGGACAGGTGGCTAGAAAAAGTGAACCTGTATCACGGCAGGTATTCGTGAGTGCTGATATCGCAGATGAGGCTGAATTGAAACGTCGTATTTTTGTTTTACGTAAACGGGCAACACACGAATTAACTCAACCGGGACGTCGTTTTTATATCTGTTCGTTATCATTGAAAACGATTGTCTATAAGGGATTGTTCACATCTGATCAATTATGGGATTATTATTTGGATTTAAAGAATCCAAAGTTTGATTCATATCTGGCATTGGTACACACCAGATTTAGCACAAATACATTTCCATCATGGGAACGTGCACATCCATTGCGTGTATTAGCACATAACGGTGAAATAAATACATTGCGTGGAAATGTAAATTTAATGAAAGCCCGTGAAGGTGTAATGAAGAGTGAAGTTTTTGGAAAGGATTTAAAGAAATTGTTCCCAGTTGTTGAGCCAGGACTCTCTGATTCTGGTTCATGTGATTGTGTGTTAGAGTTTCTTGCCATGGCTGGTAAACGATCTCTACCTGAGGTGGGTGTCTTATATTAATTCGTTTATAAATGAAAGGATACTAATTAATATGATTATTTTAGGCCGTGATGACAATGGTACCAGAAGCATGGCAGAATGATAAAACAATGCCACAAGAGAAACGTGACTTCTATCAATGGGCAGCATGTGTCATGGAACCATGGGATGGACCAGCATTAATCTCATTCACTGATGGTCGTTATATTGGTGCTGTATTGGATCGAAATGGATTACGACCATCCCGGTTCTATATAACCACGGATAATATATTGGTGATGGCATCTGAGGTCGGTGTCTATGACGTTGCACCCGAAAAGGTGAAACTAAAGAGTCGTCTAAAGCCTGGTCGTATGTTACTGGTTGATACTGAAAATAAATCATTTATTCAAGATATGGAATTAAAAATGGATATAGCACGATCACGTCCACATAGTGACTGGTTAAAGGAAAAGGTGAGTTCATCTGTTTCAAATGTATAAATATGCGAATGATAATAATCCATTGACATCATTTTATTTGCATTTTCAACTAACAGCGTAAAAACGAAAATTAATTCATGAATAAATTTTTTTTTATTTTCTCTTCCAATAAAATATATCAAACAAAAAATATAAAATAAAATGCATTCTGTCTGTGCAGTCGGTAAGTGGAAAATTTAAGAAAACCGAATAAACGAGTAAAAAGCATTATGATATGATTTAGGCTTTGGCCCCATGCTTTATGAGGAATGTGTTATGTTCATCGAAGTAAAAACTTTTTATATTAAATTTTTTATGTTTATCCGCCTACCCCTTATGATTTTCTTGAAAGTATTAAAGTTTTTATTTGGTTACCTTCTAACTTTAGAGAGATTTCTTACTATAATTCATACTTTGAATTTACCGAAACTTTTTTAATTTTAACTAAAACAATTCCTTGTGGAATAAACAGTTCCATCACTATTTTCTTAAGTATCATACACACTTTTAATATGATTTTGTGATTAATTGGGATCATAAAAACGAAATGTGTAATACAAAAGTAATTAATTATAATCTTATTCGTTAGATTTCAATGGAAGACTTCAGAAAAGCTGATTTGTTGGGTAACCACAATGACAACTTAAATACTATGCTGAGCGACCACTTAACCGATAATTTGATGCCACGTCTGTCATTGTTTGGATATACAACGGAAACGGTTAATATGTTGTTGGCGCCAATGTTCCAGAACAAAAAGGAATCACTTGGTTCAATGGGAAATGATGCTCCACTTGCATGCCTATCACGATTCCAACCACTTCCCTATGAATATTTTAAGCAATTATTTGCACAAGTTACGAATCCACCAATTGATCCTTTCCGTGAAAAAAATATAATGTCATTGCAATGTCCCATTGGACCAGAAGGTAATTTACTTGAACCATCTGCTCATCAAGTACATCGTATTTGGCTACAAAATCCAATTCTCAGTATACCGGATGTTACAATATTGAAACGTACAACACACCGAGGATGGAAAACTTATGTGATTGATATTACGTTCCCATTCCAAGACGGTACAAAGGGTTACATACAAGCAATCACCAGGATCTGTAGTGAAGGTCAACATGCGGCTGAAACTGGTTCGCAACTCTTGATATTGTCGGATAGACGAGGCGGTGCTGAACGTTGTCCCGTATCAGCTTTATTGGCGTTGGGTGCATTACATCACCACTTGATTGAAACGCGTCATCGTATGAAGGTTGGTCTTATTTTGGAAACTGCTGAAGCGCGTGAAGTTCATCATATTTGCGTATTACTTGGCTATGGAGCGGACGCTATTTGTCCATATATGGCATTTGAATTGGCCGCCGCTTTACGAAACGAAGGAGTTCTCGATGCTAAGACCACCGATAAGGATATCTATGCGGCATATTCGAAAGCAATTGACACTGGTATTAATAAAGTAATGGCCAAGATGGGTATCAGTACCCTGCAATCATATAAATCGGCTCAGATCTTTGAAGCCGTTGGTCTGGGTCAAGACATTATTGAACATTGCTTCAAAGGAACACAATCACGTTTGGGTGGCGTTAATCTAGAGATCTTGGCAAGTGAAGGACTTGAACGTCATACAATTACTTATGTCATTCAAAATCCAGATATGCGAATTCTTCGTAATCCTGGCCAATACCATTGGCGTCATGGTGGCGAGGGTCATATTAATGAACCTGGATCGATTGCAGCTTTGCAGGAAGCTGCTGTTAACAATAATTCAAATGCATATGAAACATTCAGAAAATCTACAATGCAAAGTGTTGAACTGTGTACACTACGTGGTCAATTGAAAATAAAGAAAGGTGCGCATCCAATTGACATTGGTGAAGTTGAACCAGCTAGCGAAATTGTTAAAAGGTAATTTTTATTATATTTTCCATATGGAGTAAATAATCGTTATTTAATCTCTATCATGTGATTTTTGCTTTTAAAGGTTTGCCACTGGAGCAATGAGTTTCGGTAGTATATCATTGGAAGCGCATACTACCTTGGCGGTAACGATGAATCGTATTGGCGGCAAAAGTAATACAGGTGAAGGTGGTGAGAATGCAGATCGTTATTTAAGTAAGTGCCAATTATTTGTTTGATAGCTTAATTTTAGTGGTATTGTTAATTAAATTCTTTCTTTTCAGATCAAGATCCAGAATTTAATAAACGGTCAGCTATTAAGCAAGTGGCTTCAGGAAGGTTTGGTGTAACGGCTGCATACATAGCCAATGCTGATGATTTGCAAATTAAAATGGCTCAGGGTGCCAAACCAGGTGAAGGTGGTGAATTACCTGGCTATAAAGTAACCAAAGATATCGCCTATACGCGTCATTCGGTACCAGGTGTTGGTTTAATTTCCCCACCACCTCATCACGATATCTATTCAATTGAAGACTTGGCTGAATTAATTTACGACTTAAAATGTGCCAATCCAAAGGCTAGAATCAGTGTCAAATTGGTATCTGAAGTTGGTGTTGGTGTAGTCGCTGCTGGTGTCGCAAAGGTAATAATAAAATTAAATTTATATTATAATATACAGATATAGTTAACAGAATTCTGTGAAAATTTCTAATTAATCCGTAGGGAAAAGCGGAACATGTTGTTATTTCAGGACATGATGGTGGCACCGGCGCCAGTTCATGGACCGGTATTAAGTCAGCTGGTCTCCCATGGGAACTGGGAGTTGCTGAAACTCATCAAGTACTCGTATTAAATAATTTGAGATCGAGGTAATGTATTTGACTTTATTTTCATTATCATTACTTGTGTTCTTTTTTTTTTCTTTGTTCATCCTCATGACATTGTATCGTTGATTAGTGGTTCAACAATTCTGTTGAGCTGAACTCATAGTACCAAATATGTCATCATCGTTGGTTGTTTACACTATCGTTAAAAATTATCACAGTGTACAATGTCTCTCTGGTCCCTGTTAATATTATTTGGACTAAGACTGGACAGTGTGCGGTAGTTATTATTCGTAAATTATTTTCTAAATGATATTTTATGTGGAGCAAATTTTTTATAATTAATATTATGTTCATATTGAAAATTTCAGAATTATTGTTCAAGCTGACGGTCAGTTGCGTACTGGATTTGATGTGGTGGTTGCTGCATTATTGGGAGCTGATGAATTCGGTTTCAGTACTGCTCCATTAATTGTAATGGGTAAGAAATTCATCTATTGTACTAAAGAATCAAGTTAAGTGGAATGTTATAAATTGTTCTATCTTTCAGGTTGTACAATGATGAGAAAGTGTCATTTAAATACATGTCCAGTTGGCATTGCTACTCAAGATCCAGTATTACGTGAAAAATTCGCTGGTAAACCAGAACACGTAGTCAATTATTTCTTCATGTTGGCTGAAGATGTAAGTGTTTATCATAAACGATTTTTATTAGAACTATGTTTAACAAATGTTTCTAATTGTTATTGTAGATTCGTCAAATAATGGCTGATTTGGGAATTGCAAAATTCCAAGATCTTATCGGTCGAACCGATTTCTTGGAAATGAAAGAGAATCGTTCATTGAAATCATCTACTTTGGATTATTCGATGTTGTTGAAGAGCGCACTCGAATTAAGACCGAAAACCAATATCATTGGTGGGTCCGTGAAACAAGATTTCCAACTTGAAAAACGTGCTGATAATGAATTAATAAAACGTTCTATGCGCGTCATTGAAGGAATTGAACCGAGTGTTGAAATTAATTTGGTGATTAATAATGAAGAGCGTGCTTATGCATCCACTCTCAGTTATCATATTGCTTGTAAATACGGAGAACAAGGATTGCCAGAAGGATCATCTATTAATATCAATCTGACAGGTTCAGCTGGACAAAGTTTCGGTGCTTTCCTACCAACTGGTGTTACTATTCGTTTACATGGAGATTCTAATGATTATGTAGGCAAAAGTTTGTCTGGTGGTAAAATTGTTGTTACACCACCAAAACAATCAATTTTCGAGTCTCATCTGAATGTAATTGTTGGTAATGTTTGTCTCTATGGTGCCACCTCTGGCAAGGCATTCTTCCGAGGTATTGCATCAGAACGATTCTGCGTCCGTAATTCTGGCGCTGTCACTGTAGTCGAAGGTGTTGGAGATCATGGTTGTGAATACATGACTGGTGGTATTTGTGTCATCCTTGGCTTAACTGGCCGCAATTTTGCTGCAGGTATGTCGGGAGGCATTGCATATGTTTACGATATTGATGGGACATTTAAAGCTAAAGTAAATCCAGAATCAGTTGAATTGCTTCCTTTACAAGAACAAGAAGATATCGCATTAGTGAAATCTTTATTGGAAGAATTCGTAGTTGAGACAGATTCAGCGATTGCAAAGAGTATGCTTAACGAATGGCCAGGAGTGTGTAACAAATTCGTAAAAGTGTTCCCATACGAATATCAAAGAGCACTTAAAGCTATGGAAGAAGAAAAAACTCAATCTGCTGTTAAGCAAGAAGAAAAGGCAATTGAAAACGGTGTGAATGGAAATCATGAACCGGCTATATCTGATATTGAAGAGGCGATTCGTGATGGTGAATCTGAACAACGCAAACTTGATAAAATACTGGATAAGACAAGAGGCTTTATTAAATACAAACGCCAAACTGGAATATATCGTGACGCGCAAGAGCGACAAAAAGATTGGAATGAAGTGTACAATATCCCACATGTAAGAAAGAATCTAAAAATTCAAGCAGCACGCTGTATGGAATGTGGTGTTCCATTCTGTCAATCAAATGTTCATGGTTGTCCATTGGGTAACATTATTCCAAAATGGAATGATCTTGTATTCCATGGATCATGGGAAGAAGCATTGAATCAATTGTTGCAGACCAACAATTTCCCAGAGTTTACAGGTCGAGTGTGTCCAGCACCATGTGAAGGTGCTTGTGTTTTGGGTATCTCAGAACCACCAGTCACTATTAAGAATATTGAATGCGCTATCATTGATCATGCATTTGAAAATGGATGGATTGTTCCTCAAATTCCAGAAAATCGTACAGGTTTCAGAGTAGCTATTGTTGGATCTGGTCCTTCTGGACTTGCTGCTGCTCAGCAACTAAATCGTGCTGGTCATTTTGTTACCGTTTATGAAAGAAACGACCGTGTAGGTGGTCTTCTTCAATACGGTATCCCTACAATGAAACTGTCAAAAGAAGTTGTACAACGTCGTGTTAAATTGATGGAAGAGGAAGGTATCACATTCAAGACTAATGTGAATGTATCCAAAGATATTACTGCGCAGAGTTTGGTTGATAAGTAAGTGAATATATCATTTTTATTACTTTTTTTATTATTATATTTGGTTTCATTATAGCAATGATATCGTTCTACTCACCCTCGGGGCAACTTGGCCAAGAGATTTACCGCTACCAAATAGAGATTTAAATGGAATATTCTTTGCTATGGAATTCTTAGAGGCAACTCAGAAAAAACAATTGGGTGGCACTAAAGATATCATTTCAGCTGCTGGCAAAGATGTAATTATAATTGGTGGCGGTGATACGGGATGTGATTGTATTGCAACATCTTTGCGTCACGGTGCCAAAACAATTACCACATTTGAAATATTGCCAGAACCACCAGAGAGTCGTGCTGGTGATAATCCATGGCCACAATGGCCAAAAGTTTTCCGTGTTGATTACGGCCATGAAGAAGTGAAACTTAAATTTGGTAGGGATCCAAGACAATATAGTACAACAACAAAAGAGTTTGTTAGCGATGGTAATGGAAATATAAAGGGAGTGAATACAATTCAAGTTGAATGGACTCAGAGTCCAACCGGCCAATGGAGCATGAAAGAAGTGGCTGGTTCCGAGAAATATTATCCAGCTGATCTCATATTATTGGCAATGGGTTTCCTTGGCCCTGAGAAGGGTATCGCTACTGAATTGGGTCTTGAACTTGATAATCGTGGTAATGTTAAAGCAGTCAATGGACAATATGGTTCATCTCATCCTAAAGTATTCGCTGCTGGAGGTAAATAATACTTCTATATGTTCTATAGAAATGTTTCTAATTGAATTAATTTGTTTACAGATTGCCGCCGTGGTCAATCACTCGTTGTTTGGGCCATAACTGAGGGAAGACAAGCAGCTCGTCAAATCGACTCTCATTTAATTGGTAAACCGAGTGCTCTACCAGGTCCAGGTGGAGTAATAAACGCAATCCTTAAGTAAATCAAGAGTGCAGCATATTTAAACTACAGATAACTATGTGAACTAACAGGCCGGCAACTGTTAATTGCCAATTGTTAATAATCATTAAGTCTGTGGAATGGAATCGAAAATGTGATACGGAGATGCACAATAATTTTTAAATAGATTGAAAATCACTTAGTTTGTATCGTTTAACTCCCAGCCTGTAGATACCTGAAATAGGTAATAACAGTGGGCCAAAGAGTTGAATGTGATATAATTGGATTATAATTTTCTAATATGGAAATTTAGTTTATATATTTTTTTTGTTTTTTTTGAGAAAATCATAGAAAAATAATTTTTTTTTTTTGTCTGTTTGTTAAGAATTTTCTTTTAGGTGTTATTACTGTAATATTAATTTTCATTATATAAATTTAATTAAAATCATTATTAGTTTTTTCTATATTAATGTCTAGTCTAATTAAAATTTAATTGAATCGAAAGTAACAATTTATTAATTTAATTTGAATTCAACTATTAATATTCGGTGTTCCATAAACCGAACCTCTAACACAGGACATTCCGAATGGTAAAACGAATTAATTTTATTCAGGAAATCAGACAGCATTAGATGAACTAACTATTTTATACATTTAATCAAATGATTTGTATTTTATTTCTAATTATGATGTGTTTTATTCATTTGCCTTATTTTTGTAAGAACCAATAATATTGTGGTTTTACGAATTACATGGACGTTGGATTATGTTTAGTTCAATGATCCAAAGTCGAAATGAGAACAATAATTAATTTACATTGATGTGGAATATCATAGACATTCCACATTAACCCAAAGTCAATTGAATATTACGAGTGGATCTTATTGTAGATTGATGTAACTAATATTTGTACGCATATAACGGCTTCTACCAGTTCTAAATGTTTTATCGAAATTATAACGTCATAGTGCACATAATTTAATTTGAGCACATAATACAAAATAAATAACTATTTAATGTGAAATCTAATACTGAGGAAAAAAGTGCTAAATAAACTCAAGAAGAGATTTAAAATTATATTATTAATTATTAAATGAGAAAAATGAAAATACCAAATGACAATAATTAGATGTTAAAGGACTATAATGCTTCTATTGTTCTAACTATAAATATATCTATTGCAAATATGTTGATAATATTTAAGAAAACTATTAACCTGATTAGATGTCCAAAATTTACTCATTTAATTTATCGAAGGAGCACACAGATAGTAACACGTTCTACAGTTATAAGTTTATCGAATCCGTCTGTAAGAAAAATGATTGAACTGTGGATTACAATGAATCCAATTTACATGCGGTATATTGGACACCAAAATTCAATTAATGATGAAATTCCTCTAATTTATTAATACAAATCTTAATGATCAAGTGTGTTATAATGGAAATTGTTTAATAATCATATTATACAATACATATTAATTAAAATACAAAGAAATAATGAAAATTTTGCATATCAAATTATAAAAAATTGTATGCATTATATTAACTATTACCTACTCGTATGGTCGTCCTGATACATTGAAATATAGACAAAAATTTATTGGTAAATGAATATGAATTATAATGTTAAATATTTATGCAAATAATTGAATCGAAATTTCAACTTATAATTGTTAATGAGTTAGTGGCTGTTATTCAGCAGCAATTATATTTACATTCTAATTAATTGTAGTATCTATTGTTTAATCAAAAACACAATTGTCAAATATAAAATTGATATTAATGAGAAAATTCTATTAAAGATTATAATTAAAAGTAAACTGTTATTAAATGTTCGTTATTTGAGAAAATGCAATGTATTCTCTAAGTGTAATAAAAGGATAAAATCGTTTATGATTATTATGAATAGTGTGAATTTAATGCGTTCACTATAATTTATTAAACTGTATGGCAATTGATAAGCCTTAAATGCATTGCTTATTATTTAAAAAAAACACAATTGTGTTACTTTTTATGTTGCAACCTGATGCATAATAGAAAAAAACAGAATTTAATTTACTGCATTAACTATGTAATAATAGTTATTATAATGATACAACCATACACAATTAAAAGAACTGTAATATTTTACTTTTAGAATTATACCCAATTTACATGAAACCAAGATCATATTATATTGAAGTATATAAATAAAGATAAATGTTTGAACGCGATTAATTATTCTTTTCTGTACAGTTATTTATCTTATGGCCCACAGACTACCTAAGAATAACAAATCTCTGTAATAAACATAGATTGTTGTCACCAGCATATCGTATCTATTTATGTACACACATGAGATGTTTGATAAAATCATTATTCGCATAATCAATGCTGTGTCAATTCTTATTAAATCCTAAAAATCATACAGTGTTTCATTAAATTTAATTAATTCATCTTCAATCAATTCTAATTGAACGATAAACATAAAACTGATACATTGTATTTGTTTAAGACTTGTTATTTCCAATTTTTACAGTCACAAATCCTTTAACATTTGTTATTCGATCGATAAAGTGGGTGATCGAATAACAAATAGTATCGAACATAATAATCACCTGAATCCGTTGAAGTAACGTGTTTTATTCGTGTTGATACCACTGTTAACATTGTCGACTGTAACGTTTCTAAAAGCAAATAAAATAAAATCAGTACCACGCCGACGCAAATTATCGAATTGATATACTCTTTTTTATTAAATTTAGTGCTAATTTCTTATTTGTATTTCTTACTTTTTATTGAATTACTTATCATATAAACTACTTTTTTAATTTACAATTTTCAATTTTATTATAAATTCTTGATAATATTTCACTAAAGTTTATTAAATAGAGTAAAATTCATAGAAATTTCATAATTATTTATTGGTAAACCGTCACATCGTAACTTATATCGAGTGCGTAACATAGAAATGATACGTGATGATTCTCGCGATCCAGCATCAGCAATTACTATAAATACCAATGGCAATGATAAACCCTAAGTTAGTTGTACTATAGCCGTTGAGAAGAATCATAGTTTCAGATAAATTTTGTGTGGAGTTTGTTATCAGTGGAATTGAATTTTGGTAATTCAATTCTATGATGGATACATCAATAGAACATAGTACTGATGAAGTTACCGAAACGAAAGTAACTGGATATAGTTATAAAGTGATTGAAACGATTAAGAATTTAAGTGAAAAGATCAGATCAACGAATTTCAGACAATTAACACATGATGGATTTTATGAATTTACCGGACATAAATTGGATCAAATGAATTCAATTGATAAATTTGTGAATTTTATGCATCAACCTACAGATGCAGCCAGCATAGGAATTGGAAGAATGTTATTCGGTACAATTTGATTTCATATAAATTACTGACATGTGAATTAACTCCTTTATTCGTTCAGGATTAACGATGTTAATTGATATACCAGAAGAACGTGGTGGAGCATTTATAGATATGAGATGGGGAAATTCAAGAATGTGTCAGTTTCCATTAATTCATGGACTAAAACCGTTGGAATTAGCTGGAATGGGACTTGTTTATCTTGCTATGTGGATTGGTGCTATTGGAATTACGTTAGGATATCAATTTAAGAAGTTCTGTTTGTTGTTTGTCGTCACCTATTGGTATGTGTTTCTCTTGGATAAAACTGTGTGGAATAATCATAGCTACTTATACGGACTTTGTGGTATAATATTCCTTGCAACCAGCTCAGATAATTATTGGTAAATTAACGAATTTTAATTCAAACTATAAAAAAGTTTTATTAATTATTTTTATTTAATTACAGCTCAATTAAAAGCCTTCTGAATAGCGATGTAAAACCAGTTGTTCCATTCTGGAATTACTTTTTATTGAAATATCAATTTTTTATACTTTACTTTTATGCTGGAATTAAAAAAATGTCCATTGAATGGCTCTCCGGATATGCAATGACCAATCTTGGATATCATTGGGTTTTTACTCCATTTCGGTGAGCTTTTATACTACGATAAATGTAATCAGTTCAATAATAATCATCTTCCATAACAGATTGATTATTGGTGCATCACTCACGGATTACTTATTGATCCATTGGTTTGCATGTATATTCGACACAGCGGTGGTATTTTTTTTAATTTATAGGAAAACTAGACCGGTCGCAACACTATTTGCCATCGCTTTTCATTTAATGAATTCGCGGTTGTTTGTGATTGGAATGTTTCCATGGGTATGTTTAGCGGAGTTGCCTTTATTCTATCGAGTTGACTGGCCTAGAAGATTATGGCGATATATTACACTGAGTAAACCAGTCAAACAAACATCGAAACAAGAACGGAATAGTAAAGAAAAACTAAACACGAGAAAGGGTAAAGAGTCTTTGAATAAAAAGGAGGAAACTACACCAATTAAAATAACATCGAAGCAACGACGAACTCTAGTATTAATGTTCATCTACTGTGCTATACAAGCTTTTCTTCCATTCTCGCATTTCATTACGAAAGGATATAATAATTGGACTAATGGTCTATATGGATATTCATGGGATATGATGGTTAATGCATGGGATACTATCCTTGTTTCCGTTAAAGTGGTAGATAATAATAATGGACAAATTCACTATTTGGATCCGAATCTATTCTCAGAAAATGAGCGTTGGTCAAAACATGCCGATATGGCATATCAAATGGCTCAATGTATTCAAAAGAATCTGCACGATGATTTCAAATACAATCCGATATCATTATTAACAACAACAAATATATCAATTTATTTCGACTCTTGGTGTGCAATGAATGGACGATTGAAGCAGAGACAATTTGATCCCAACTACGATATGGTAAAAGCCGAGTGGAGTCCATTTAAGAAAGCTAACTGGAGTTTACCATTGCTTAGTGAATACAATGACTTACGTCCTGAATTGAAGAAGATACAGGATCACGTTCATTCGTGGAATAACTATTCTGATGTGCTCTTCATTGCTGATTTTCCTGGTTATGTTATGGAAAACTATATCACCGAAGATCTAACAAACACTACGCTGACTGTAATCAAAGGTACTGTCAAATACATAACTGACGAAGGAAGAGAATTGGCAACTCTGGCCACTGGTCAGCATATAAAAGTAGCATCAGGAATTTTTCACAAAGTCGAAACTGTCAGCTCGTTTCCATCCTGTTTTATGTACACCTTTACGAATGGCACTGAATTAGAAATGGAACAGAAAAATAAATCCATGGCACCTGAGAAGGAAAGACCAATACTTCCACTAAAGGATGAATTTATGCATCGATTTAATAATTACAAGATATTTTTATCCCACATTGCCAATTCCTTTCTATACGTATTTTATGGGGTGCCAATGCCAAGACGTGTTCTCAACTAATATATAAGCATAATTGTTTAGTTTCAATTAATTTAAATTATTTATTTTTAAACATGCCAAAGAAAAGTTATATGGAAATTAATTATTATAAATATAAAATAATAATGTGATTTCAATGTTACATAATTATTCTAATATCCATGTTGTTTTGATCACATTATTACACTTAATTTTAACTGTACAAATAAACGGTATTGGGTTTTACCATAATCAACAACGACAGATAATTAACATTTGACTTATATACAACAAGAGTACATCGAATATCTTGATCTAATCGGCACAAATAATAATTTATGACTGAATAATTTATGATAATTTGTTTTGAGCATCCCATAATTTATAATATAAACCGCCTTTTGCTAATAACTGATGATGTGTACCTCGTTCACCGATTCGACCGTCCTCCAGTACCAAAATCTCATCTGCATCCAATATAGTTGAGAGACGATGTGCTATACAAATACTTGTACGTCCCTCTGTAGCACGAGATAATGCTTCAAGAATGTTCTAAAACACACAAATATTTAGATAAATTTAAATGATTTACGTTAACATTATTCATTTTACATGTTCAGTTATCGAATCCAAACTACTAGTGGCTTCATCAAATACCAGTATTGGACTATCTTTTAATATAGCACGAGCAATAGCAACTCTTTGTTTTTCACCACCAGATAATTTTAAACCTCGTTCTCCAACCTATAATAATCACATTAATTAACACAAATAACAGTAAATGGTAAATATATTTACTTGAGTGTCATAAGCTTTAGGCCATCTCATTATAGATTCATGTAAATCAGCCATGCGAGCAGCATTTTCAACATCTTCCTGAGATTTCGATAATTTTCCATAATTTATATTATGACGAATTGTATTATGGAATAGAACTGAATCCTGTGGTACGATTGCAATCGATCGCCGTAAACTATCAATATCGACATCACGTATATTTTGACCGCCAATTAAAATTTCACCGCTTGTTGGTTCGAAGAAACGGAAAAGTAATTTAACCATTGAAGATTTTCCACTACCAGAACCACCAACGAATGCAATTTTCTTGCCAGCAGGTATAGTGAATGACATATTATTAAATATCGATTTACCAGGTTGATATTCGAAACAGACGTTTTTAAATTCAATGTTAGAGTTTGTACGATCAATGCACAAATAGGGTGCATGTGGTTTGTTTGCCACCAATGTTTCCGCGTTCATAAGCATAAACATCGATTTCATATCCAATAAAGCCTGACGTACTTCTCTGTATACGCTCCCTAAGAATCCCAGTGGTACCGACAATTGAAATAGTAAACCATTTACCATGACCAAATCACCTACGGTCATATTTCCTTTAAGAATCTCTTGAGCAGCCAATACCATAATTGCACTTAAAGCAACACTAAAAATGGCATTTTGACCAAAGTTTAGCGTTGCAAGACTAGAACTTGTTTTAAGACTAGCTGTTTCGTATTTCTTTAACACCTTATCATATTCATCTGCTTCATATTTCTCATTATTGAAATATTTGACAGTCTCATAATTAATCAAAGAGTCAACTGCTTTATTTCCAGCTTCATTTTCGGCCTAAAAGAACAAAATTTACCAATGTATTTCAATATAAAGAGATTATCCTTACCTGATTCATATAAACTCTGAATTGTGTACGCCATTGAGTAATAGCTAAAGTATATAATGCATATATACCAACACATCCCATTGATATGCCAGCAAAAGCTAGACCACACTAAAAAGATACAAAGTTAAATAAAAATGTTGGTTTTATAGTATGGTTAAATATACTTTATATCCCAATATAGATGAAACTAATGCTAATTCAAATATAGTTGGTACGACGTTAAACACCATTGCAGTCAATACAAAATTTATACCTCTTGAACCACGATCTATGGTCTAAAAATATAATTGCTCAAACTATCATTCTATATAAAATGTAAGAAGTAGTTTCAAATACTTTAGATAAGGCTCCAGTTTGTTTGTTTAAATGAAACGATAAATCTAAATTGTGTAAATGTTTGAACACATTAGTTGCGATTTTCCTAATTGAATGTTGTGCTACTTTAGAAAACACAGCATTGCGTATTTCATTAAAGGCAGCAGAACCAGCTCGTGCAATTCCATCTAAAAGAATGATTTGTCATTAGAAAATTAGTCTAGCGAATCAAGATCTCCGTTTACTTACATCCAATTAATAAGGACGACGTAACCGTAAGAACAGTCTCCGGAGCTGAATTCATATTAAGGACGTTCAATCCATCAACGGCAGCTTTGAATAAAAATGGTACTCCAACGTTGAGAAATTTTGCAGCAGCTAACAGGCCCAGTGAAACCAATACACTAGAAGCAATTCATTATTAAAGTCATTGGGAAAATTAGAGATCGCTAAACTAACCGTTTCCTTATAAGGGCATCTTCCTTTGGCCAAATATATGCCATCATTGCTTTCACCATATCACTAGAAGTAACCGGTGGTCCATTATAATCACCAAATGATTCTCTTGCTATAGATCCTGTTCCTGGATGAAAACAATATCGTACAGGCTGTCCTTGACCTAAGGAATCACTACATATGATAGTAATATCCAATGGTCAAGCAACACTAATCGAACGCTAATGCCATTTTTACTAAATGAGTGTTACTACTTTAAAGAAGCTCCTTTAATTTACAGTCCAGGGAGTATAATTGTAATAAAATGGGAGAGTTATAGTGATTTGTTACTAATGATGACAAAACAAGTTAATAACTGTTGATATTTCCTCGCTTACCATCCACTTCTCATTTCTCAACATTTTAGTACATTCTGAAACTCTAAAATCATACAACATTCAACACTCTGATTTTCAAAATACCTGGTGGTTTAAAGGGTTTCCTAGCTATCACATTTCCAAATATTGGTCCAGTAAATTTTGATCCCGTCTTTGATTTCTCATCTTTTCCCTCATCATCTGCTGTAGAAATTACTTTTGAACTGAAAGTCTGTAATATAAACCATTCAACCAGTTATTGTTAAGATTTCATGTAACAAAACTAAACTTTATTATAATAACTTAGTGTAAATAATTATGCTTAACAATATTTAACAAAGAAATGGATTCTGTAAGGTAACCTAAGTACACTTGACCACTTGGGGTAATTGTGCTTAATTTCTCAAGCTGTTCCTTATCGTTCTGTAATTGTTTACACTTAAATTCTATTAATTTAATAGCAAAGTATGCAATTGTTGCAAACTCTGGTGTTATCCCAAATGCAATCGTTTCTAATCGATTTAGATAATGAGATTTTTCAATGTACAATATGTATAAAACAATTGCTAAATTATGGCTTAAACCGTTTTGGTTATCAACAAACATTTCTTCAAAGAAATTAAATTCTCTTAATAACTTAATCTTATTATTATGAATTGTGATTTCCTTGCATTCTCTATCGTTTTGCCTGAACTCTTCAAGGTCTTTAAATTTAAATAAAACTCTATCTGACTCATTTCCACTTACAAAAAATCCATACTCCACTAATAGTTTAGTGTTATCTAATGACCCGTATGATATGAATAATTGTTCATATGATTTAAATCTGTTTTTTGTTATCAATCGAAAATTCAATTCTCTAGATTTATATTTCTTAATTTCATCTATTGTTAGATTAAGACCAGCCTCTGTTTCTACCGAACTGGAGTGATTAATCATATCTAACAATGGTGCAAGTGCTAATCGTGGTTCATCAGAAATAATCTTAAGGAACTGGGACTCATTTGATAAGTGCCTAATTACAGTTGGCTCCACATAAATGCTACGAGAATTGACTGCGAAATAAGCCCACTTAAAAGCGTCTAATGTAAACCAACAATCACTAATTGGCGTACTACAACAGTCACATATTTTATTTGAAAATGTTGTTGATAATTTCTCATAATTATTTTTAATCTGTTTGTTTTGTTCTACAATTAATTCAAGCACTTGCTCAGTGAGGTAGTATAATTCTGTTTTAGAACAAAAATATGGATTTGTAAATTCTGTTGGAATTGATAATATATACGAATGAATTGATGATTTTCCATCTAAATGTTTACTGTACAAAATGTAGGTGGCAAGAAGTGCTTGAAATTCAATTTCATTTTGCAAAACTGAACATTGAGTCATAAATAGTTGACTAAATGCGTTATCGTCATTAAGCGTTGATAACGTTATTAGACAGTCAAATGGTATTTCTATAATCGAATCACCAAATTGAATTTCATGCTGACTGTAAACTCCACGACCAGCAGTACCAAATGTTCCAATTCGTAGCTGATTCCAATTTTTCCACTGTTTGGATTTCATGTATTTCATAAGTGACTGGGACACATCGGACGTGTCTTCTACTATATGCTGGACTTGACCATCAGCTTTACGAGTTCTATGACGTTTAGTTCTACCCATTTTATGACTTGCACTTATCAAACAATACGCAATTTAATGAAATTATAAACTACTGATTATGAGCGATGATTCCTGAAGGTCAGCGTACAAGTCAAACAATATTACAAAATTATGTAACGATGAATGCCCTCAACTTTGCTTATTTAGAATGAGCATGAAGTCTGAAATCAGAGAACACAACGGGTCAGTATGGATCCTTACTGTACTTATACATAATTTACAATTAAAATAGGAGGTGATTTTACTTCAACACTCAAGTCCGAAATAAACTAAGTTGAGGTTAAGACGAAGAGTTAACAATTTACTGTTGTTATTTAATTAATTGTGTAGTTAGGTCAGTTGCTTACCCGGCACTTGGCGAAGTTATTGTATCCCTTCTGGTTGGTTGTTAATTGATGTAGGATTCCTGAATTTTTATCATGCCGCCAAATCGTGTTGAATGCTCGCACAGAAGATGATGTTCCCACTTTACCACAAAGCAATAAAGTGGACATACTTTTCTATTAACTGCAACACACTGTATCGATTCAACTATATTTCGGTTTTATAATTCGATATTTTAACTATAATCGAGCGCAATCTAATTTAGCTACTATACTACAATTGATACAAGTTATACGACGTGATTATTTTTGATTTCAAAATTTTTTCTATTTGAGAATTTTTAGCATTCTGGGAATCAAAACATTGTCATTTGGCTCCATCTGACGGTTTTTTAAGAATACATATGTATATATATAGATCTACTGAATATATTTCCGGTAGTTATAAATTGCAAATTATTTTCATTGATTAAACTTTAAACTAAAGAGGACAGCGATTATTGAATTACGCTGCAATTACATTACAGTCGATAATCATATAGTTGAGTTGAACTCTTTATGGGAGCAAAGTATTACCCATCAACTGTATATGGGTATTCAGTCCCATGCTTCACTGTATTACATAAGTGTAAAGTTGATATTCAATTAAAATTTTTGCACCAATATCCTTATACAAAATTGTAATGGTAATTGAGGAGTAATGATAATGGTACTAGAAAAATTTTGATCAGCCACACATAATCATTTAGGCGCATTGATATACACAATAAGATTGTTTCCCATTGATATTTTTCCTATTAGGACTTTGGTTACGACGCTTCGATCAAAGCATCCGTACGATCAAACATTTCAAGTGATTTTAATTATTTTTTTGTCAAAATTCAGTAGTTTTATGATCCTTCTTTATTTATGTACAACTTTAATTTAATTTGATTCAGGTTTCAATTTAATTGAAAATTTATATAACAATACTATGTGTACCGAAAACGAAGAAAATCTGTATAACGAGGATTTGCAAACTAAAGAAGCAGAACTATTAGATGAGAATGACATTGTAATTAATTATGGGCCATATCTTGCAAATGGAATAATTGCATATCGGACCCGTAGATTAGAGAAGCTAGTTTGTAAGTATAGCATCTGATCAGAATAATCTTTCTGTTCCTATGAATAAAATATTTAATCTTCCAGCATGTCTCAATTTTTTGGGATTCAATGTGAGACTTAACAAATATATGTTACGGAATCGTATCAGTATCTTAATGATGGGAGAAGAAGTATTCAGGGGGAGACTTCTAAGTTTTGAGTAAATTAAATTTTCTCTAAGCCTACTTTATTCTAATGATCTTCTCGCAGATATGCGGATTCAACAATACCTGATAAGATGTTGGAAAATGCACTCATGCTAATACTAGATGCTAGGGCAAGGTTTGCAATAGCTAGAGAAAAATTATCATATGTTATATATGACCGAGAAATTGAACGAATATGTCCTGAGTCATGAATAATTTTATTTATAATTTATCGTTTTAACAATAAAATCACAAGAATTTTGTTTAATCATTATATTTTACTATTTTTTTTTTTGTTTCACTAGTTAATCTTCTTCATTATCGGAAAATGATTGATCAAACATATCAGCAGGATCGTCACTTTCATCCCCATCTTCAATATTAGAATTAGGATCAATCACGGGCATGGGAACAATTTTATTCTGTGGGCACGCATCTAAGGGACTGGACAAGACCTCTTTCTTTCCTTTCGGCACAATTTCATTTGAAAGAAGTTTATTAGACTCATTGTCCTTTGAAGATGCAGTACACACTTCCTTCTTCGGCGGTTCAGCACATTTATCATCTTTCTTTGGTGGTTCAGCACATTTATCATCTTTCTTTGGTGGTTCAGCACATTTTTCATCTTTTTTGGGTGGTTCAGCACATTTTTCATCTTTTTTCGGTGGTTCAACACATGGTTCATCTTTTGGTGGCGGTGCACAGTCAGCTGCTTTAGGAGGTTCTTCCTTTGGAGGGTCTTTCTTAGGCGGTGGAGGACCAAAGAGTGCTGTTAGAATAGCCTCCAATTCGGCTGTATGTGTTTTTTTATATCCTGTTGCAGTGGAAGCAGCTGGTGGACGACCAACATAGCAAATATCACGGCTTCCTTTGAATGCAGTCTTGAAGCGTGGCTTTACATAACTATATGAGCCTTGGTTCTTATGTTCTTCTTGTACCCAAATAAGTTGTGCATCCTTATATTTATCTGCTTCTTTAATAACTAAATCGTAAGGGAATGGTGAAATCTGTTCCACACGTAAGATTGCTATACAGTCTTCTTTACCACGTTCCTTTCTAGCTTTAGCCAGATCATAATACACTCTACCTGAGCAGAAGATAACTTTCTTTATAGAATCTCCACATGCTGAACCCACATTAGGAATAACCCGTTGAAATTCTGTACCATATAACATATCATCAAATGAACTACGACATTCAGGTAATCGCAATAACGATTTGGGTGTAAATAGAATCAACGGTTTACGGAAAGGCATCTTCATTTGTCGTCGCAATATATGAAATAAATTAGCTGGAGTTGAACAATTTGCAACGATCCAATTAATACTCTTTAATTGATTTACAACGAAATTATCTTTGAGGTCTGGCATTTTATCCTCATCATCGTCACTTGATTGGAGGAATCGTTCAATACGACCAGAGGAATGCTCTGGGCCTTGGCCTTCCATTCCATGTGGTAACATATAAACACTACCAGTTTGACGTTGCCATTTTTGTTCACCGGACGCAACAAATTGATCAAAAATAACAGTGGCACCATTAGCAAAATCACCAAATTGTCCTTCCCAAATTACCAAAGCGTTTGGATTAGCAAATGAATATCCAAGACAGAAGCCGGATACCCCAAATTCAGATAGTGAACTGTTATCAACGGCATACTTGGCTTGATCCGGATAGAGATGATGTAATGAGCAATAAGTAGCTTTATCGATTTTTTGATGATGAAATACATGGTGGCGTTGAGAAAAAGTACCACGTTCCACATCTTGACCATTCAAACGTACATGATACCCATCCTTGAGCAATGCACCAAATGCCAATGCTTCACCCATGGCCCAGTCAGCCAATCGTTTTTCAACTAATTCCGTTCTAGTCTTCAACACTCTTTGCAAACCAGTGTGGATTACAAATTTCGGATCTGGAGGTGGTGATGCGAAAGCTTTAGATATTGTTTGTAAAACCTCTTCTTGGACCCCGGTTGGTTCGATACAACTTGTGTCTCTACCTTGGAAAAATGCACGCCAAGGAGAATCTTGCCACTCATCAGTCTGAAAAAATTAATTGATTCTATAAAAGAAATTGAATTCAAATGTAATTGGGTAAATTTTACAGTTGCAAATGTGGACACTAGTGATTCCTGGAAACTTTTCTCACATTCTTGTTCATAATCGGTTAAATATTTCTTTGCTTCTTCAGCAGTTACAGCACCTTCAGCAATTAATTGCTCTGTGTATAAAGTTAAGCCTGAAAACCAATTAAAGTAAAATAAGGAACTTGGTATGACATTGCAAGTACAAGTAAAGCATTTAATAATTATTCTCACAATTTTTCATATTTCGAATTTTTTGGTACATCAACGGTTGTGTGAACATTGGCTCATCAGCTTCATTGTGTCCATTTCTTCGATATCCGACAATATCAATTACAACGTCTTTATGAAACTTAGCACGCCATTCAGCTGCTACCTTACATACATGCATCACAGCTTCTGGTGCATCTGAATTTACATGGAAAATTGGTGCTTGAAGAACACGAGCCACATCCGTACAATAAGGAGACGATCTTGAGAATCTGGGATCAGTAGTGAAACCTACTTGATTATTGATTACAACATGAATAGTACCGTATGTGGTATATGCCGGTAAATCAGCCAAATGAATAGATTCGTAGACAACACCTTGCCCACAAAACGAAGCATCACCATGAATTAAAATTGGCATTGTACGTTTGCCATCACAATCACCATTATAAAATTGTTCAGCTCTGGTACGTCCCAGTACAAGCGGATTGACTGCTTCTAAATGAGACGGGTTTGCTACCAATGAGAATCGAAACATACGATTTGATTCTGAGTTCATTCTTTCAATTAGTAAACCTAAATGGTACTTGACATCACCGCTGCCTGTTAACATTTCTGCTGATGGTGAGAACTGATAAAAGATCTCTTTCAAACTTTTCTTTGCAATATTGGCCAATACATTCAATCGACCACGATGAGCCATTCCAACCACCACGGATTGGACACCATTATTCAATGATATGTCTATGATTTTCTGAATTCCCGGAATCGTCATTTCAGAACCCTCAATACCAAACCGTTTCTCAGATGGCCATTTCTTCGATAAGAACGCTTCAAATGCAGTTGCTCTTGTCAAACGGAATAACAGTCGACGCTTTTCATGTGTACTGAACTCCATAATACCAGGTGTTTCGAATTTCTTTTTCACCCATTCGCTTTGTTCATAACCGGCTACATGAGTGTACTCGATACCAATTTTATTACAATAGACCCTTTCAAGATTTTCAATTATATCCCGAAATTTCATGACTTTCTTATTGCCACCGATGTAAGTGGTAGCTGGCAGAATGTATTCATTATCATATTGAGCAACGTTGTACTTGAAATGTGATCTGGTCACCCTTTTATCAGCTCGACGTTTTAAACCGTTAATTTCTGTTACTGGTTTATTCACAATGTCTAAAGGATCTATCTCAGCACACAGATGACCTCTATTTTGATAGGATCTTATCAACGCTTGCAATGCTTGATGTTGAATTATATCTTCTTCGGTGTATTTAGCTACTGGAGGACATTCAGGTGGTGGACGTTCATATAATTCATTATCATCGCCTTTCGCTTCAAGTTTTTGTGGTTGTTGTTGCACTTCTTCTTCAAAATTTTGAATATCATCTGCTTTTTTTGTACCGGAAAGTTCACTCTTGTCAACTTCGGTGTCTGTTGGCACCAACGATGATTGTCTTTCGTGTTCCTTAAAGTAACGATCCCATCGGGGATGAACGGATTTATGATCCTGATGCCATTGGTTGTACAGATCTTCAACAACATTACCAGATCCTCCGGTTAATACATTATCGCTTGATTTTTCTAAAGCTTTAGGGGCTGATGCTTCTTTTGGTCTACTGCCGCTGAAACATCGCTATTAATTGAAAGTCATTAGAATATATCCCATCCACCTTAAATTAAGAATTAGCATACCGTGGTTCGAAAGTGAGACCAAAAGGTTGGTAATAGGAGCTTCGTATGGAGCATTTTATTCGATGTTTCTACGCTATTCTATATGGGAGTTTATATATTTTGCAATAACATTAAAATCTGATTAAAATAAATTATACAAAATAAAACAGAATTAATTTTCTATTAAAATAATCGATACTAATTAATTTCAACGGAATCCTTTGAAAGATTTATTTTGAGATATTTTTTATTTTTTGCTTTCATTTAATAAAAAATATAAAAAAATTTGATTTAAAGAACCGTCGTAGACATTATGAATTTAAATTTAATGTAAAATTGACACTAGAACTTATAAATATAAACGATTTGATACTTTTACGCTGGCTTATGTGATTTATTCTGAAATAGTAATACAATTTGGTAAGTATGATCATCTTGATTCATCTGATTTCTGAATGTAATTTTAAATCATCGCTTGAAGTGGTCTCATTATCACAGGGTTTCAGATCGATTGTTAAATTGAGTATTCTTTCCAATTCAGATATGTGGGAATAATATGAACCAGTTGCAGGAGCTGCACTACACAATCGTCCTGCATAACTGCAATGATATATTATTTATTGTAATTGATTGTAAATGAACAGTTAAGAGAATAACAGCAAGCCTTTAAAGCAAATTTCAATTCTCATTGTTGTATATATTTTATCATAATATTTCACAAAATAAAATTTTTCATTTATCTAAACTAAATGTAATTCATCTTAAGGCTAAATATTCTTGCAACGAATCGACTAAGAAATTAATATTATTATGCACTTGAGGATAGGTATAGACTATAATCGGTTCAGAAAAAGAAAATTATAGTATAAAATAAGATAAACTTCTACTATATAGAAATTCATAATATTTATGTTATAAACTTTTAAAGCTGAAATGTGTTCTACATAGTTAAACACATCAATATTACAGCTTATCCATATATCGTTTCAATTAGAAAAGTAACATCAAAGAATATAAGTACTTTGCAATCATTCCATATTCGAATTAATAGCGAATTTGTTCAGAGTATTCCATTTCATATTAATAAAATTATGTTCATTGATACATTTTTCTTTACATGATCCTAAGTTGTTCAGATTTTAAAAGTTCTGTTTCTTATCTTATATCGATTATACATTGATTTAGAGTGTGTTTCAAAATACATTTACTTTTTGATTGGTGCATTTTTTAAGATAATAATTTTATAATAAGTAATGTAACGCTAAGCCTAATATTATTAACAATGAATAATAATATTCTTATATCATTTTGTATAGTTTCAAAGTTCGCCCTTAAAATGTAACAAATTCATCAAAAATATTCACTTCTTTTAATCGTTTACGAACTCTTTTAGTCTCAATTGAAAAGAATAAACTAAAATTCATATTTAAACTATTCGCAATCCGTTCGTAATATCATAATCACTTCTCACGATATCAGTTGTGAATTGTAGATCAGCATATTTTTGGGATTACAAATAGTGCCAAAGTTTCAAGCGTTAGTTAAATGATTTCTTATAACGACTGTCTTATATTTCTCGAAATATCGTGTTTCTCTTAAGACAAAAAAGTCTGATATTCAATTGTTTGCTATAAAACTTCCATAATTATTAACTAATCTTCATTTCAATTAAATCATTTACAAACGCAATAATGAATCAAAAAAAAAGAAGATTATATTTGAATTAACTAAATAATAAAGACACATAACAACAATTTCATATATTATGTTCTTTCATAATCCACAATGATTATATCATATACATTACTTAACAAACTATTTTAATTAAAATTATAAGGAAAAAAAACTCTACTATTTGTTTTAAACTTACACGAAATAAACAAGTGTTTTTTGGGGGCAAAAAGTTATAATAAATAATAAAATAATTTATGAATAATTCGATTAAATATAAACAACTCATTTGATATTCTGTCGTGTATCGGTCAAATATACTCTACTATAATCTAAGATATCAAAGCATCTCTTAATCGTTTTCTTTTACAAAGATATTCGGTTGTAATAAATTTTATATTTCATTTATATAAATAAATTGGTTTTGGTGCACTCGAATTGAATTGCTTTCCCAGCGTTGAGACTTTACAGACTCATTGCACTTTCGAGGATCTGTGCCAATTCCTTGATGTGTTGTGCCTTTGAACCGGTGGCAGTTGATGCTGCTGTTGTACGACCCACATAGCTATTTTACAGATAAACAATAATATCCATTATTAGCATTATAAATTCATCAAAATTTTAATTCAAAGAAATAGTAAAAACAAGTCTTAGTAAATAGAAAACTAATTAAGGGGTAAGTGCAAACTAACTATAATTAAATGAAAAATGGTGTTAACTGTGTCAAAATGAAAATTATTCTTCCCTATTATGGAAGAACTGTGCCCATGCATTTAAGATTCAATTCTCACAATGGTACGGATATTACAACATAAAATCAGTGCAAATAAAATGAAAATTAAACAAATTTTGCGATAAATTTTTTTTTCAACCACGAAAAATCATTGATTTTGATGGTAACAGAAATTCCAATTTGATACGAAACTTTCGTTGAGAATTCTACATTTTCTTCGATACATAACTGACAAAATGATAGGATCTCATTGATATTTATGACTTGTATGAGGTGTAGTAAACACAATTGAATTTAATCCAATTAATCAATTACGGGATAAATTTTGGAAGAAATTTTCTTATCATTTTCATGGATAAATGGAAAACGGGATAATTTAAATAAGAAAATAACTAAAATTAGTTACTATATCCGATGATACGAAAGCATATGACAAAAGTTATTCACAATGAGATAAAATTTGCGTGTGGTTTAACAAAAAATAGTAATATTATCGTGTTCAATCAACATAAAAATTATTTAAAATAAAACAACAAACCATTAACTGTATTCATGGATTAATCACACAGAATGTAACGGATAAAAAATCAATCAATATGCAAATGGGGTAGAACATTAATTGTCATCATAATTAAAAATAAAACAGACAAATAAACAAAACGAAACGAATAAATTTAATTCAATAAATTATCTAGAGGCAAAAATCAATTATGGTTTTTCCAAAGGTAAACAACAATTATAATTATCCTCTAGACATTGAATCAATTTTATCAATTATATTAAGTGTACAGCACGCGACATTCAATTGGTTTCACTTCTATCTCCATTTATTGTATTTCAATTTTGCTAACTCAAATAATTAATTGATTTCTGTGTGTGCCAACATTCAGGCATCGGTTCTAAACGAATACGAATCCAAATTAATTGAATTAACAACTTAAATACATAGAAACTTAGATGAAGCGAAAACAATTTGTTATAATAAAAATCTAAGTAACGGATAATAAAAGCAATTCGACTAAATAATCTATAGAGAAATTATAATAACTATTCTCTTATTACAAAGAACTATAAGACTTTGTAATCCAAAATTAAATGTTCTATTGATATTAAATATGCTTCTGTTCTTTTTTATCATCATTAAATGTAATAATAAATTGCAGCATATTGTAAAAATATAAAGGTCAAAATAATTCGTTGCATAATACTTATGTACATAATACATAATATAGAATTGTTTTTGTTTTAAATTATTTCATTTTTTTTTTAATTAAAAAAAAAAAAAATGAATCCCGTCCCTCACCTAACTGGCCGTCCTGCTTTTACAGATTTTATTGATTTAGCTGGCAAGCCATCAGTAGGCACATTGAAATCGGATTTGTTTGGAACAAAACCAGTGGAGGTAGGAGATGATAATTCTTGTTGACTACTAGAACCAAAAATACGTGTTAACCATGATTTATCATTTCTATTCTCAGGCACGTTCGAAGATGATTTTTTTCCAGTTACTTCATTCCGGCTGTAATATAATTAGTAGTTGGTTTGTTTGTTGATAAACAACAGATTAATATAAAATTTTCTTTTCTTTTTTTTATGTTTTCAATTCATCTCAACATCATCATATCTGTGTTTTTCTTATCGTCATATCCGTGTGATGATTCATTGATTGTTGTTTTTTTATAAATTGTAACAATTTTAAGAAAAAAAACAAAACCCAAACACCCGAAGCCATAAGTCACCGATATTTTGTTACACTAATAAAAGCCTTAATCCATACGATTAATATTCAATCACCATTCATTGCTTTGTTGACATCTGTATACAACATTTGTTCTACGCTTTTTATGTTACATAATAAATTATAACTTTAAATTAAATCGCGTTTACACCAGTGCAAAGAATTTACATTACACAACATTAATCCAAGTCAGAAGTGTATGTGTGTGTGTGTGTTTTTAACTTAAAATAAAAACTTATAATCACTTTATTCTCTTTTTGTTACTTAAATAAACTTAATGGATAACGAGCCGAAAGCAATTGATAAAGATTTAAATGATTCTAAATTATAATTGATTTGGATGGAATAATTATCTAAATTATAAAAAAAAGGTGTAAAACCATAAGGATAACAAAAAATATATATAAAACAAATAATCGTTAAATACCGTGCAATTAAATAGAATATTTTGGACAAATTCATTAAAATAATAATAAAAAAATTAACGTGAGTGTAATCACAAAACGATAAATTAACAAAATTGCAGGATGACAGAATACCATTTAGTGTCATGGTACTTATTTCAAATCAAAATGTTGATACATAACAATAAATGAATATTTTTTTACACGAATGACGATTTGGGTAGATAGCGCGTTATTATGTTTCACACACAGTGTATTGTTTTTTTCTGATTTGTATTGTCTCTTATTTTTTCTTTTTTTGGTAAAGCAAAAATTATTGAATTTACATTCCATAAATGTAATAAAAAACAATTGGTGCAATAGTAACGATATAATTATAATGATTATCTGACTGTTTAAACTCATTTCTTAAATTACAACAAATTCTAACCAGACGCGATTATTCCAAAAAAACATTAGGAGTAGAATAGATTAGATGTTAACTCAAATAAATTGAAATTTGAATCACATAGATTGGGTGTTCCAGGATTTGAATAGTTAAATTTTGATCATAAATCGATTCTACTCTCAGAAGAATGTTAGAAATCGTTAATAAGGATACCATAATTACAGCAGAAATGAATATTATCGCTTACCCAACATCACGACTTGCATTCAATGCGGTAATGAATCGCGGTTGCACATAAGTCCAACATCCTTGGTTTTTGTGTTCCTCTTGGGCCCAAACGATTTCAGCGTTGGGATACTTTTCGCATTCTTGTTTCACAAGATCATATGGGAAAGGTGAGATCTAAAAAAATATATGTAAATCATATAATCTATTTTCAACAAATAAATCAACTCATCTGTTACCTGTTCAATGCGAGATATAGCGATATTACTGTCTAAGCCACGTTCTGCACGAGCCTTTGCTAAGTCATAGTATACACGACCACTGCAGAATATCAATTTCTTAACGTTACCTGGGCTCTGTGCAGATACACCAGCTTCTGAAATAACACGTTGGAATTCGGTACCTTCATTCATTTCATCAAATGAACTCTTGCATTCTGGTAACCGAAGAAGTGATTTTGGTGTCATCAAAATCAATGGTTTTCTGAATGGTAATGCAATTTGACGACGCAAAATATGATAATAGTTAGCTGGTGTTGAACAATTAGCCACAATCCAGTTAATATCGTGTAATTGTCTAATGGCGAATTCATCAGATTCTGGTGGGAAATAGTCGGGATCATCAGATGACATTTGAAGGAAACGTTCAAGACGAGCAGATGAGTGTTCCGGTCCCTACAATTACATTTCATATAAATATTAAATTATTTCTTGTTTGAATGATTGTTAATTTCACTTACCATGCCTTCCATACCGTGCGGCAAAAGCATCACCAATCCACTTTGACGTACCCATTTAGCTTGTCCACTTGAGATAAATTGATCAATAATACATTGAGCAGTGTTGGAGAAATCACCAAACTGAGCTTCCCACAATACCAAAGCATTTGGATTAGTCATCGAATAACCCAATTCGAAACCAAGTACAGCTAAAAAATATAAAAACATTTAGATAAATTTCCAGCAATATTAAATCGAATATATTACCATATTCAGACAAGGAACTGTTATTAACACTGTATGGTGCTTGATCTGGATACAAATGGCACAACGGTCTATAGGTGGCCTTGTCTACGGTTTGATGATGCAACACATGATGACGATGTGAAAAAGTACCACGTTCTACATCCTGTCCAGACAATCGAACATGGATACCTTCCTTCAACAATGAACCGAAAGCCATGGCTTCACCAAGAGCCCAATCAGCAACACGTTTGTCTACCATTTCTTTACGAGCTGCTAATATACGTAATAGACCCTTATGAATTATGAATTCAGCAGCATTTGGTGGAGGTGATGAAAAACGATTGCCAATGTGTACCAAGGTCTCCTCTTTTACACCTGTTGGGGAAACTTTCAATGGGTCCTTTCCTTCGAAGAAACCAGACCATGGAGAGTCCAACCAATCTTTGTACTACAATTATAGGTATAAATTAATACTTTTTAAATTATTCATGCACATCAAATTGCTTAAAAACTTACTTTAATGTGGGTTTCCTTCTTTGCCAAATCGAATGCTTCTTCACAGATTTTCTCATATTTATCACGAACATTCTTAACATCTTCAACAGTCACAATACCTTCTTTAATGAGACGATCTGAATAAATGTCCAAACAATTATCAATTTTGCGAATACGTTGGTACATAAGTGGTTGTGTGAACATTGGCTCATCAATTTCATTGTGTCCATTACGACGGTAACTGACCAAATCAATAACAACATCTTTATGGAAAGTGGCACGCCACTCAGCTGCTACATTACACACATGCATAACGGCTTCTGGATCATCAGCGTTTACATGGAAAATTGGAGCGTTAACGACACGAGCTACATCAGTACAATATGGTGATGAGCGTGAAAAACGTGGATCAGTAGTGAAACCAATTTGATTATTTACAACCAAATGGACTGTTCCATGGGTAGTATAATCTGGTAAATCGGACAAGTGCATTGTTTCAAACACTACACCTTGACCACAGAAAGCAGCGTCACCATGAATCAGTAGTGACATGACTTTCTTGCCTTCACCATCACCACGATAGAATTGTTCAGCTCTTGTTTTGCCTTGGACAACTGGATCAACAGCCTCCAAATGTGATGGATTTGCAACAATAGCAAGACGTACATTTTTGTTCGTAACACGATTCAAACGCTCAATGTATGTACCCAAGTGATATTTGACATCACCAGAGCCCTAAAAATAGAAAGTTTAATTAGATTAAGTTCCAATTCAATTATCTGTGTATATTCTATTTTCCTTACATCATCAGCTGCTTCCAAACCAGCAAATTGGGTAAATATATGATGCAATGGTTTACGACATACGTTAGCCAAGGTATTCAAACGACCACGATGTGGCATACCCATAATTATTGATTCAACTCCCAATTGAGTTGATACATCGATAATTTGTTTCATAGCGGGGATCATCATTTCCCCACCTTCCAAACCGAAACGTTTTTCCGATTGGAATTTCTTTGCCAAGAATGCTTCAAAACTAAAATAATAAATACAAAAATTGACATTAAAGATTTAATTTCCTTTATGTTGAAACAAAAAACCATTAAAGGTAATCAACATACCCAGTGGCTCTTGTAATTCTAGCCAAAATTAATTTCTTTTCATCGGGTGTAAAATTCATAATACCAGGTGTTTCAAATTTCTGACGGATCCAATTACACTGCTCCAATGAGTTGATAAACATGAATTCAACACCAATTTTATTACAGTATACGTTCTCCAATCGATCAAGAATTTCTCTGCAAAATAAATAATTATAATGAAATTTCATAAATTAAACGCCACATAACAGAAATACAAAATAAAAATTTATTCAATTTACCTTAATGGTAAGGCGTTATCATTACCACCAATAAATGTTGTGCTTGGTAATTTGAATACTCGATCCATATCAGCTTCGCCTAATTGTTAATTAATCAAAATTGTATGTTAAAATAAAATCTCTGATTCGTTCCATTAAGAGTTGAAAGGATAATTATTTAACTGGGTACTTATTCCTATTGAAATTCGGCACGACTAAATATTCATTTCGAATTCTTTTTAAATTAAAAATAATAAACAATAACAATAAAAAAAAAAACTATTGTATTGAGCATAAAATATAACTTATTGATAACATCAAATGCATTAAAATATCTCCACCAATTAAAATCATGCAATTAAACAATTAATTATAAAAATAAAAACAAAATTATAGAAGCCTATTTACAACTTATCAATAATTGTGATAATTGAACGCTACGGTGTGAGGGGGGATAAAAACTTTTCTGTTGTACAGTTAACATAACTCATGCGTGTGCATTAAGTATACTCACCAAAATTAAAAGTGTCATATATTAATTTAGTTGCAATATTACGATCCTTTCGTACGCTGTTTATACCAAGTGGATCGAGGTCCGCGATGTGATGGCCTCGTATCTATCATTTTATACATTTTGATTTTTTTTTTGTTTTGTTTCATAATTCAATTAATTTATTCGATTGCCCCAACACACACATGTTCGCATCAAATTCATTTTCATAAAAAAGTAGTAATTAGAATAATGAAAATAAAAAAAAAAACCACCAAAAAATACAGAAAACAACATTAATTAAATCATAAAATAATAACTAAATCAAATAGAAATTTTATCAAATTAAAATACAAATATTAGGGACCAAATAGGATAGGACATACAATAAGGAAAACACACTCAGCCACAATTTAGTTAAATTGCCACAATTCCAAGTCCAAGTTTAAGAATCGTTAAATGTATGAGTAATTTACAACTCCCACAACCACTATCATTAACTCATAGTCAAAGAATAAATAAGAAATTTAAATTAATTTTACATGATTATCAAAAATTCAAGTGATAATGACAATCACTATATTATCACATTTCTTATTTACTCTTCACACATTATAGTAGAAATTTAATTAAAGACAAAACAATTAACACTAGAGCATTAAACATTCAACAATATTGAAAATTATATGCTAGTAAAGCTACATAACTGATTAATTCTAATTACAGCCAGTATATTTCATTATTATCTAGCATCCGGAGTTCAAATAGGTATTACTCTATTGTATTAAATATTGTGCGCATGTTATTGATGTTTTGGATTAGTATTAGCTAATTAAAATTGATAAGAAATTAGTGAGATTATGTGCTTTTTCTATGTTGAAATATCGGTATTAGACCGATTCAAATATATACCGAATATATTTATTAAACAAATGATTTTCTCATCCAAACTGATGTATCGTCCGAATTTCAATGCATTATGGAATCTTATGATTAAAATTTTGTATGTTTTCATTATTTTATTTGTTTTACCCAAATAAAATTGTTGTGTTTAAGATTATCATTAGTCAAATTTCTTTTCTTTTTTTTTTTTGTTTAATAAAATTTTGTCTGTTTGTTTTTTTTTTTAATAAATATAATGAAGGATTAATAAATTTAATTACCAAAATTAAAGTATTTTCGTGTAACACTTTCGTTAGCACGACGTTTGCCACCAGCTACTTCTTTTAGTTGTGCACTAGTAATTTCGAGGGGATCCAAGTCAGCGACCAAATGACCACGGGACTAGATCAACATGAATAAGATTATGTTAATTTGTAAACAAATATGTTTTGTGTTCTAAAAAATGTTCAATTCTTTTGCACATTATTGATGTTGATTATCCCAGTATTAGAAATTTTATTGTCTATAATGCAAGTACTGCTAGCCTAAAGGTCCCAATCTAATTTTTTATATATAATTGTATGTTTCTATATAAACATTTACAATATGTGTACAATGTTGTGAAAATTGTTTTAAATGTTAAATAATGATAGATTTTTATTTTAAATAGTTTAGAAACCAATTAAGAAGATGATAAAGAAATTGTAATGAGTTTCACGAGTGTCTACTAGTTAAATGTAAATCGATCGTATACACGAAATGGAAACAAGCCCTTCTGTGACTGTGTATTAATCATTTTTTTTTTCCTCTGTACCATGTAAATTTAATTGTGGACATTGTTTTTTTTTAAACAGGATTTTATATAAAATAAAGGAAATACATAAAAAAACGCGTAATTAAGTAACAAAAATTGACATTAAAAATCAACTTAATCGAAATAATAATAAACTCCAAGAATAACTAAACAAATACCAATTAAATAATGAAAATAAATGTTGCTATAAATAAATCATTTAATCATTGGGACATCCAGGAGTAAACGGATCACTAATAATCAATAATATTAAATTGAAAACAAACAATAAAAATGGCATTTGACATTTCATCCACGTAAATTGTGTCTGAGAAACGTCTTCATTTTAACAATTTTATAGTTTTTCGTTTACCTGATAGCTACGAATTATAGCTTGCACAGCCAAATGATCATCGATCATTTTAGCGTCTGGTTCAGCACCGCGTACCATTGGTAATCCACCAACTAATTGATTAAATTGTGATATTGGCATATGACCTTTTTGTTGTGGTACCAAACTGGGTGGTGGACAATATGTATTACTCCTAAAATATGCGTCCCATGACTAAAATAAATAAAATATAATCAGTACATAATTACATAATCTGATTAATTATAAATTGATAATAATAACGATGGTAATTTAATGCCGAAAGTGCAATAATAAATCAACAATGTACAAACATTGTCCAGTCATTATTTCACCCAATAATGCGATAAAATATCAGTTGACACGATAAGATAATAAACATTTCAATTCACATTGAATAAATATGACTGTAACTCTATGCCCCCAAAATAAGGAGACATTTCAACTCACTGTATGCACTGATGCTGGATCACGCAACCATGCATTATACATTTCTTCTACATAGCTGGAACTTGTACCGGTTAGAAATGGTTCAGCAGCAGCTGAATTATATTTTCTTGATGATATCACAGCAACTGGATCTCTGGCCAACTAAAAGTACAACAATGTAATTATTTATACAAAGAATTAATTGTCACAATGTAAACTAAAACAAAACATAACAGATTAGTCATACAAGTCCAGTTGTTTATGACTAACAATTGATTACTATTAGTTGTATTATTATTACAAATCAAAATAATAACATACCCTTGATAATCCACGATTACTTTTAACCAGCCATGTTGCAAAATTTCTATGGCCCACCTGGGACATTGCTAAAGAGAATGCTGAATGCGCTCGCTGCATCTTTCTATATTATTAATATCTGAAACATTACGAAAAATACATTAATTATTATGCGATGAACAAATTCCCTTGTCAACAAAATTAAAGACCAATAACAATAAATAAAATTGTAATAAAAAATTTCCAAAGGACGCAAATCCAAAAAATTTCCATTTCAATTCAACGGATTTTAACAATAAAAAAAAAATTGAAAGTAGATAATTGCCATACATGACCACTTGTAAATGCAATGAGGCGATTAACTTTATTTGATATTTTTATATTCACCGTACACCGCGTCACATACATTTTAATCGCTTTATGATTAAATAAAAAAAAATTTCGTCTGTTTTATAAAATCAAAAACATTAAAAAGATAACGCTGTCTCATTCAACGATCTAGTTTTAACTGGATTTCATTGGCGAAATAAATTCAACCATTGAAGAATATACAAAATAAAGACAATTTAGACACTTTAAAAGCAAACCAATTAGAAGTGCGTCATCATTAATCTTAAAATTCCTGTTATCACGTGGACTGATTTTCAACAATTAAAAATATATACCGATTCCGTCTATCCACTTGAGGTAAACACACATGACGCGAAGGTGTGTGGCTCTATTTTAACCAATCTAGAAACGAACGATGATCAATTCGTACCAAATCGATACAGTGGATTTTATTCATTCAAAATGTAATAGGATTGTGAAAACACTTGAATTAATTTTCGACGAAAAAGAATGTTTTATGACGACATTGGAAATCACACATTGAAGCTTTATTACTTTATTCCAATTCCCCAAATATCGGTGTGCCAAAATGTAAAAACGAATCTTCTTCATCTTAATGAACTCATAATCATGGGGGCACATTACATCAATCAAATATGTTCTTGATGTTTTTACATTAAACAACTTGTTTACAATCAACATATAATCTCAGAATAAATAAAAAAAAAACACATAAAAATCATATGTTGATAATTAAAAGGTGGTGACGAGGAAAAAGCACGCAATTTATAAATGGAAAAATTCTTCAATTAACCAAAATTCATAATGGAAACATGTTATATGGATTATGAAATCCATTCCATATTTAGTGTATTTCGGAAGCTGCCTCAACAGTGAACTAGGTCGTGCATTGACCTTAATCTCAATCACTGTATATTCCAGTTATATACTAACAAAATAAATGTAAAAACTACCACAACTTTCGATTCCATTACACGAGAATTTCGTATACTCATAAATCAACTATAAAAGCCATCAAGTTGCTTTAAATACCGATTCAAATTGCATACTAAAATATGATTAGAAACCTGTACGCCACACACTAAATAATTTTAAATAGTCAAAACCCATTCTCAAATAAAGTGATTTAAAGTAGCATACATCTCATTACATAATGCCGTTTCATTGGGTTTTACGCCATAAAATATCAAGGAGAAATTCAACATTATATGGAAAAAAAAATATAATAAATGTGATTGTATGGAAATCCATTCACTACCCATTCAACGGTCTTAAAAAGCATTTTTTTTTTTTATCATTTACTTTTACTTCAGTCACACGAAAAGTTTTAAATGGTTTTAATAATCATAAAACTGGCTCACAATGAAAATCCCTAAGAAAATTGTCACAGTATTTCCCAAATAATCTCAATAGAAAAATCGAATAAAAAAAAAAATTTTTTTCTTCTCTTAATATTTCACAGTCCTTACGTAATAATTGCCACACCAAAACTTTTAAAATTCACTTTAAATAATCCAACAAAGTCGAAATTTTCACTTAATACTTTTCGTATAATTTGATATGTTTGATTCACAATTAATCCACGAGTATTCAATTACAAATTAAATAATAACTAAATTGGATCCAAGGGAGATAACTTCTTGGTATCAGTCACACTATTTATTTCAGACTAAACTGTTCCCGATAAGGCAGAAGCACAAATAAACTGACTGAACGTTTTACTTTTATTAAGACTCGCGTTGAGACACTGAACGGTACTGAACCGATTAATTTTTATAACTTGGGATTTCAGTCGATTTCACTTCATGTGTATTTCACGAGAATATACGGGATCTGTGGTGCCATAATCGAATCATATGTTTTCCCCCCATTACAGCATGACACTGCCATTGGAATCAAACAGTCCGTAGTCCGATCGTCATACGAAGTCTTTATTCCCAGAGCCCAATCTCACACTGTACACCCACTGCCGGATCAAAAGTGTATTGTTTTTTTAAATTGATGGAAATTAAACTAAATTTATTTACAGTAATATTTTCTCTCGGTAAATGATTTAACACAATACACGAAACCAATAATCGAAAATAGCATTTGCTCATGTTTTATGTAAAACAGTATAATATAAATTGTGCTATTCAATCAATTCAAATCGAATAATCACCAGAAGAACAACAATATTTGAATACCGTTCTGTTATAACACCGAAATTTGTTACAATTCAAATAAAAAACAACATGAATGGTTTATGGCATCGATTATCAACATAAACTAATGGTCCAATAATGTTGATTATGCCCAACATTTCTATTTTTGTCTGAATTGGAAGTTTATCGATGGTCAAGGTTAGACTCGTGTCATGTATTGCGAATATTTGGCGAGTCACAGTTTAATTGAATTGATTATTTATAATTTAAATTCCCACTGAATCTGGTTCTGTTTTAATGAAACTAGTTAATGATAATGTATCTTGCTTTGTGAACACAAATTGTAAGACATCGGGTCAAGAATCCTTAATCTATGACATCATAATCTGTTTTATGTTTTCACTCAGTTGCAAGTGTTACTGGCATAGTTTTGGAATCACCGACCATAAGTTAAACATATGATAGTAGCCACCTTATGACACTAATCATTTTTTAAATTATGCAATAACACATTCACGACATGATATGAGTCCGTTAACTTACATACACTTTGATATTTACTATTTCATAACATTTATCGATTATTTCACGACGGTCTTGGAAGAACGAAAGGCAAAGAACGAGAATCAATTGAAATGGAATTAATAGCACAATCTAGAATGTGTAAATGAATGAGAGTGCGACAAACCACTGATAACATTCGTTGGAGACTCGAGTTCTAGCCTCTAGCCGATTAACACACATGGTATTATAACTGAAAACCGCACTTTAACACTTCATCCAGTTGCGTTACATTGCCGATTCCATAGCAACTAAGTGGCATTTGGAGGCTTGGCAGTCTATCAGTTGTTTGTTGGCCGCTCTGCTTTGTTCCCTATGTTCCATTTATAAAACCATGCTTCTTTTTATATGGCACTGCATTAAATGATACACGGCTGCATTAACAGAAATTGTATCACTTCCCGCGTGAAGTAAATAAATCGTCCACATGCTATTAAAGCAAACACACCGGATCATTCGTATTGATGTCATTGGGAGTATCCAAATAAACAGAATTTTTAAAATCATCGTGACTTTAATTAGGACCCCAAATCATTTTTTTCTGGTGTTGTTGATCTTCAGAGATCGATTCAGTGCGAATGGAAAACTTCCCAATTTATGAGTCTGTGAAATTCTGGTTTTTCGGTGAGACCTTGAATTCAAATTTATCTGGTTGTGCAGCGTGATTCACACATTAAATTCCACGAAATTTACGTCACACTCGGCATATTTGGCCACTTTTTTTTTTTTTTTTCATGGGATCCAACTCGACAAAGTGTGTGTGTGTGTGCGAATCGAGAGAAAATTGGTGGCACACAAAAATGTTATTCAAATATCCAATAACCGACGTAATGACTATTCGCATTGCAGATGGGAATGTTGACGCGGCACCAAATTGATTAAGTACACCACCTCTGATCGATAGTTGCATAAATTATTAGGTCGTAAATTCAATAACTACACTATGTATGTTCCCGTCTCGGGTGGTATTTCCTTTTTCATGTGCGTGCATTCACCCGCGAATTCGAGGCTGAAAGAGCAATTCTGGCGTTATATAAGAATGATTACCTGTTGTCTCGTAAAATACTGATGAATTATCGAATATCCAAATTAAGTGGGTTAGTTATATCCCTTCTGGCACACTCGACAAACACTTAAAATCACTGGAATTTGAAATGAAATTTTAATTTCTTGAGGGCCCAATATATTTCACGGGCCGTATTTATTTCTTTTGCTTGACAGTCTGAATTATATCGTGTTCAGTTCACATTATACGAATCTCATTTATTTGAAGAAATGAAAACACTTACATGCCACATCTATTCAGTAGCCTTGTTACATGGTTTTCACGGAGAAATACTACCACCGCTGCGAACGTGAATGCATCATGCCAAGTTCCATAGAGTAGTAAGTGAGGTGATTGTTTAGAACAATACGCACAATTATTGCGCTACTATTGCCTCTCAGAGCGAAAGAAAATTTTACGGCCGACAGATTGATTGAAATATTGATATGTTTTTTTCGACTGAAAAATTCACGACCGTTTTATTTCACGTAAGGTACTGAATCAATGAAATATGCGCGAGAACCGTTGCCTAGCATAGGACCTATGACATTGTTCTATTGCTATCAAAATTCTTACGTGTTAAAATAATTATAGAAACCAAACATGCCTTTAAGGACACATAACACTATTAGCTATTAGTGTTCCCAATTCTATTAATTTTATTTGATATTTTTTTGAAAACGAACGATCAAGCATTCGAAATGAATAAAATGCAATGGCAATGGTATCTAGCGTTCAGGAGTGCGAGAGTGCCCCTAACACAGAGACAAATTACATGGGATTGAAGCAAAATGTGGAAATACCTCAGAATTCCTCCGATTATGAGGTCAGCATCAGAAAACTATTATAGTTCATTTATTCGGTCACACACTTCGATTCTATAATTTTGCGGTGCTGCCCAATTTAATTTGATGAACGGTCGGATGGTTTTCCAACAATGCAGCCAACATTAGCGATTGATGTATTTGCGGTTTGTGTCCTTGCTCAATAAATAATAAGCAACCTCATAAGTGCTCTTAAGTAATTGATAGAGGTCGCTATCCATTGCTCTTGTTCGATCATTTAACGGTTCTATTTGATTTATTAATTTTTGCAATCAATAATAATAAACTATCACTAATAGTAATAAAATTGTATACAATAATTTAACCATCAGTCTCCATCATTATGTCATTGTGATAGACTATCGATTATCAAGTTAAAGTTACCAGTCAAACTAGAATTTCATGAAGCTCGTTGTAAAAATGCAATGATAATATGACTTTTACTTAAAATCCGTGAAAGTGAAAAAAATTTCCTTACTTGACCTATGGCTTTTATGGTAACGTCATGACACTTATTTTTGCATTAAGAAGTGAATGATACGATAAAACTAGACAAACCACAATAACTGGTTACTAATAAATTAATTCATTACCACTAAAAGACACATTTCACCAAGTCTCCAAATTGTTAATTCAATTTAACTGCAAGTGATATGAAATTTGAGCTTAGAAGTGATTTAACCGTGTGTAAGCAATGATTAAAAAATTCTCAGTGCTGTTGTTAATTCTATCAGTGGTGTGCTGTCTAAAGGTAGACGATTTTAAATTGTTGAAATGATGCCAATTTTTGATAAAAAATTATTAAATTACAGAATGATCGGTGTTTAAAAATGCCAAATTCATTAAAGAAAGTGGAAGCTTCAATAAAATATTGTGAAGATCAAGTGAAGGATAACTTTGTTGGTGGTACATTGCAATAATCTCTAGCTTAATTGAAAAAAATTTAATATTCTCCTTGAACTTGTAGAAGCATTTCGGATAATTCAGTCTCACTGGAACTTTCATGAGTTTGAATCCGATACAGAGTACTCAATTCCAAGGCGAACAGAAGATATGGATATTCATTATAATTACATTTCACTCAGTGATAGTGATAAACGAGTAGCTGGAGTAAGTGTTTTTGATGTGCTAATGCAATCACAGCTAATCACTTTCAATTAATTGAATTTTAGTGTCTCTTGCATTGTATTTACGGTAAAAATAAAGCTTTGGATGAGAACGGGTGGCCAACACTTGATGGATTATTAGAATTCTTTTCTGAAGGCGTCGATGAATACGGATTCTTTTTGAATACATTGCGTGCCGTTGACTTTTGTTTGAAGGGGTCATCGATTCGACACCACATCAATCGACACAATGAACCAAGTAAAAATAAACTACAAAAATTAATTTCCTGTTGGAATTTACCTCAATTACATAACGAAATTTATTTTTATAATTTCATTCTTACAGAAGATGGACAAAGTTGTGATATTTCCTTCGAGGTGTTTGACTGTGTCTCAGACAGAATCACTGAATATTGTGCTGGTAAATCAATGGAAACAACAAATATGACGTCTACCGATACGATGACTACTAGCCATCAATGATAATTAGTTAAGAGTGATGAGAACTTTGAATTGAATTCATCTTAATTCACGGAATAATTTTTATAACCAACTAGTTTAAGTCAAGGATAATATAGTCATTAGACTATACCGTTGAATTTTCATGTTTTAGGTAGTAGTATATGATCTTTATCTACATCGGATATACCTTGTTAGGTATGCGGTGTGTCAAATTCCATCATAAATTGTTACAATGCTAATAAGCTTCCTAATGTGATTTAAATTAGAGTGCCAAAATACCTTTGATCTAGAAGGAATCGAGATTTCAGTGTCACAGATGGTCATTGCTTGCATTTCGAAAGTGCCCATCAAACGACTTTTTAACTGAAATAAATCAACTTAAGCGTTTATAGACTTACTAAAAACTAACATTAAAGCTTTTCAAACTTTCAATGTAATCGTATACAATATAATTTATGACTAGAAATAACATTATTATTACTCGTATTAGATGAGAATATTGTTGTGCTGTAAAACAATGGGTCGTCCAAGTGCAAGTTGCTGTTAATCGAGTGACAATGTAATTTAATATAAACGCCATTAAAGGTGTTCATCGCATCTTCAAAATCGCATTGAATACCAACAAAACTGTGAAACTATCGTTATCTTTTCAACTTCATATAGTTTCAATATCCCCTCATGTAACTCAACCATAGACTCTTATAGTTTGTATTCTGATTATTTATAATTTTATTATTATTTTGTGTGTTTTTCATTGTTGTACAAGAAATCAAGGTCCCATTCGATATTGTTAATATTCGCATTCACAATTCAGTAGATTTTATTTTTGGGGCCGTTGAATCCCGTAACCGTTGAGTCAATTGGAATGCCAATGGTAAATTCCGATTACAATATTCTAAAAATCATAAAATAATGATAGTAATCATCTTCATCATATCATGTTTTCTTTACAAAATATGTAATGAAATGTAGTTGTTGTTACTGTTTTGTTATAGAATAAAATTGTATGGAAAATTAAAAACTTATTTGAATATAATTAAAACTTAACGTTTGGTATAGTGTGATATCAATGGTTTTATGAGATGCAACTGAATAAAATCTTATTGTGGACATTATATACTAATTATTATTTATAATTGAATGGATGCATCATCTTATGAAAATTCTTCAATTTTGTATCATACCATTTTAGTTGGTACAATAAAATAGTAATTATGATTTATTATAAATTAATTTATGCGTACTCTATAGGTGTCGTAATGAAGAGCGGACGTTCCCTACTGGGCATTTTATGAATCACTTAACGGATTAAGATTGTAATGGAAAGTTAAGGAACTCTAGGTCAATTGCAATTTATGAAATTTTATGATTGTTAAAGACATTACAATTGATATTGAATTTCAAATTCATTTAGGTATGACATAACAAATGTGAGCCACCTTATAGTGTCTTAATAAATCTAGATCAATTGTCTTCGAGTTACGGTCATTATCGTCTCAAAAATGATGACTATATTAATGAGTACCAAATATTTTTGGTGTATTCATATACGCAAAGGAGTGTTTATTCATTTATGTTGAATGATTTCAATGTGTATTCACCAGTTGTATCAACTTTACCTCCGGTAGCTGTTAATTGTTAATATCGCGGTTCAGCGAATTCATATCTTGTTGTTGTTATATTGTTTAACTCTTTCATCTGCCAACACTGTTTGATCTTCTTTGATTATGATCGTTTTTCATTATTCTGTATACATTTTTGAATATTTGGCTACAAAATATTATGATGTATAATGATAATAATTTATGAAAAAGAATAACAGAAAATCATTTTCAATGTTTATGGCCAGTTTTTAAGGTTGGACTTTATGAGTTCCTTATATTGAATTTTATTAACAACAATGGGCTAATTTATTTCACTGTTGCATATTTAATACTTCTGGTTTATGTCTTAAGAATCAAAAGATAAACCCACTGTTTCCTCTAGAATATTTAAGTTTAACTATCTCACTTAATTGAAGGATATGCCATTAAATGATACACGCCACTAAAATGGTCAAGTCGATTAAGATTTATTTGGAAACGATTAATCTAATTAATCAAAGATTTTCTAGTTCTTTGATCAAAGAACATTCACCTTTTAGAAATTTCAAAGTGAACTTCATTTCATTGTTTCTCCTCCTTTTAAATAATGAAATACATAAAATGAAATTAATTATAGGATTTATCAGAACATCATCTGGTTGAATCTGATGGTATGTTAATTATATGAAATAACAAAAAACTATAATTCTTAGGTGATGATGTTAAATTAAATTGTAAATACTTTACGTTATATTAAAATATAATTAAAACAATGCATTTTACATTGAACATATAGAATGGAATAAATTATTCATCTTACTGTGAATATAAAAAGAATACGTAAAAGAACGTAATTAGTTTTCGGGTATATTTATATATGAAAATGTATTTACCTAAAGCTTAAGACTATTTTTCTGGGGAAAACATTGAATGCTAATAAAACCTATAAAAGCATGGGTGAGATGTTATACACGAATCATTTGAATCAAAGTCTTTGGACCGTGCTGAATAGGATGGTAAATAACGATATTCTGTGAATTATGTTATTGTTACGGTGAACTGAATGTTGATATTCAAAATAAGTTATTGTGTCTTTTATGAATTTGCAAAAAAATCTTGTGATTTTATAGAAAATAAAAGTGAAAAAAGAAGTTCTAATTGAATGAAATTAAAGAATTTATTTTACTGTTAAAGTATTTAGTGCAGAACTGTTTGGACGAATAATCACTTGTTAGATTTATGGTGAGATTAAATAATACAATTAACAGGTGACAATGATTGGATTACAGTGGTTTTGGATAGTGTTAATGTCAATAAGTTCTGTATTATCTGATGCTGATACGGATTATAATGTGATCAAGAATGATGGATCATTTTCATTTGGGTACGCACTTCTTAATGGATTAACAACTTTATTCCGTTACTAAAAATTCAGCTTTATGTGTGATCTTTCAGTTTAACGAATAGTGATGTTGGTAGCCATTACCATAGGGCGTCAGGTAATCCAAAACATGTAGTCCGAGGACGTTTTGGTTCACGTAATCCAGAGACGGGAAATGTAGATGAAACTATCTATACAGCTGGCCCACGAGGGTAAATATTCTCAATTGTTTCATTTTTATAAACTCGTGCACTTTTCATTTGTACAGACATCTTCAGTTAATCACATAACACCTCACGCATTATTAAATCGCATTAATATTAACGTGATTTGATTAAATAATAACAGAATAATTTCTAACTTGAATAGTCAAAATTGATGTACGTTGTAAAACGGTTGAACAAATTGTATGAAAATTGCATCAATATTTCAAACCATTTAATTACAATCATTTACGATGAGATGCAAATTGTGTATATTAAATGCTCTGTATCTCCGATTACAAAAGTTTTTCTTTTATTTGTTGTTGTATTTTCATTTAAAGTGTTTTTAATCTAATGGTTCATTGTATCCGATTATGATTCGTTTATGGAACTTAAGTATAAAATTTATTTTAAATTATGCGGCTGATTTAAAAGTGTCTGTGTTAAAGAATCGCAAAGAAAAAAAAATAAAACAGCAGAAGTGTGTTTTACTGTAACAAACGGTAACAATTAATGCAGAGAGTTGTTAAGGGCTATAGCTAAACACACTTCATATCCGTAAAACAATAAATCTTTTAGTATAAGCTCTCATAATAATGATTTATGGTTTGTTTGTCATTGAAAATAACAATAACTAACAAAATAGTTTTCGTGCTCGCGGTCCTAATATACATCGCCAAATGGATTTATCGCAAACACCACGAGGTCCAATTGGCAGACCAGATGATCCACTAGCAGATCCATATGATACACCACGGTATGGTTTCGGGTTTAAGACATATGAATATAAACGACGAGAAGAAGCTGATGACAATGGTCGAGTAAGAGGTGAGTGTTAATTCTATGAATTATTCAATCTGGTAACTTTGAATTGTTTATCCTTAGGACTCTATTCATACTTGGATGATATTGGAGAGAAGCATACAGTGAGATATGCTGCTGGTGCTGGAACTGGTTTTGAAGTATTAAATGCAGTTCCTGATTCACCAGCTGCTGTACACTATAGTGCTCCATTGTATAAAGGACACAAAGAAGAAAGAGGAAAGATCGCTTATGAACGAGGTCCTGGTGGATTGTATCGATTTATTTCTTCAGGTCCAGATCAACGACGATCTGAAGCAGCTGGTCCCGATGGATTAGTTCGTGGCTCATATTCATATCTTGATAATAAAGGAGTTCAACGTACTGTTCAGTATATTGCTGGTGCTGGAATTGGTTACCGAGTATTGCATAGCACCACCGGATTTGGAACACATAATTTACCGAATCCATCATTACCCGAGTTTGGTGTTAGTAGCGATCCATCGGCTGATGCTTTTGCAAATCATGATTTTGATTATTATGCTCATAATTATCATGGATTGCGTGATTATGATAAACTGAATTTCGATGAAAAAGTGAAACCAGTACGTCCAACACGGCCACACAATTCTCATGATTCATCTGGTGGCGGTGGTGGAACGAAAATTAAAGATAATAGTTTTGAAAAAATTGACGACGAACATTTCCCAGCACGTCCAACAAAGCGGCCAACAAGTGGTAGTCATGGTATTGTATCAAGTACAACGACACGTCCAAGCCATCATCATGACAGTGTGAGTTCAACTCACAACAGATTTGATTCTAATGAAGATTACTCGGATTTTAACGATAAAGGATATGAATATAAACGACCAACACATCCACCGCCACATTCGAATCACAGGCCAACTACAATTAGACCATTTCCAACCAAAGGTACTTCCAGACCGGATAAAAATCCAAAACATCAACCAGATGCAAAATATGATACGAAATGGCACTCGGAAGAAGATGGATATGATGATGGTCAATACAATGAAAAGAAATATGATTCTCGACCGTTTTACTTAAAAGATGGACCATTTTATAATCGCCATAAGTTGTTATATGACGATGACTTCGATAACGATTATTATGAGCGTCAGCATGCCGTTAGTCATGATTACAATAAGTTAGAGAAAGATCGAGACGATGATTGGCGTTATCGGCATCGGGATTCCACATTGATACGAAATATGGGAAATTGGTTTATTGGATTACCACCTGGTGGAACGGTTAGAGCACACGTACATAATATTGATTTAGTACCATTAGGTGGGAGAGCTATATCACCATCAGAAGCATTAAAACGCGATGAGCTGAGAAGATCTCTATAAAAGAACCATAAAGAACAAGATAGAACATAAATGGTAATTAAGAATTAATTAAAATGAATTATTAGATTTAATCAGTTTTTATATTAGAAGTTACCTCGTCATAAAATACGATGAAAATAATAAGAATTAAATTGTGTGTTATTAATTTGTGCGCGTAAATTAAGTTATACGATATAATGTTAGTTAATATTTTCAATTATCAATGTATTTGTATTTGTTTTTTTTTTTTTTACATACAGCGCATCTCTATTGTTATGCTAATTATAACTCATTACAGTAATCGTAAAATAATAATTAGTGCTTATGAAGTTCATGAATTTTATTATGATTATCAAAACACTACCATCCATTTGGAATTAAATAAAAAGAGAAAAACCAACATATCAAAGACATAATGTATTGTAAATTTACCTATTAACCTCATTACCTTTATTTGTACATTCAATTTGAATATTGGCTTCGTGTTGTGGTCACTATGATCTTGTCGATACCATATTCGTGATGAGAAAAAATTGTTTTGATAATTGTAACTAATATTGTTTCTAAGAAGTAACCAGTAACCAGTAAAGTTCTCTCAATTGAAATGAAAAATGAAATTTTAGTGTGCTTTTTTTAGTGTAATTTTAGTTCACAATTAATCCAAATTCCACAAGAAAAGTGTATTTTATGCAAAATAATTGTGATTTGGTGTAGTTGATATTACTTTTATTGGATTAATATGCTTTCGTTATTTGGCGTGAGTTGGATATGATTATATATTGTTATCTAAACATTTTTTCCTTTCAAATTGGTCAAAATAACAAAATTGAAATGTTTTTTGGTCATTTTTAACGTTCAATTACAGCAAAGAAACGTCCACAAATTGTTGTAACATTGGCCAATATGTTGGTAGATCTGAAACATAAGATACATTGTTGAATATTAATGACATGTAAAGAATTTATGTAAAAAAAAAAATTGAAATAACTTTGGCAAATTGTCAATTAAATATTCGTCTTTAATATTAAATATTAAATCACATTGAAATCATGTACTGTTAGATCATCACCTTAACACACGGTGAGTGATGTTTCCTCGTCCCATTGGATCAATTATTAATTTCATTCGCATAAGCGGCCAATAAATCAATTCAGCCAGAGATGGAATTCACCATAATTCAATTGTTTCTTTCGTGTAATTCAACGCTACATTGGTCTGTGAATGAAACATACTGTGGAATCTTATTATGTTGGCCAGTTAAAATACAATGTAATTAAAGTTGTCTAGAAAACAATGGGCCATTTAACAATCAAATTGATTCAGTTTTTCAAGAAATTTTAAATCTTAAGGGATTATATTGTTGTTACTTAATGTGTAAATTAACGAAATGGAATTTAATCATTTGTAGACAGTGAAGAGAATCAACTGGCGTTTATCTTATCTGAACACGGGTGAATATTTAGTTAATAATATCACTTTCTTGACCTTCAAGGTAATTCATTGGCGATACCAGATTAACCTGCAAAAGAATTTGTATCAATTCATAATTGAATACTGAAATCCATGAAACATAATATTGAAATGTTGTTTAATTGTAATTTTAGACATGAATTTATTACGATGCATGAACATTTATTATATAAATATGTAGAATATTAAAAATCTTCATGTTTTATTTATCTACTTATTATCTGGCTTATAAATGTAAATGTAAATGATATTCATGTTTTTGGGGTATGTCTGCCGTTAACATTAATAATAGTTGTAGCCCTTCTTAATCAGCCCACCATCAATGGACATTTAGATGCCACAGATCGTCGTATTAAGGTGTAACTGAACATATAACATTCACTTTTTTAAATGTTCCACCAGGTCTATGGTATGACAAGTGGACTTCAATTCATGTCGTCTTTATTGCTGACCAAATAGACCACATAATCTGGTATACCTGATAATCTTTAAGTGTCTCATATTTAATAATTGCCAAGAAGGAACTAAAATGTTTAAACAACTAATAGCGTTATACGCTGTAACAAAAAATTGTATCAATAATATTGGAATGTTCTTTATAAAAAGAAAAGGCCAAGGAAACTTTCTGATGATTATTATTCTATATTTAATGCTAAATTATCACATTACCAAGAGACAAAAACAAAAAAATAAAGAACATTTCATATTCATTTAAAGTGAATCCCTCTGTTTGATTTTCATTTTCAATTTTATTACGATGTCATTCAATATCAATTCCATGTTCTTATGCGGCTAAATTGGATTAATAAAGAATCAACTGATATACAATATGAATGGTTTTTACTTGATTCTCTTTTGCGGTTACCTTTTTACTGTCTGCGTAAAAAGAAAATCATCAATTTCTTGTTAAATTCTTGTATAAGTTATGTATTGATAAAAAAAAAATCCCACATCATGTGTCGATGAAATGGATCGCGATTGGTTTTATTTAATTTCTTGTGAAGTTAACATATACGCATTTTAATCCATAAAGAATATTGATGGCAACGTACAGGTGAGTGTCTCTTGTTTGGTAGCGCGCGTGAAATATACATTGGGCTATTAGGGATCGCCTGTTATTGGTATTCAATAGTCATCCATTGGTATTTAATTTATACCATTTGTTTTCATTCTTTTTTCTCTTTCACTCACTTATTCCATTATATTTAATATAAAAAACGAATAAAACTGAAAAATAAAAGATATTACAATATTTTATATAACAATTTAAGACTTCTTGAACACCGAACTGTTATCCCCACCTTTAGTTGAACGGTTAAATCTTTTAAATAAGAGATTCTTGGATTGCGTTAACCGCAGTTTTATTTATTCGGTCGTGCATGCAATGTCGCATGCAAATACAACATTGTCTACTTAGAAATATATTTAATTAAAAATCATTGTGGTTGGTCATAAATCAATACTTAATTAATACGTTATAATATATAGAAAGGTACATAGAAAATAATATAAAAATTGTGAAGTGTATTATTAGAATCAGTGCAACAGTTATAATAAAGTTTAATAACACACCTGTTGAATTGACCTGTTAAATTGAATCACTTGTTGTTGTGTTAATCATTATAGAATCCAAGTAGTGTATTGATTTAGAACAATGAAGAATTTATTAGTGGTAAGATTGAATACTATTATTTGATTGATAAAATGATATGTGTGTTCCCGTTACAATTGAACCATATAGTGTCATGTTATTGAACGAAAGTGTAGTCACATCCCATTCAATTGCGATAAAGGAAATTCATTCATCAGAACAATTAACAAATTGAATATATTTCGGTGGTTTTTAAGCCCAGAAGACATTCATTTCCTTTCACTTTGTGATTTAACAAACAAACCATATCGAATTTCTGGGTTAAGTTCTACATAATCGCATTTTAGTCACAAATTTAGTATAAATGAAAACACCAAAATATAAAATATTAACGTTTATCATTAAATGTTGTGCCTAATTTTTCACATAAATGAAAAAGAAATTTTATTTTAAAGAGACATTATGGCCAATGTACTGTGAGAAATATGTTTTGTTTAATATTTTCTTAAAATAAACCACGAAAAATGTTGTTTTTTGGACAAGAATTGGATAAAGTTCTCTAGCTAATTGTAGTTAAAAAATAATTATACCGACAATGTTAATATAACAAGTTCTTTCTATAACTAGCTGTAGCATTAAATTGACAATTATAAATGAAAACCATGTACGAATATGAAATAAACAGTTAATCGTGTGAATAAATGTACTTTATTCATAATAAGAACTCTCTTCAATTTCCATAGAAATTATTATTGCATATTTATGATTTCAAATGAGGCATACACAGTACTATACTTAACAATTTCATTATTATTACTTACTCTCATGTTCTTATTTGCCGTTTTCTTAAAATGATTTTTCATATTTTTTCTCTAATTTATCTACTTGTATTCATTGAAAAATTGTAAGTCAGTTTACGTTTTTTTTTTCGATCAAGTCAATTTGGTAATAATAATTCTTTTCATTTAGCATTATAATGCGAAAGTTTATTTTGTTATTAAATTTCTTATATTCAGAATTTTATGATTAAACAATTGATTTCTTTGTTGCAATTTATCCGGAATAATAATTTCTTCGTTAACTAAAGAGACGATCAGAATGTTGTTGACACACAAAAAAATTTATATCGTGAAGTTCATTACCACTACTGATCTCTCGATGGTGTGCACTTAATGAATGACTGGTAATATCATTTCAATGTCAAGGTATTGCCATAAATTGAGAAATGTCATCTTGATTATGTAAAGATGCAACGCTTGCATCATCAACGTAATGCAACGAGAGAATATAAAAAATAAATTTATGTGTTTCGCATAAAAACTACTTAACACTTGAATGTTATTTTTATCGTTGGCATCTTCTTATGGCCACCATTATTATAAATAATTAAATACAGACAATGTGAAACATAATCAATCGGTTCATTGAACTAAATTTGAATGAATTAAATTTAAAACGATTATGGCAGTGATTTTAAGAAATGGAATCAAACAGAAAAAGGAATTCATTTCACGTTAATTGGAAATAAATACACAACTTTTATCCAATAATAAAGTATTAAAGAAACATTTAATGTAAGAAATCAGTAAAATGGAAACTGAAAATTGAACCAGAAATATGTCGCCATAAAGTGTTAATTAGTAAAACCTTGTAATTGTGTAGAGAGTCTGGATAAGGTGGGCTTCTTCAAAGTCATCTTAATACTTACAGTATACACGTAATCATCACCAGACAGAATAGAATCATCATTATCATTATAATTTTTATTTCATTCTTATAATCTGGTTTCGTTTCTTTTTCTGGTTCATAAACGTATTGCATTTGGGAAAGAATTGAAGTGCCCACACATTTTCACATACTGCGTAGCATCCCACCGATTTAAAGTCACATAATAAGATGAAAACTTAAATAAATCACATTTACCATATGTAATTCAGAAATTTCTGTTATTAGAATGTTCGTTTTAAAAGAACTTTATTGCGATCGATGTTGTTTCACGGTTTGACTTTAAGTTCAATGATCTTCAGATGATGATTTTCGGTTTTTTGATTGGTATTCCGAAAGCGAAATTCCATAATCTCTAAGGAATGCATGAGTTAAATAATTTCGTTCTTTTTTTCGGGTTCTTCTCTTTATTGATTGTTTCACATGGTGGTGCCACATGAATTTATTGCGATACTTATTGACTTCCCAATATGTATAATTGACAAAGATACGTACGTATAATTCTATTATAGTTTAGAATAATTGGCAAACAAGAGAGTAATTGAGTACACACCTTAAATTTAAATAACTGTACAAACGTTCTGATCAATTACCGCAACAATACACAAGAAGAATCCTAATTAATCAATAAGATAGAATTGAATGTTGATTCAACATGTGGCACATTATGCCGCTGTTGTTTAATATGAATCATGTTTCTTTATTTTTTCATTAATTTTCCTTAACATTTTCAGGTAGCCTTATTTGTGAACGTCGTTTACTTTGTAGCTGGACGACCTGGAAATTTTGAGTGAGTTTAAATAAATGACTTAATTTCGAAAGATTTACTTTTAAATTGAATTGAAATATTTAGAAAAGAGTATCATTTGATACAAAGTAAATTGTAAAAGTGTTCTTAATTGAACATTTCTTAATTGAACATTAATTAGCAACAATGTAGAGAATTGTCTATAACAAAATTGTTTATTGGGATGGCTATTTATAATTTGGGTAATTCAATATCAAATGTACATAGCTTTTTATGCTTAATCTAATGCTGTATTAATCTTGCTACAAACATAACAATTTCTTTTGACAAATATTGAATAAATCTGCATAGTTTCCATAGTTTTATTTAATTTAATTTCATTGCTTTCATTTTTCACGTTTAAATTAGTAACACTTAATGAAATGAATATGCTCATCATGCACATTTTATTATACATTACATACATTGTATGCAATTGGTTACAATTTGTACCTCAATTATCATGTTTATAGGATCTAGTTTTTGTTATTTTAATTAAATTGTTGTATTCTGTGTAAGAAAACATTGTATACTGTTTTGTTATTTATTGATTGTACTCATTAGTGATAAAACTGTGCAATTATAATAACTAAATTGTTGATAAGGACCGGTTTATAGATACAGAAATAAATTTTGATACATATGATAATTTAATTGCTTTCTAATTCAGTGTGGACCCAATGGGCAAATAGTAATAAATATGGTTCAAGTGATGTGAATGAATGACTATGGTTTTATTTTTATATATTTAATATGAATGTACAAAATGAAACGGATCATTCAATGATTTATGTACATAATTAAAATTGTAATAGAACGATATAACTACATTTTATTATAATCTCAGGTACGTGTAAATAGAGAATTATATCTCCCAAAACCCCCAATAAACAATTTTGCCTTTTCTCATCTTAAAGAGAGAAACACGAGTAAAAGAAGAACACACTTAACTTGTTTAATGCGTTCCATTACTCAACATAATTAATTGGCTGGTTAAATACTACATAAAACTGGGATTTTGGATTCATATTAAAATTTTCTTGTTTTCTTGCAATTCTTTATTTTACTTTTAGGATTGAACCACAACAATTTTATAAATTATCTACTGTACAACCGGCAGCACGTTATAATACACAAGAATTAACGCCAGATACAAAACGAATACTTGATGAAATTAATAAAATAAATATTGCGTTCGGTTATACAAGACAAAATGACAAGGTCAATGAATTCCAGCCACGTATCAGTAATGAAGGATATTTTTATCCAAAACCAGTTTATAATATTTATCATACAAGATATAAGAATGGTATACCATCACCAACAATACGACGTTATCCATTTATTGCAAGAAAAATAGTTCATCAACACTCTGTAATGATACCAAATCCCCAATCATATTATGATCCAGCACCATATTTGCATCCACCAGAGACTAATGAACCAAAAGAATTTCAACAAAATATTAATGATCCAAATGCAATGAAATGGAGGAATCATAAGTACTTAACCATTGATAAGGATGTCACTAAAATCGTTGAATATGCACCAAAATATTTGGAGTATTTAAAGGATTTGCGACGTAGTAAAGAGACCATGGATATTTATATGCTTAACAATATCAATAATACAATGGGAAAACCAACCAAAGTGTCGGTTTCTATTGAAGAAAAAGAAAAGAGTTTTTCATTATTCAAACCATCGAAAAGTTCGAAACCAAAAACGAATGCTTTACAGAAGTCAGTGACTACAACTAAAGGTCCAAGTAAAATTTATCATATCGCAGATTCAAAGAAATTCTTTAATCTGCATAAACCGGCTAACAATACTGCAGTTATTAAATCACCCGACTTGAATGTTAAACCAACTAAAAAAGATGAGGATTCTGTACCGGGAACAATTAAAGCGACAGTAGTCAGTGATAATAGTACAACGACACGTTTACCAGCAATCAAATCAACGAATAAGGAAGATGAAGATGACGACTATGTAGATGATGAAGCCAATGTGAAAGGTCCGTTTGGATGGTTCAAGCCACAGAATAAAGCCCAAGTGTCTGGCATTGATCCACCAGATAATGGAACACAAATCGTGATACAGAGATTAAAAGTGAGACGTGGTGGCATTGCAATCGCTGGACCGAATGGTATTGCCACTGCAGGACATGGTGGCACAGCAATTGTTGGACCTGGTGGTCTTGCATTAACGCATCCAAGAAGTTTAACAATCGCTGGTCCTGGCACAAAAGTGATAAAAGTTCCCGAATCAACGGATTTACAGAAATTAGCGCTTCGAGTAAATGCAAAAAATTTAAAGGCCGTAGAACAAGAAGGAACTTTAGTGGCCACTGGGCCAGTTGTATACTATAACGATGGATCTTAATTTCGAAACGATTGGATAGAAAACCAACTACTCTAAATGATTTCTTCTTGCCACCAATTAATGCATTTGTAATTTGTAATTTGTTTTTGTATAAATATAATTATGTATTTTATAATGAAAAAGCTTTTAATTTTTATATTCATATTTAGTTGATAAGTGAATATAAATGAATTCATTCGTCTGTTAAAATTATTGTATAATTATTGGCGTTCACACAATCTGTGAATAAACATGTGAATGTATAAATTAATCGATAAAAGAAGACGAAACATCATTTAATGATTGTAGTTTTTATAATAAAACTGTTCCATATAAACATAACAGATCTGATCGTATTAAATGTTGATTATTTAACAAGCGTTTAGTTAAGTGTGATCAAATTGATTAATTTGTGACTAATTTTATACCGATAAATTTAATTTTTATAAATTGCATGAATTTATCATTAATTCATTCTTATTATTTCATTTAAATTTATTTTAATTTTCAATATTCTTTTAAAACTCTACACTTTTGTACATAAAAACAATCTTTAAAACTTCTATTTAGGTGGCAAACAACCAGTATAATGGGTTGGCCAGCAGCTGCTGTTAGGACAATACCACAATCACTATCAACTGCACAAATTCTATTGGATCCAAATTTACCGTTTAACTATTTTCCATTATCTGTTGGTAATGTGCCAGTCTATCAAACTTCTTTTGGTTATCCAGTTGTTGGATCACCTGATCTATCTGTGAATACAATTCAACCACTTCAACCTGTCCAGCCTATTCAACCGATACAACCTATTCAACCAGTGCAGCCACAACATTTACCTGAACAACCAACTGAGATTCCTAATGATTCTCAGCCAACTGATGATACTCCTGTTGTTCGTATTCCTCAGCCTCAATTTCCACGACAGCCACAAGTACCATCTTTCATTCCTAAACCAAATAATGTTCCCACCTTTGTAAATAATAACGCTGAGCCTACTACAACACCGGCTGCACCAATTAATCCAACACCAAAACCGGAAAAACTAATTGCATCACCTGAACTAAAAACTAATCAAATTGACATGAAACCAACTCCAATGACTGTTACGGATATTTCATTAACACAAGCCAAACAATTGGCAAATTCTCGGTTTATAATTGAGGGAATCTATCCGATACCAGGTCAAAGGGTACAACAACTTGTATCACATGAAAATTTTCTACGTACGAAACAAAGTGGTAAAACTGAAGCAATAAAATCCTCTCTCGTCAGGCAACCGTCCAATATCCGTGCAGAGATTACACAAACTGGAGGTGCCAAACTGCCGCTATTAAGAGAAGCTAAAGATCCAGTGATATTGCCACCATATATTCGTGTTGGTGACCGTAATCTGCCAACAACTTCATTAATTTTGGAACCATTGGGACGTGCAATTGCTGGAAATGATGGTGTAGCAATCGCAGCACCAATTTCACATGCTTATCTGAAGAAAGGAATTCCAACCGCTGTATTCTTTCGGCCACAAACCGTTGCAATTGCTGGTGCTGGCGGTAAAGCACATGCCCACGCTGACCTAATTATAGAATACGAAGAAGACAAATGATTATTAAAAGGATAAATTATATTATTTCTTAATCAGTTACCTTTAAATTAACAAATCCAACGATATCGAATTTTACAGTCACGGATATTTTACTGTGACTTGAATCACTGAATTGATATAAATGTTACACAACCGTTACCAGTTCCAAATGACAGTTATCATAATCGCATAAGTATTCTAATCACATAATAAATAGAGGACAGGTTTATATTCATAAAATGTATAAATGGCCGAAACACAATAACTCCATTGACACACTGAATTATCCGGTAACTCATACGAATAATTCAATGGTCAATGGTACAGACTACAGTGAAATGTAACAATTAAGTAATACTTCCAGCTAAATATGAACAATTTATTTAAATTTCATTCAATACGAAAGAAAACAAAAATATGATTTTATAAATGTTCCCAATTATTTTGTCTTACGATTGTAACATGTAAATATTTATTATGCTTCCACTACGCTATACCGCATTAACATAACAATAATAAATCTTTTCTTTGGCCGGTTAATTGTAAAATATGAGCATTGGATGACACACATAAAATTCAATTAATATTCCAACTACTCTGTTCATATGCAATTTTCTTGAATAATTTTTCTTGTATTTCAAATAAATCTCTTTGAAGCCATTTAAAATTCTTCAGCTAAAATTTTTAAATTTGCCAACTAAGAAAACGTAATAGAATTGAACATGAATTTTTTATAATTTTCTTTGCCAAAAATATAAGAAATAAAATACTATCAATTTCATAGATTTTAACAGAAACAAAAACAAATTGCTTTTACTTTTTTTCGAATAAAAACATTTCAAAATGAAAATAAAATCGTCTTAGTTAAATAACAAGTAATTTTGTATTCAATTCAATCAGCTGTAGACTTAACACATCATTTATATCATACATTGATTGCATTCAAGTAACTCAATTTATAATTTCTTTTGATTTTAAAATTAATTGTATGCATGTAGAGAGAAATCCGATGACCCAATATTAGGTAAGGATGGCACCTTAGACTTCTACGGTGGTATTAAAGGACAAGTGGTATCGTATCGTGAGAAAGATGATGGTACAATTGATGCCGAAATTCAAGGGACACAAGCAAGAGATGTCACTGATACCTTTGATTTTAACTTGGTAAATATTCAAAAGGCAGCTGCTGAGTTAGTTCGCCTTCAAGAAAAAGTCAAAAGTTCTGGTGATATGAGTGCAGAAGATCGTCGTATTTATTCGGAGAATTTGGAGCGATTGGGTATTTCAGCTCAACGATTGGCTCATTTACAGGAAAATAGTGGCAATGATGATTTCCGACAACTGTTTGCTGATGGTTTTAACACCAGTGGTAATAAGAATAAGAAGCCGAAACATCCACCAGCACCAATAAATCCAGGTCCTTCGAATGAGCCAGATGGTGTTGATGTTGGCGAAGAACCAGTCTCCGTCGATCCATCTGACTCCGTTCAAGTTCTACCACCCGGTGAGGAGTCATCAATTGCTGAAGCTAAACCAGTTGGTAAGAATATATGATTTCCTATCACATAATATCAATTGTCTAACATCAGATTTGATTGTAGGTCTTGCCATTGCCGGTGAAGGTGGATTAGCCTCATCGAAACCAATTGCAACAGCTATAGCAGGTCCTGGTAGTTTAGCAGTTGTTCGTCCAATATCGACAGCTATTTCTGGAATCTCTCCAAATGAAGCTGCCTCATTTGGTCTTCCAATATCACATCGATTCCGTGATACTTTAACTTCTGATAAAACACTTACCAAATTGCTATCAAAATATGGATTGCCTGGTACTGAAGGACGTACTCCAGATGGAATTCAATTATTCAGTGGTCCTGGATTTGAAAGTGATGATTTTGAAGGAAGATCCATTAATAAACTATCGTCCGTTAATAATGAAGAAAAGAAGAATCAAGTTCGGTTCCCCAATGAAGCACCTAGTATAACTTCAGAATTCCCTGGATTGTATATGCCACGAGAAGCATATATTGTTCAACCAAATCTTCCATACCTTCCATATGGCCTTCCGGCAGTCTATTAATATATCAGATTATCATATATTCCATACAAGATAACGATAGCCATCACATTGAAATACAGAGAATAAGTTTTAAGAAACTCTTAGCAATTAATTTTTGATATAAAAGAAGAATATTTACATTTTATATTTAAAAAATACTTTAAATATGGATTAACTGATACATTTAGTTTATAATGATATCTCACTGAGTAGAACATTATTGAATTTAGTGCCAATAAATTTCCAATTTTAATTCAATTAAAAACATTTGTAATCAATAACTTGTTTTTGGTGTGGTGCAGCCGTTAATTATTGTGTTTAAATAGCGAGTGACATCTTAGCCAGGGTGCGTAACTGGAGACGCCACTCAAGGACAATGTACATTGATAATCAAATTGAATACAAACCAGTGTATTGATGCTCTTCTTTAAACAACAATTATATATACAATATATTTTATCCGTGAACCAGTTGTTCTCTTTTGTTAATTCTTATTAAACTGATACAATCCATTGTAATTGTTACATTATTAACAACAATTCTTGACCACAACTTGTTTACTCTATCTAGGGAATTTACATTGCATTGCACTCTAGTCTCTTTGATCGGGTCATCTCATCGTAAATAATCAGAATAAAATAGTTGCTTTTATTACATTGAATTTCCATTACACTGTGTGGTTCTTGTTTCCGTTGAATTCCTTTTTTTTTTTTTAGCATAAAAAATTAAATGGAGAATTGTTGATTGCTGTTCTATTCATCCGTTTGCACCAATCCATTTTCTTCTGACCATTATTATTGTATCTTGTTTTCAATATGAAAATCAGAATTGTTCATTTACAGTCAACTGGCTATAAAGGCTGGTGCTTAACCATCAATTGAATCTAGTGTTTGATTGCACCCTGGACGATAAGCACCTAAAATTGATAGTTTTAAGGTAACCAAAAGAATTAAGTTTAATTAAATTTGTTGTGTTTAGTGAAATGGAGTTTGTGTTTAAATTTCTTTTTATTAATGGATTTCATTATTGAATTTAATGTTGGAATTTTATCATAACCATGGCCTAGGTCAAACTGTTTCTAGTTGAGCGTTGCTTAAATTATGTTATTTTTGCTATAACCAGTTTCTCGTAACGGACAACGGATTTAAAACTTTTATGCGAAACAATCTTAACGTTTTTGAGATACTTGATTTCTCTTTGACGTTATTAGAAAATAATTTACAATTGATTGATAATTATGTGATTTTTGTGTATTTTTTGTTTAGATGTGGAAATCATTATTTCTAAGTTTGATCGTTGGAGCTTTTGCGGCACCACAAAATCTTCATTTTTTCCGTGAAACGAGACCAATATTGCAGCCTCTCGATGCAAGACTTATTAAGGAGCGTCCATTAGAACCTCAATTTTTATCGTATGTATTTTATCACATTCGTATACTTAAAACGTATTTTTATCAATCGTTTTCATTATAGAGAAGCATATAGAAAAATATCAGACCAAAATGAGAAAATTGATGAGATCTTCCGGACCACAAAACCATTACCAAATCCTTTCCTTAGTTCAACACGTCAAATTAGCTGGGATTATATATTATCCTCCATTCCAAGCTATTTATCTGAAATGATCAATCCAAAACCAGATTCATCTGATGAAACAATGGATCCAATTGATAAGAGATTTCAACAATATTATGCACAATACTATCCTGAACTTTATCGTAAAGGATACAGAACAACAATGATTGAACGAAATGGAATACTCCAACCGGTAATTTTTATTGATCCAAGATTTGGCAATGCTAAAGTAGAAGCGATTCAAGATAATGCTCAGGCCCGTACAAATACCAATGAAGGCATTAAGATTGAAGCAATTGCTCCAATTCATCCAATCCAACCAGGTGAACATATTTCACTCCGTAGCAATTTTGAAGAACCAATCCAAGATATCAAAATTGAACCAATGATGGATGCAGAAAAACAAATTCAAGACAAAATTGTTCGTGAACGATTCGATGGAGAACGAAAAACTGAAAAACAACTTTTGATTTCACAACCAATGATGCCACTGATGCAAATGATCCCGATGGCACCACCAAAACAAATTATGCCAATAATGGATAAAGAAATGTTGGAAAAGAACAAGGATATGATGATGGTGATGATGCCAATGATGGATCCAAGCGGTGCTATGGTCATGATGCCAATGTTACAAAAGAGAGACGAATTAATGAAGGATGGTATGATGATGATGAATAACAAAGATAGTATGATGATGATGATGAATAGAAAGGAAGATACAATGATGATGATGAAAAAGAAGGACGAAATGATGGAAAAGAGAGAAGATATGATGATGACAACGATGAGACCAATGATGGATGAGATGAAAATGGATGAAAAAAATGCTGAAATGATGATGACATCGATGAGACCAATGATGGAAATGAATGATAAACGTGCTGATATACCAATGAGGATGGATGAAACCCCTCGGAATGACCTCATTCCAGATATTAGAGATGAAAACAAGAGTCAATAAACTATAAATTGAATTAATTAGGCTTGAACAATCGTTTTAAATAAAATCAGAAAACTGCTTAAGCAACACCAAGGAACAACTTCACTTTTATTAATTATTCATTGATATTATGTAGAACACAAATTGCTAATACACAAATAAAAATTTTTATGGAATTCTATCTTTAAGTAACTGATGTATTCACATGATTTATAATAAATAAAATATCGAATACTTTGACAAAGAAATAAAGAAAATAAAATTCTGAAAAAACTATTCAGTTAAGTTTGAAGTGATTACAAATCCACTCAACAATACACCAGATTTGACATATTTTACCGTAATTTATGTGCAAATATTTGTTCGTTTCAACCAATTGAATGAAATTCAGTATGTTTGACTTTGTTCGCGAACAATACAAAATCGTTAAATACAAATAAAGGCAAATATGAATCAAGTTCAATAACTTCTTGCCGGCACAAACAGCAACATGTAATATGAAATGTTTTATAATGAGCTGAACACTATATATGTTATTTCATAATGATCATATAATTGGAAATGTTTATTGGTATTTGTTGCAATTTGCATAATATTTTGTTAAGTACAATTTATAAAATAACTAAATGAACAAGAACATCTGGTTAGTATTTTTAAAAAATAAAAAATAAATATGAAGAAAATAAGAATTGGCAGCTACTACCATTTAGCGAATCATTTTCATCGGCCAGTACCTTTGAAGTGTTACTGTTGATCAGAATATAGTGAGATAGATTTGAATTGAAAATCTGTCGATTCATCGATCAATCAATACGATAACGTTCTTTTACATAAATTGAAAGTGAAGTTTCTTAAACAGTAATAATTTGGCATTAAATTATGGATACTGTTATTACAAAATCGTTTAAAATTCAAGCATTTTTCATGTTATTAGTGATGATTACAGTGAATTGTAAACCAATTGATATACCATCAAATCGATTGCATCGATATGAGCGAGACGATACGGTGATCCAGTTATTCAACGTAACAGCCTTGAACTCAAATTCAATACCACGTATCTACATAGTTGATCCAGTGAAACTGGTTAGATGTTATTTCACTGCTATTTCATATTATCGATACCATCTTTACATTTGTTCAGTTTTTGCATAAAACTGTCTATTATGATTAAAAGTTTTTATCTTATTGTTATTCATAAACAGTCACATTATTGAAATAATACGTTTAGATGATATGGGGCGTTTTATTAGTTATTCATATGTAGATTAATGGTGTCTGATTTACGTATCTTTTTGATTTTCCACAGCTTCAACACGAAAAGAAATTAGCAAAGATGCGACAGCAGGCAATAATTAACCAAGAAACTTCAATTCAGACAAAGGAAGATTTGTTGAATCAATTGGCAGCCAACAATAAATATCTGCAATTTGCATTAGCGTATCAAAGTCAGTTTGTTCACCAATAACCCATTTTAAATTATCATATTTATCATGTTTAAATTAATCCATTTTATATTTTTAGAGGTTTCTGCGAATGACGCAATTAGTAATCATCCACCGATTCCGTTTTATGTGCCAGCATACTATCATTGGCAAAATGTTCTTAGTTCAGGTATTAATGCACCACCTATAACTATGACACCATATCATACGACTCCAGATTTTGATGCAGTTACACCACCAATGATCAATTTGAAGGTATATGGTCCTGGTTATGAACTGAAATTTCCTCCCATCATTGAATTTATAGTTTATCAAATTCAACGATACTTTTCTGTTTATAAGGATAAAATGGAAATGACGACAACTGTTGCACCAGACACTGATGACAACATTGAAGATTACGATGAAATTGATGTGAAACCAGATGAAATTGCATCTGGTCTTGAAGTAATAAGACCAACTGTATCGACTACACCACGTGAAATATATCCATCACGTATCAATAATAAACTGATCAATTTGGATACGTTATGAGAAAGAGTTCAATGCGCGAATCAACTACGAACCCCTGTGTTGCCTTAATAGTTTTTACAATTACTACTCATTTACTTAGTATGGTAACTGAAATTGATAAATATTTTTGAAATAACAATAATCAGAGATTCTATAGGTTTTTTTAAAGTGTTCTTTTCTTCTTTCTTCTTGATGTTTGTTTATTAATATTCTAGACGTAATTAAGTTGTTGGCCATTAAGTGTTCTAACAGAAGTTAATGGCTAGAATATATAGAACAATAAAGAGAAATAAACGTGCTAGTGGCCCATAATGTGCAGTTATACCTACATAATTTGATTCAATTTAGCAGTTAATTCACAGTATGATTGTCTCTTGGGGCACCAAAAAAACATTGGTTGGAGTTGGCACTGTACATAAATCATGGATTACATGAAATATGTTGTCTTATTGAGCAAAGAATATTCTCAGAAGACAGAAGCTTTTTGTCTGTAGGGTTTTTTAGTCGTTTTATTTTTTAAATTTTAATCAAGGAAGTAAGTGATTCTCTGATCAGTACTTTATATTGGCTGATCATCCATAATTCATTGAATTTAAATTAAAAAACCGAATCAATATTCTGTGTGCTTCTTAAACTCATCACTGTGCATAAACTAATAGAAAGTGTAATTGCGATAAGCAGCACATATTCATTCTATACTAAAATGGCTATTAATACACATTAAAACTTAATCGATAAATGGGTTATGAATTCTTTTTATATATTTTTTTTTATTTTATTTTTTATATATTAAAGTATAACCAACTTATTTAATTTTAACTGGCAGACATACTGTAAAAGATTCAAATAATAATTTCTTTTCCATTTAGTCAGTGCAATTTGTTTAAGCCAATGTGTTCAGTATAGTTTGTGATCTGTTGTGAAAGAGATGTGCATTTTATTTGCTAAATTAGTGCTCTGTTGAAAAAGTCATTTTCTACTGAATCTAGAAGTGAAATTTAAGAATTTTATAGATAAAACATCAGAAAAACAATGAAAAATTTATTAATAATTAGTGTTGTGCTTTGTGCCATATTACCATTAATCAGCACGTCTCCCACGAGAGAATTAGTTCACACGAACAGTGATAGGAGAGCATTGGAAACTGGTCGAAATTGGGGATTACCAATTGAGATTAATGTTATAGATGTGCTAGCAGCTATAGGTGAATTTCTAATGGGATTATTTACTGGAGCTGGTGGCTCACCAGGAAGCAGTTTAAGTACAATGAATAAATTAGCTGGCATGGACGATGATGACGAATTCTTTGACGATAATCCAAGTATTGAAATGATGTCGAAAAACTATGCCAAGCCAACTACAAAAGTAGATTAATTATATCAATTACGTGGGCTCCATATCTGTAATTTATTTATTTAACTATTTGCATTTCACTGTGATTACAGAAACAGCAAAGACGTAAAACGAAACTAAATCGACGAAACAAAAATGATGTTTATATGAAACTATTGAAACATTATTGGTATCCAGAAGGTAAGGAAGAAGTCAACCAATTGATTCCATCGTATGTATCGAATAGTATTGGAATTTTATCATCACTATTCTCATCTGATATGTTTACCAATACACTGAGTTAATTAAATTGAACAGGTAAAATAAATATATTTACTTAATTATTTATTTATTATCCTAAATTCGGGTTCTTTTTTTCATATCTTTTATGTTTTCTTAGCCAACAAACGATAATCAACATTATTACATTTATTGAATTAAGCAATAAGGTGATAATTAATGTTATAGCATTAATTTCAATTGTCATACTATAATAAACATAAGAATTTTATTTTAGTTTAAAGAAAATCGTTATTCAATTCATTGTTTTTTTCATATCATTTCGATTACCACTTCGATAGTTGGCTTGTCGCAATGGATGCACTTGAGCATCATGAATTTCAGCAATTGGATTTGATTCACTATTTATTGCTGTTTTACTTGCTGCATTATTTCTATCCAATCGTGGATCTTCATATACAACACTGACTGGAATTTGTTCACGTTTTACTTTACGTCCACTGCGATAGTTACCAGCACCGGATGATATCTTTTCAAGTAATTGTACTGGATAGTCATAGCTGTAGAAGAAACCACGACGATCATGATTCTCTTCCTCATCATCGTTGGGATTATCGAATTTAAGTTGTTGATTCATTTCATCAGATGCTTCAACAATAACAGTATCATCGCCTGGTTTTGAATTTGGATCAGGAATAACAGCATAATCTAATGATGGATATCTAGTTTGTCCTTGTTTTTGATTTGACACACCACTGATGATCTCCAATGCTTGATCGATTTGGGCTTGTTCTTCATCATATTTGTTGGCATGTCGATTATAATAATCACTTTGTGGGTCTGGATTAATTTTAGCCGCTTGAGCAGCTGCTCTCCAAGCCCGTTCATGAGCTTGACGCGCTTGACGAACTTCTGGTGTCTCTGTGACCGGATTTAAAGTTGTTTTGGGACGATTATCGGTCTGATGAAAACCAAGACTATCTGACCAGTAATCAACAACGACATCTTTACCTTCTGGATCCAATAAACGATATTGTCCTCTGATCTCACCATTTACATTACGTGCCTCTACACGGCCCTGATTCCAATCTTTATAACCGAACATTGTACGGCCGTACCCATCCTGAAATCGAATAAACAAATTAACGATTGAAATAATTGAAAATTGATGTTAGCAAATAATAACTCACGTGTCCATGAAATTGGTTCGCCAAATATGTACTCTCTACATAATCTTGTGGATTTTCAATTAACCGACCTCGATAATAATACTCATGTCCATCATGGCTACGGCCAATCTGTTCTAATCGCATCTCATGAATTTTATTTGCAAAACTTGTCATTAGACCATTTTTTGATAAATAAATTTTAGCTTCCTCTGGCGATACATTTAATTTAAATATATTCTCTGCAAGGATGATTGGCACCAACTGTTTCAATTCATATGAAAAATGGTTTGATTTTAATGAGAAATGTCAATAAAAATAAATCAAAATTATGAATATTTGTATGTTAATTCCATTGTTTTACATGTTAATAATCGGATAACACAAAACGCAACACACCAAATAAAGTGAATTTAATTTTTGTTCATAATTCAAGACAATTGATTTGCATAAGGTGACATATGAGAACATCATCTATTGTTTCCCATTCAGTTTCGATTTCACTTAAAAATTCGATGGATTTTTTTGTTTTATTTCATTCAATTTTTCATTCCAATGTGTTACAAAATGATGAAGACTTCTGTTTATGGTAATTTTAAAAACAAGTTGGCCACTGCCTAAGTTCCAAATGGAATTCCGAAAGTGTATTGAACGGTTAAATATTAAAGTGCATGTAAACCAAATTTAGTTGATACAGATTTATCATAAACGATATTTAAGTCATATTAATAGGAGTTCTAATGTATCAACCACACACATATTCGTATTATTCCATCTTTAATGAACCGCAAACAAAAATGTTTCATTATGAAAATGAAATGTTCTAATTTACATAATCACTTCATATTGTTTGATACCCAAAATTAGATATTAGACAACAAGAATCTTTTAAATTTGGAGAAACTCATAGTCTTGTATATGGATTCTAGTTTATCTAAATGATTTCTTTTTGCGATTCTCTAATAATTTTCTATTAATACATGATGAGGATCTAGTGTGATCGACGTCAATTATAATGCAGGACATACGAGTTTTATTCATCACTTATCTTAAACAAACCAAAAATTGTTCAGATTATTGGCGATATTCAGTTTTCAACGAATTAAATGTTTAAAATTTATATTTATTGATCAATATAAATAACCTTGACTTTGAATCATTTTTTATTGTATTCCTTCAGATAACCATAAATAGTTGATCTAACATTCTATCGGATCTGTTTAACTGAAATGGCCTTTAAGTTCGTTATGAACAAGAATATTTTTTAACAAACGCATAATTAAAGTGTTATCACACGACATAAACTTGTCTGATTCTACATTTTTTTTTCAGAGTTTTCACAGTATAAATGTTATAATAACAATGATGGCCAATGACCGATCGCTGTCACTAAATATAAAATTTATGTTCGCAACCAAAAACCTTATTATATAAAAGCTTTAATACTGTATTTTATGAACTCAATAATTGGATATCAATTTAAATGGAAAACAGGCCTATAGGAGATGAAAACCATTTAACGAGGGTGTATTGAACTTGTCATCCAGTTTTGACAACAAAGAAATATTATCAAATAGTAACATGTAATATGTTGAAAGCTCTACATCGAAGGCATATCAATGTCCAAGTTTAGAATTGACGGAGATCTAATTTTTGTTGTTCTACGTTTTAAAACATTAGATAATGGCGTGAAAAAATTCCTTACATGGCAAATCAACAGAACATAATTCAGAATAGAATCAATCGATAGAACCAAAATATTAATTAATTCATATTCATAAACAGAACATTTATTTGAATATTGCTTTCCAATTTGATTGACTCTTCAGTCAATTAAAGTCGCGTGTGGTAAATTATTCAACAAGTTGATCTGAATAAAAATGATTCTAAGACATTTTTTCTTCGTGTTTGTTGTCAATTAAACTTTATTCTGATAAAACTTTGACACAAAATATATAAAATCGAGAGAGAATGAGAATTAATCGATTTGAGACTACAATAGACCGATCACAAGACGCCAAATTGAAAAGTTTAGCATTTAACCAAACCGAATTATCGCTATAATTTTTATTGCATTGATATTTAATTCGGTATAGATATGATTGAATCATCCTTGGAACATATAAAGAATAAGAAATACATAACAAATAAAAATAGAATGAAACAAATTGAATTATTAATCATTAACATAAAAATACACACCACTAAAATCAGTGCAAAATACTTCATTATTAATTGAGTAATATAACAGTCCTTTATCACTTGTATTATTTAATTAAAATTCTTCACTTGTAAACTAGATTAACTACGTTTTATCTTAATATAACTGAATTCAGCACTAAGAAAACCAGTAAAGAAAAATTTAAATAAAAATCACACAATAAAATTTGTTGATCTTTTTCTTTTTTTTCTTCGCGCTTATCGTTTTATATAGAACTTTTATTTAAAATAAAAATTTAAGAAAACAAAACAAAACAAAAAACGGTTACGATATTTTTTGGATAAAGTTGATCCTCACTCCGCCAGTTGGAAAACTTAAATACCATTTGAAATTTTTATATCGTGCGCTTTTATACCCCCCACAATAGTGGATTGTATGTGACTGATGATATTCCCATGATATGTACCGACTGGAATTTTAAAAAAAAAAATCGAATAAGAAAAAGTTTCTCAAAAACTCATTGAATAAAAATCGAACGCTTCTACCTGATAGATCTACCTTGAGTAGGAATTACTAGAGTTTATGTTACCCCAATATATTCAATACTCACAACACATTGATAACATTTGTTGTTCGCAAATCAACGCTAAAATAAAGGCAACAAATTTGTATCAACATGAAAAATTATTCAAGAAATCTTTGTAGTTATTAATTTGCCATCATATACAATGACGATCCATTGGAATAATATTCACACAAGGAGTAAACATTGCTTGTTATCTCTTGTGTTATAAGAAGCACTAGAATAGCACTGGAATAGTTTAGTTTTCGTTATTAATAATTGTGTTGATAACACTTCTAGGCCTAAGGAGATTGGGAAAACTAGTTTCATTAAATTATTTTCCAATGATTGTCATCAGGAATTAAAGGAAATTGAACTTAACTTTAATACAACAAGTGCATTTTTAATTCTTTAGTAAATGAACTAAAAGAAACATTTTGACACCGTACAAAAATTATAATTTAACTCTATACCATTCTATTTATTCAATAAAGGTAAATATGTTAATAATTACACTCAGTTAGTACACCTGGTATACACTAGTTATGTTGAATTGTGTTCTTATCAAGTATGCAAATTGATAGTGGTTGAAGTCACATAAAATGAAACACTTGTTACTTCTCTTGGTATTATTTCATTTTAAATTGGGATTAAAATCCACAAGACTTTAATCAGCGATTATTCTTATTGAGCCTACGCACATTGTTGGTCTATGTGTACTCCGACACAACATATGGTGTAGATTATTTGTTTCATTAGAATTCCGATATTTAACCTTTTGATCTTGATAATGGTTACACACCGTGTGTTCCTTGTTAAAAACAATTTATTTCATTGATTGGAAATATTCGCTAATCACTTGAAATCTTATTTTCAATACATTTTATGAATCTAATAGAATTTAATTTAATTGCAATGTCGCTTATATTCAATTACAATGTTATTAAAATCTTTTAAGTTTTAGTACAGAATAAATTGAAATACTCGCGTCATTATCATTCGCTTACAATAAATATGAATGAATTCACACGATGATCGTAAAACGGGATACTTTTAATAACATTTCAACCGATTGGATGTACAATTAAACAAGCACTTATGTTATTCAAGTGCCTACTCTTTCTCCTGTTGGTGCGGCCGTATCAATAATGATTCATCTTTTGCGTTGGTTGTGTTAATGCAAATTGGTTTTTGACTTTGGTATTCACCAGTTAATTCGTTAGTTTTATCAATGTACACATTATTTAGCTTGTTTAATGATGATTCTAATCTTCGTTTACATATAAATGGTAATTCTTTTGCCACTTTCATTCCACAAAGTGTAGTCAATATCATTAAATTCTATTTTATGTTTTCGTTAAACCAAACGAATAAGAGAATATTTAATCCGTATGTCATGAGATTCAATCAAACCGTGTTCTCTTTCAGTTGGCTATTATTTAAGAAGAAATGTTTTATTCAGTCATCCATGAGAGATTCATGGCTGGCAGATGACTAAACGATAGAGTGGCAGGAAGAGATAGCCGTTAGGTCAATTGATCCCTTGAAAATTTAAAAAAAAAATCGAGTGATTTAATTTACATAGAATGTTGTTCAACTGCCAATCCATTTGCAATTTTTAAAGGTTCCGCATCAGTTTTTCAGCAATCAACAGTCAGAATATTTAATGTTGAATATTGTAATATGTTCGTTGCCTTATAAGAAAATTACTTTTGTAATTCGATTACACAGAGTATTAGGCTGTACTAGTCTGATTCCATTTTGCTTTGGGCTCAATTTTTGGTTCTTACATTTCACTTTAAAGATTGCCAGATACACAGAATTATTTTACATTAATAATGAGACTGTCGACAGAATTGAGACGAGAGAGAACAATCTGTTAGTCTAATTAGTGTTACAAGTCTTTGGAATTTTTGTGCATTCACCTGGGCATTGATCGTTTATGATAATGAGGAGTTTTCTAGTGAATCGAAATGGGAAGTGTTCTATCTATAAAGTTTTATACAAGCAACATTGAATTATAAACTCACGATCAACGACAATTCAATTGCCTATCTTTAGGGAAAATATAATTCAAGTTCAGTGGATGATTAAGAGGAACTATGTTGCGAATGAAACTTGATCACAATTGGTATAAAATCTTCATCTAATCTAACGTTATTGAATCTCTTTATTTTATCAAGTTGCTGTGAAGTAAATTCAATTATAAAGTGAACACTATTTTCTAAGCGCCAACATCTATGCAATCTTCTTAGTAATCTGAAATTGAAAAGCTTTTACTAAACTACAAGTTTTAGAAACAATACAAAGATGATGGCTATCGTCTATAAAAGACAATTTCTGACCAAAGACTTGAGTTACGAAACAGAAAATACTAGAATTGGTGCTAAAAAACCGCAATAAATTTTGTCTTTTAACTACATTGTAACATATAGAGTTATAGTCCTACTACAAATGAATGTGCATTATTTAAATTCAAATTTCTATCAATCAAAAATTATTCTTTGTTCAATAAATAATCATCAATTTCTTTATTGTAAAATATATAGATAATTCAATTCTATTAAATGTACTGTAGCTCATAAAGAGTCATATAAAGCTTATTTGTTTTATATTGTTACTGTGCAACTAATTGCAATTTAAATTAAACAACAAATGGTGTTTGAACCGTAGATGATGAGACTTCCAATTGTTTTGGATGTACCTGAACATCATGAACAGCAGCAACACGTTGTGATGCATCTGATCCAGTTTCAGCTGCTGTAGCAGCATTAATTTGGTCTAATAAAAGCGCAATTAAATAACTCAATTACAATAATGTTTTACCAAAAAATCAAAATGAATGGATCCGAATAAATAATTTTATGTCTTTATTAAAGGAATTATAGGAAGTTTATAAGGTTTCATGAATTACCAGTGATTTTATTGGATTTATCGGTTTTCAATTTTAGGAATATGAAGATGGTACAATCAGATGAATTTGGATTTATTTCTTTGTGTTTGTTTCACGTTTAATGCGATTTGTGTTTGGGAATGATGAACGGTATGTGGAACTTTGGAATGTTGTGTGTAAGGCACCGGACCGTTGGAAACTATTGTAATTATTTTGATTATGATTTCCGTTATAGTTACCATTATTTGGTTCACTATTGAATGCTGAACGAGCATTATTTGGTTCAATTAAATGAACTGGATAATCGAATTCGTAATAGAAACCATGTGGTGGTCCAGTCACATCCTTGTATTGTTCATAATCTGGATGATATTGTCCAGTGTGTCCAGCAGCACGAGTTGCAGCAGCTGCCTCATTCCATGCCTTGAAATGTGCTTCTTTGGCAGCCTTAACGGCTGGTGTATCAGTTACGGGTTCACTCAAATGTGGTGGACGATTATCAGTTTGACGGAATCCTTGGCTATCAGCTTCATACTCTACTGCATATACTTCACCATTTGGACGAGTGTATTTGTAGCTACCCTTTACAGTGCCATCACCATGAATAGTTTGTTTGTGGGCTTGATTCCAGTCTTTGTAACCGAATTTAGCTTTACCTAAACCATCCTATTGAAGTTGAATAAATAATCAAATGAAAAATACTGAAATAGCACATAATCATATATAATAACTCACTTGTCCATGAAATTGGTTTGCCAAGAAAGTTGATTCAACATAATTTTGTGGATCTTCAATACGTTTGCCGTTGTAGTAATATTGGCGCCCATCAAGACTACGACCAGTTGGTGAGAGTGGTTGCTCACCCAATTTTGGGGCATATGATAAGTCGCTTGAGAGAGTACGTGCATTGTCTGAGATGAAGCTTTGTGCCTGTTCTGGTGTTAAATTGTTCAAGAAAATATTACGGCCCTGTTGTGGTGCACCCAATATGGCTGGTATCACCTGAAAATTAGCAGTCATTTGAATCATTTGCAGTTAAATTTAATTTGAGCTTTTATTAGGTGTGTGATCATAAACGACTGTGAAACGTTAGAAGACGTTTCATCACCTAAAATTTATATGGCAAATGCGTAGATTATCTGTAGTTAATTGTATTTTAATTTCCTATTCATAATATCTTTTCAATTTAACATAAATGTAATATGAGAAGAATAACGATGTGTTTTATTATTGAAAAGCGAAACAGGTATTTAATCAAACACTATTGAATTGAATTGTTTTTTTTTTTTCTCGCTAAAATATAATAAAACAAATGACGTAATTATAATTTCCATAGAACACAATTTTAGAATCCATGTTATTTGATACCGATTACTGTTATCCGATCGTTTAACATTTGGATATTCCAATGTCAAAAATAAAATTCTATACGCATCTTTATCACAGTCTCGCCATGTACTCATTACCATTTGAATTGTATCATAAATAATACACACACCGATGATCTTCATCACTGTCATTATAAGATTGATTCATAAAATGGCAATTAAATTCACGCACTGATCATAGGACACGGGGAATAACATCAATTATCAGTAAATTTAATTAATTCGTAACCTCAGGCACACCTTTACATGATTCTAATCATCACAAAAATTCAAATTCGTTTAATTATACATGAAACTTCAATGAAATCCTTGACATTCTCATTACAGTTCCGATAAGATCACTTTATCACCTATCAATTACTTCATTTTTTTCCTGATTATTCACAACTTACCATAAAAGCAACTAAAAATGCCTTCATGTCTGCTGATTTACACTTAAAAAAATATTTCACAGTCTAAAAGTGTCACAATATTCCAAATATCCAAATAAAAGAAACACTTATTGGAGGATCGTTGTTAATTATACGTCGTTTTGTGAGATAATAACTGAAAATGATGGTCCACCATCGCCTTATATATGCGATAAATGTATGTTATGTGTTAGTGAGATGATCATAGCGTAAAGATGATGATGATGCTAATGAATCTCTGCCGGTTGAATCGTATAACAAACAAATTTCAATTTCAATAATAGTGATGGACCATCATTTATAATCAATGTTGGTCTATCGATTGTATACAAAGCTTAAGTGTATGTTATTTCTTCTTTTTCATGATTTCAATTCACCCAAAATAAAATAAAGACTGTTTTGGTGTCCAGAATTCGCATAAAGTCTCATCAATGGACAGTCCACAATGATGATCACAACTTAAATTCAAATATAAAAGCTTCAGTGATAGAGAACTAGTTTTTTCCGTAAATCACATATTCTACAGAGCCATTAAGACTTTATATAATACTTACTGTGTAACATTTGAATACGAGATCAATATCATAGCACTGTTGGAAACCATAGCAAATCTTCAAAATCCGAAAATCTTCTTTATTTAATTCACTACAGTTTAGAATTGAAATCACATAAATATTATGCTGAACTGATCTTAATATGACAATTTTAATGGTATGGATTTCATTCGGCTGTATAATGGATTAGATGGCACCTCACAATATCTTGAACTTGATTCATTCAGCATATCTTAGTTGCAATTTATCTAATCTTGTTTTGCTTGATTCTTTTTTGTTGTAGACAAAATCTAAAAAAAACACGAAAAGAAAAACAGGTTACATTTGCTATTGCGAATTTGTATCATTTTTTGCTGTTATTTTGGTAAACATATTCATGTGGCTTAATCTTTTCTCCGTTTAGCTAAGGATGAGCTAATGATCTATTAAAAGTTCTCAATGTGGATAAACCAGTCAATTGGAAGTCAACGTTTTTATTGTAAATTATATTATGAAACACTATAAGATATCCTGAAATAGTGGACTCATTGACGTAAGTCCGTTTTTCAATAAACTAGAATGAGCTATTCAATGAATACGGTTCCTGGTGAACGGTTATAAAAACGATTAATTGAAAATTTATACCTCCTAGCTGGTTGATGAAATAATTTATCTATTTTAGGATTATCATTAATCATCGATTTGGTATGCGTCTAATAGTTTTGATTGCCCTTTTTGTAAAATAACACAACAATATGGTAATTAATATGCGTTGTAGTAGGTAAGAATCATCTTCATTATCATAAACATCAAAACATGTGCTTTTAAGCCATTTAATTTGCGATAAATGATGTACTAAAATAAAGATTAAGAAAAACGTAGATTGATTTAGGCGGATATCACAGTAATCACTTAGATAAATTCGAGAATCTTCAAAAAAAAAAAACCCTCTCATCATGAATGGATGAAATGAACTGAGACGTAGAACTGAACGATGATTAACAATAATTAAGTGAACCGTTGGTTGCTTCAACAAAATAATTATAATTTCGATGAATTATACAGAAATAATAAATTAATTTCTTGATGATGAGTTGTGAATAAAATTCAATGATTTATTTGATTCTATAACTGGATCCTTTTAGGTATCAACAATTAATGATGTTCTAATGAAATCGTGATCGAAACGAAATCACTCTGTGAAGAGATCATCATTCAACTTCTCTAGTGAATCAGAAAGCAATACTTGGAAAATGAAAAAAACTATTAATCGATTATAGTTAAAATATTCAAACATGAATAAATTAAATCCGTTATCTGTATTATTGTTGTTTTTACGGTTGATGTAACCATACCCAAAACACATTAATCTTAACACTCCATAAATTCATTATTAGAGGTCTCTAATGCGGTTACCGACATTAATATATGGAAATTAAATATAAATTACCAACAAAAAGTATCAACTAGGCAACTAAAAGTAATTCAATCAAACCAAATCGAGTAGTAACCACGTCAAATTATGGGAATTTTATTTTTCTTTCAAATAAAATAATTTGAATTATGTGAATTGACATCCAAAATTGTACCAATATTTATTTTTTTCTTTATATTAATTATAGATAATAACTTATTTTATGTTTATTTCTTGTCTTATTCTGTATTTAAAGAGAATATTTGTTGTGTTGGAGAAAAGAAGAACACTATATCTAACGTATGAAATAAAATACGGGAAATCAATTAATTGATCTGAATGCTATTAGTTAATTTCTTCTGTTGAAGAGTTTTGTGCAGACAAAAATAAAACTTTTGATTTTTTATCAAGAGAAAAATTTATAATATTTTGACCTTGTTAATATGGGTGCGTTATTAACAACACTTCATTTACGACAAGACAAGACAAAAACTGTTTCTCGGGATGAAACCAGTGAATTAGTATTGAATAAAACGACTGGTATAGGAGGTACGTTTGGCCGTGCATCTAGATATTACACTCAGAATGGTATTCTCTGGTTGAAGACTTTATGTCTCGTTTACCTGGTTTATTCAAAATATTCTTTATCTATAGTTTCAGGTGATTCTAATTTGAATGCGTCAAACAAAGATTTTAAACCAGAGGAGTATAAAGCGGCCACTGCAAAGTCAAAATTTCCAATGAGACAAAAAACTGAACCACCTGCAGATACACCGAAGACATTACGACAACAAATCTCGTAAATAAAAAACCGTTTATCATCTCAATTAATTTATTCAATCGATGTCTTCCTAGGGAATATGAACAAGAATTCAAGTTACTACTAACAAAAGTAGAGAGTTTAATTTCAACTCTACCAGAGAATCCATGTAGTAAAACAAGAGATGCGGTAGTTTCCTGTTTAGCAAAGTCTCATAATGAGGGACCATTTGATCAGTGTTCTCAAGTGATGCATGAATACCATAAGTGTGTAACGGATAATAAAGATTTCTACATCAGTATGTTTAAGAATGAATGTGAAGCACGAAAAGCTCTTCTAGTACCAGAATCAGTGAATCAAGAAGATGAAGAAACAACTGGTTCAGCTACAAATGTTAGTCCCAATGAAACCGTATGCAAAGATGATCTTTGTGCATTGGATACAGTTCAATTAAATACTAAACCAAGTGACGATAAACCACCTGAAGAAAAGAAGGAACCAGTAGAATTAACTAGTCCACCAGATATGGAGTCAACACCTCTTATAGATGTCAGTATTAGGAAAGATGATTCAGGAGATGATCCGCCATCATCGTCATCACCATCACCACCGGCAATACCATCAATCGGTCCAATGACGTTAGGCCATGAAAACCCTCAAACAGTTGAAGCCACTGATTCAGCAAACACACCCGGTGAGCAACCACTGCCGGAAGTACATGTTACTGGTAATGTCAAGGACAATATTTAATTCCTTATCGAATTGTCTTTGTCTTCAATTCAATATTGAATAACATTGGAAAAAGTATGTTTTTTTTGCTAACCGTCTGTAATTTCCAACAAATTATTGTACTATATGCCGTATGGTTTGGGTTTTTAATTTATAAAAGATTTTTATTTATTACACTATATGTATTTGCATTACAATGAGACCACGTCGATTACTTATACGTTACATATACAAAAACAAATGGAGTTTTATTAGTAATTCATAATTAAATTTATATTTCTCAAATTGCATTGCCACTATCAGTTTTCAGTAATTCATTGTAATCTAAAGTTTAACTCGGATTCATCAATATTGAATTTTGTATTGTTGTTCACTAAATACGTAAATACACAGTATTCTAGGTTTCGCTTTTTAAAAGTTTCAATCATTTGATGTACCATTAGAATTTTCATAAATTTATTAAGAGCATTTATTAATTTAGATAAATGCTAAACCATTTAACTCTTAAATGTTCGTTAAATATAAATTCTAATTGTTATAGCATCATCTATTGTTTATTTTATTTTTCTAAGTGTTTTTCTTTGTTTTACCTGTTACATACATTATGAAATGCTGAGCTAAAATATTGGCAAGGAAGTTCATAATTCATTGAAAATGTTTTTAAACTATTTTTTTTTTCATTTTGGAATCTATAAAATCTTGTTTATATTGGGCCACGATTACGTTTTATTTCTATGTATAGTCAGGGACTAATTCGTTTAAAATGTTTATTTTTGTGCAAGTAGTTATCTTAAACTGTTAATAAAATCTTTATCGGCTTATTAACTCAATTATTTTGGTTTTTTTTTTCTTTCTTTCTTTCAATACCATTCATAATCATCATGCAATTAATTCATCTAATACTTATTGGGTATTTTCTTTAAACAGTAAAATATAATTGATTATACAAAAACTTATAATCGTTTCAATTACTTTAAATGCTACTTAATATTTTCATGATTATTCTTTAATGTTTCACTATAAACTAATTAAAATATAATTAAAATGGCTCACGAGCAAGATTCAGATTATAATCATAGCTTATAGGATTTTATAAAATAATAATTATCGATTAATTAAAAATAAAAATTTAGTCTTTGATTACAATCAATATTCGCTTACGATGAGGAGTTTTATATTTGAATTAAAACCAGTCAAATCAAATATTATATCTGTTTTCAATTAACACTATGGGAAGAAAGGTGGTTTCTTATTCTTTTCTCAGTTAGATTCAATTATTATTAATGTACATATAATTATTTAACTTACAATTTTCTATAAAAACAAAATTTTCATTAAGTAAAACAAATTCATATTGTAAACGTAAGAGAGCTGTGTGGGTGATACATAGTTTTAAGGATGCAAAATATAATTAAAATTATAATATAATACCAGGCATCGGTGCGTTGATTCATTTTTAGGAATAAAAATATGTTTTTAAAAATTAAATCAGTAAATAAAATCACATAAAATCAAATCAGATTCATTTTTCCAATTGGTGATGAGATGAATGGGTTTTTCTTTTTTCTCAAATACTTTTAGTGTTTCGAGGTCCTAATTTCTACTTGGTTTTGTAGTCTCAAAATGTTAATATTGTTAGTAATTAGTTTCGAATTGAGGATCAAATTTCTTACATATCGTTAAAATTGACGTGTTAAATTAAAAATTGAAATTCACGATTCATTTAAATTTGTTTCACAATACACATGATAATTGGAGAAAGACAGGAGTTACGAGAGTCCTACACTTTTTTTTCTGTATATGTATGTGTATTCAATACATTCATTTACATTCACTACTAGGGATCAATGTTGCCTTACGGTTTCTAATCGTATAGCTAAATTAAACGATCTTTTATTATAAAATCATTATTACCATTCGTCGTTGACTCTTTTTCACACTTCTGATTCTTCTTATTCAAGTCCAATTTATTTAAATCAATCTCAATTGACTTTGTATTTTTTGTTGAATTCTTTAGTTTACTTTCATCTTTGGATTTACCACCATCACTGTTTGAAGTTATCTTTTTAAATATTAGTGAGTTAGTACGTTTTGTTATATCCTTAGCAGTATTCTTCTCCTTATCTTTCTCTTTCTCCTTCTCTTTCTTATTGTCTTTATTCTTGTCATGGTTCTTTGACTTGAATATTGGAAACATATTATGGCAACTATTCGGAAGGAATCCGCTTAATTTATCCTTCTTTGTTGTGATCGATGATGTAGACGATGATGATGATGCATTACTTTTTAACGATGTATTGCTAACTGTTTTATCATTTAAATTATCTGATGTATCATTAGCATTTATGGCAGTTTTGGTTGGCGTTTCTAAATCAATTGATTGCTTTTTATCATCATCAGTACGTGTCACTTGATCGCAATTTGTTAAATTGTTAATACAGTCATTTGAAGAATTAAGAGCACTAATATCTGGAAGATTTGTTATTGGAATATCAACTATTTTATTTTCACTAATCCCTGCATTTTCAACAGCTGAATATTCCGTTGCATTTATATCGCGTTCAACCACTACGGTTGGTACATTCGGTTGTTCCGGTATTAATTGTTTCGTCGCACATTTCACGTCATCAGATGTAACGACACCACCTTCAGCTGGAGGCATCGAACTATCATGCACCGTTTCTGGTTTACCATCTGCTAAATCTGTTTCTATATTTGATGTATTACCCTCTTCATTTATATTGTCCGGTTGAATACCATTCTCATTATTGATCTGATTTAATGGCGCCGATTCTGGGCCAAATTCTGTATATACAACTTGATTTCTTTGATTCTCATAAGCTGGAGCTGAAGCAGTAGGTGTCTCGTTTCGTTCACGCTCCCGTTTTGCTTGTACAGCACCCCAAATATCTTTTAATTCACCCGATAAGTCACGGTCTTTAAGTACCTCTGCAGTGCGAGCTAATTTAAGGCCTGGATTCATTGCTTCCACGAAATCACACATTAAATCAACTAAGGCCATTTGTTCCTGGAACCAGATAAGTAATTTAATGATTGTATAATCAATTTTATTTTTTATGTTCATATTGGATATTATATTGCTTTATTGTTTTGAGCATACCTCCTCGTCTGTACAATTGCGACCAACATTTTTAAGTATTTCTGGATTAGCCATTACAGCATATACCATGGGAGGAACTCGTGTACTTATTGAGTGAACCTGATGAAGAAATTAATGTTATTGTTATAATTGAAAACATGAAGATAATAGACAACACTTACTCTCATGCCACCATACAAAGGCACTGGACTGTTGGCATCTCGAGGTCCACCGATTCGGGTCCAACTCATAACATTAATAAAAAGTTCTTGGCCATCCACTGTAAAGTCCTTAATGCACATATGCGGCTGTGGTGGATTCTTAAAATTACGAAATAACTTTGAGTGTCGTGAAATAATTGGCCTTTCCGCATCTGGTTGATTATCGCAACCAAACGGTTGTGTATCTATAGATGTACCATTGGTTTGCGGTATGCTATCACCATTTTCTTCTTGCATTGTGTAACCCTTCGCTATTGTCTAGTTCTCGGTCGTTTGCTATTGCTTACAGATAAAATGCCACAGTTTGAGTGGACACAAAACAATGGGAACCAAATAATCAGAGTATATCCTATGCACGCATCGGTTTACTAGCACACTCCAACTATGAAATGTTAATCAATTCATTGCCATTTACTTTTACTTTCTTCGCTGTTGCATTTCAATTATCCGCTAAATGTTTCACTAAAACTAAACTAAAAAGAATAATGCTGTTTTGTGTTGAAGACGAGTCGTCTTTTTGCATTAGGTCACAACTCAATTGTGCACTCTATTCTACTGTAACTCGGTCAGGTTCGGCGGCACCGTGACTCAAATCAGCGCAATTGATTGCTAATCTAACACATAACACCACAAATACGATAATTTCATATATTAATTAATTGTAAAGCTGTTAATTTGGTAGGAAAAAGGAACAGAAAAAAAATATAATTTGACAACCTCTTGTTGTTATTCGAAATGTAAGCTGTGCTGCCGATGAGAGAATTTCAAAAACAGTGATGCCGAGATACCATTCTTTCGTTGTACGGCAGACATTTTTAGACTTGTGCGCGATATTTAAAATAAAACTGTTGAATTCCAATCTATGTGGAATTCGTCTGGACACACCAGTTAGGGCGATATACTCCTAAAGTCTGAATATTATAAAATTGTTATTCTACAATCAGGTAGAATGAAGAACTTGATCAAGAATTTGGAAAATGTATAAACTAATCGTTTTGAACGATGTATTAAATACACTGAATTCGTTATGTCTGTAATCAAAGGAATAAAATCATTTATGCACAACAATAACATAAATTGTGAGCAACATATCTGTTACAATATGTGGATGAGCTGAAATTGCAATAAAATTATTTCTGGATTCTATTTGAAGATAGAAGTGGCGCCATCTATAACTTTCTTCACAACAGAATTTTTGATACAACCTGAATTGAAAGAACCCCACAGAAAGAAGTGATACATTCACACATGTTTAGTTAATTAATTTAATCAACATTGGATATATTTTACAAATTACTCTTAAATGACTTCTAGTATTAAATCATCAATATTCCTGGGATCCAGACACTATAAAACTATTGGCTAGCATCAAGCTGTTTCAGGCCGAGCATCTTCACTGTTGCCTCTTTCAATTTATCCAACGCATAGTTATTCTCACCTAAAAATAAAAAAAAACGTATTATTCACACGTCACATACATAATCAATTTATAATACCTTCGTTAAACAAGTTCTCCATACTCTTTGCATAATCACTTGGTATTATTGCCTTTGGTTCGTCTTCTTTTTTACCCCAATTCAGTATAGCATCCGTGGTTTGCTTTGGACGATTGTTATTGAATATATATTCTTCCATATCTGCTTCACATTTGGTTGCCTCCCATGGTTCCGTTACCCAAGACTCATGAAAAACAGCGGTAAGTAAATAATTAGCGTAATCTAAATTCTGTTGCCTCAAAGGACACCGGTCAGTGACTATAGTTAGTACATCTGTTTGTGGATCATATCGGTCACCTACCAGCCGAAGGAATTTGTCTTTCGCATGTTTGTCCAGTGGTAATAGAGACAGTTTCAACTAAAATTGTATCATGTTACATATTCTGAAGAACCATATTAACAAGGAATAACTTACTCGAATTGAAACTATCCGTGAGAGAGGATTTCTAATGGTCGGGAGGCCATGACAATAATCTGATGTAAACGTTTCAATTGGAAAATGCTTTTCCATCTCATCCTCAGTTTTCAAATCTTCTGGCCACGGAGTACAAAACTTTTTGAGTGCTTCACATTGTCGCTTTATAACCGGTGGTGTTAAATGCAGGAAATTCGGAATCTTAGCTAGTTCCGCATTAGCATATTTACTTGGTGCAGCCATTCCTTTCGGAGTATAGCCTTGTCGTACTGGCAGTGGTACACTTGCTGGATGAAATGATCGTGGACCCGGCCAAACAGAACCCCAATCTTGGTCTACTGCCATTTGCTTCGACCGCGGAGGCAATGCATCAGGTTTCTTTATTCGACGTTTGATTCTGGTTGTACTCTGGGTCTTGGTTAGGTTTAACACACGAAATTCTATTGAATACATTTAATTGCCATTTAATTAACCTTTTATTAAAGAAATGTTACATGAAATACCTTCATCATCGTACACCTCTTGAGAATCTTGGTGTGATTCTGGCACAGCCGATGAGTTCCACCTAACTCCAGTTATACTGGAAACTACATTGACTCTTGTCGGTTGTCGCAGAAACTTACTAACCAACATCATTTTAATCAATTAAACACACCAATTAAACACTTAAAATTATTAATTATGCATTCCGGTAGAGGAAATAAGAATTTGTGGTTAAAAATTTCACTGTTTACAATTCGATCGAATGGTTTTCAATCATCTGTTCGGTCCACGAGTGTGTTTATTTATTTCGCAGTTGATGGTCTACCGGGAAGAAAACTAAAAACGAACAAAATCTGAATAAAACGCAATTTGAAGATAATAATTGAGATATAAGTGAGAATCTGAAGTAATAATTGATATTAAATAATCAGGTATTAGTTAGTGTATTGTAAAATGTTAGCCTTAAGAAACTGTGTTACATACCTAACCAACGGCACTTATCAGAAGTTTCTGAACACGATACTTTGGAGACAAAGACAGTTCCATTTAGGAAGCGGTAAGTGTCCAATCTCTGAGATTTTATATGTATATAGTTATTAGGTGAATTGTTTAGTTTACAGACACGGTGAATATGAATGGCAGGAACCTAAATCAGAAGAAGAAGTGTAAGTCACCTGATAACACTCCAAACTACGTTGAAACTATATATTTTCTTGAACTTCTAGTGTAAATATTACGTATGTTGATAAGAATGGAAAAGAATTTGCAATTAGAGGGAAAATAGGAGATAATGCTATGTATCTGGCCCACCGGCATAACATAGAAATGGAAGGTAAGTGCTATTTCAATACTTGCTAGGACGAAATGATATTGTTATAATATATTCCAGGAGCCTGTGAAGCCTCACTAGCATGTACGACTTGCCATGTTTATGTGTGTGATGACTACTTAGATAAGTTACCTGAAGCCACTGAGAAAGAGGATGATCTACTCGATATGGCACCGTTTTTAAAAGAAAACTCACGACTAGGTAAACGGTTCTTTAACAACCGATATATTTTATCTCACTGATTTATATTTTAGGTTGTCAAATAATCCTGACCAAAGAAATGGAAGGTATGAAATTACAATTGCCCCAAGCAACCAGGAATTTCTATGTGGACGGTCACACGCCGAAGCCGCACTGAGATAAAGAAGCAGAGAGTTCGAACTCTATTCTGTTAGTACTCAACTGTTCGTTATTTGGAACTCAAAAAGTGCTGATATTTTAAAACTAATTGTAATTAAAAGTGTAATTAGCCACTCTGATCTATCACGGGGATTAGATAGCGGACATTCTTATCTAGAATTAAATCGTATCATTTAAATTGCCAATAAACCTTCAGTAATTACAATTAATTAATACTGAATGCGAATCACAGCAACTCTTTTGAATCTTTTGGAAAATCAACGTTTTTATTCTATTGGCCTAGGGTGGTAGTTTACCAACACTTATGTAAATTGGTACACCGGCACGTAATAAGGATTACAACAACAATTTTAAAACTTGGATTTTTTCCGTGAAGTTTTCACTTTCACCCCTGAATGTATGTAACTAGTGCATTTGGATTACAACAACAATTTTGAAACTTTTGGATTTTTCAATAAATTTTTTCTTAAACCCCTGAATGTATATAACTAATGCAAATTTGATCCGTTAGTAAGTTTGCCTGCTACATGTATGATTGCCTGTTCCATGTTTAAAGGAACTTTCTAGCTGCAAAAAATCTGTTAAATAATAATGAAAGTAATACCGCTGACAAATCTTTTTCTAAATCTTTTTTTTATTAAAAAATTAGTTCACAATATAATGCAAAGTTCATCAATGTTCATCTTAATGTTTCCTTCACTTAATATCATTCTATCAATTACAGTTTAGTTTTACTTAAATCTTTTCATGTTTTTCTTTTATTTTTAATTTGATCTCGTCTTATCAACGTGTTGGACGCTCTGCTGTTAATACAATTATGTAGATTAATATAAATTTAAATTCATTTTTTTTAAATAATTTACTTTCAATTATTTTATTTAATATTATTATTATTATGTATTTTCTCATTTATTCATCATTTGATAAAACACTTTATCATAATCTACTTGTCTAAATAATACTATTTAGTAATAAATGTAATAAGAATTGGATCTTGTTTCAATGGGAGAGCAACTGTAGAACATTTTTGCATAAACAAAAGAAAACGTTGTGCACCGTATGTATCTCGTCCATTGTTTTGGGGTGGTTGGATATCAAATGGGATCCAATTTGGAATGAGACGTTTTACCATTTGAACAGCGCTTGAGATGAGAGCTGCTATTTATTGGATTTATTGGAATGAGTTAACTACTATATTTACATATAATTATTTCTTCACATTTTGTTATATTTTTTTTTTCATTTTGATAATTATTCCATTGTTTTTTAATTAAATTTCCATGCTCATTAATTTGATGAAATTATTTCTTTTAATTCTTATCTCTTATAATTAAGTTTATTCAGACGGTATTTTATATCTGTTCATAATGTTATTTTGCCTATTAATCTCAATATACTGCGTCTCGGCGGCGGGATATTAAATACATAAATTACGTCTTTCAATTAAATCAACATTAACTCATTTAATTAAATACAAGTCCTTCTTATTAAATGGCGGTTGGTAATCATTTTTATACAGGGAATGTTGATTGTATATTTATTATTATTCTTAAATTGGAACAAATTCTCAACATCATTTAGCACTAATCGGAATGATTTTCTTTCAAAACTTTGATATGATTGAAGTAGTAAAAAGACTTTCACATTTCTTTCTTTTTTTTTTGTTTATTTATACAATTATAATGAGAATTTTTTTTTTAATTTAATTTCCCATAAACTTTTATTCACTTGCATATTATCTCATGTACTTCTCACTTATGATCTACGTATGAAGCAATTACATCTTAATTATTTATAAGTTTTTATTTTTATAATTTTCTTTTTTTTTTTGGAATAAAAAATATTTCTAAAAGATTTTTTATTCGAATTTTTTCTTCAAAATAAAACATTTTGAGAAGAAAAACAATCAATGCTCTATGATTTTATTTAATGAGATTACTAACATTTATTACTTTTCATTTTATTTAAATTAATTTATAAGAAATTCAAAAAAAATTTAGAGCTTCTTTTGTTGTAAAAAAATTTATATTGCTTCTAATTTACCATATCTTTTATATTTATTTCATTAAATGCCGAATATCAATTATTAATTTAGATTATTCCTTATTTAAAAGTTTTTATTTTTTTTTTTGGATTTAAGAAAATATTAATAAATAAACATTAAAAATTGATTAATTATGTATGATTGTGTTGATTCAAACACTCACATGTTGAGATGTAAGATGTATTTTACAGTTGAATAAACATTACTTCTTTGGTGTTTGGAATGTTTGAGCATTTCTATGAAACATGGAATATTTGATTTTTCAATGTTCTCACCATTAATTTTATCTCATAAAATAGATTAGTTTTGGTTTTTAACAAGTTCCCTAATGAATGTAAAATTTATTAAATTCCATACGGAATAATATCCAGTTCCGTTTGGTTGAGTTCTTCAATATTCATCATCTTCATATCATTTTGTTTATTTTCTTTCTGTTTTAACATTATTATGTTCTTTTATGTACAACTGACTGTACTAGCCAAGAACAGTGTACTCTGTACGATTGAAATTATCTCATCTCATCTCAATTATTTCATAATAAGATCTTTTCCTTATCCGTCGTTCTACAGTAAAAATATAATTATATAAATACTTCATTTAGGTATAATTATTATTATTGTATAAATACTTAGATTATATATATTATTTATATTAACCATAAATTAATGTCATTTTAAATGTTATCTATTACAATAATATTAAACTTCTATCAAACATTATGCTCTCACTTTACGGTTTACTATTCTCTTGTATGTGTTTCTTATGTTTTTTATTTTTATTTTTTTTTGTTTCTATAATCAATTTTACGTTAGATTTTGAACACTTTGTGTCATTTATAAATTTTCAATATTTTCATTAACTAGCGCTTGTGTATTTATCATTATCCTTTTTCATAATTAAGTGCCTTTAATAAAAAACATTCTTATTACAAATATCGAGCAAAGTTATTAATTAAAAATTGTTTTTAAATCCGTTCCTGGTAATGAGAATTCATTTTCATTTTTATTTTCATTTACTAAATAACGTGTTATTCTCTTTAATAATAAATTTTCTTTACGTTTCTTAAAATGGCAATTAATTTGACTCTAATTACATTCTATATAGTTCATTGGCCATTCATTTCAATTTATATTTCTATTACGGTAATTTATTCATAGATTGTGTAACAATCTGGAGCTATTCATGTTTTAAATGTGTCATTGACTCGTCTACAATCAAGAAACATATTAATTTCCGTAGTAACTTAGATTTTGTACGAAAATTAATAATATAAAAAAAAAAACGAAACTTAAAACATGATTCAATTACATCTTATAACGAATTTACAAACGAAATATTCATACCGTAAAATGGCAAAAAAAACGTTTATTAAATTATTATTTTAAAAAAGAATTTATTATATAAATTGATTAAAAAAAACTGAGAGACGTAAAAGAGAAAAATAAAAATATGTAAAACATTATGAACTATACTTGAGTATTTGAACAAAATTCTTTGTCTTTTTGCTTCTCTTCTATTTTTTTTTTCTAACTGAACGCTTTACGATTATGAACGATTCATTGAACTTTTTGATTTAATTAGAATTCACATCAATCCAACCTCATTTATTATGTGATTGGATTTATACGTGTCATTTCGTTAGCGTCAGTGTCTCATACCACAAAGAGTCTTCTTTTTCGAGTGAAAAAGAACATGAGGATAATTAAATAGACAAAAAAAAAAATTATATAGACTTAAAATTAAATATTTAAATACATAAAAGTGTTGTTTGAATAGAAACGTACATAGTTAAAGATTAATGTAGTCAGCTAGTGACAACAAATTATAAAATCATATCATTATTTATGTTAAATTCATTGGAAATCATTTACTTTACATTTGCTCAGATACAACAAGGACTAATCTCATTCATAATATAAATCAAGTACTTTTCGCACAAACATTAAAATCCATTTTTACTCCAAATATCTAGTTAACAGTTTGTGACAATTTTGATAGCCAAACTGAAAAACAATTCGTCATTTTCATTTACCTAAATAATTAAACATTATTTTTTATTATTTCATTTTATAATTCTTAGCTCTTTGATGCTTAAGAATCAAATGGATAATCATTTACTTTACTGTAGTTTATACTTTTTAAATGTTTCTTTTGTTTTATAAAATACGTTATTCATTTTAATTTTTTTTTTTTGTGTTTGTTAACCATGTTTGTACTTTTCTATTACGTATTTCAATTTATTGTATTTTAATTACTGTGCTTATTATTGTGTTTTCTCTTTTGAATTTTGTTTAATTTATAATACGTAATTATGTTGCATTTATGCTATAATTTAATTAGGTATAGTAGAATATGTACGAGTTTTATTTTTCTTTCAGAGATTAAGAACGGTACAGTATTTTAAAATAAAACAACAGAATATTAAAAGTTTCTGATGGTTTTCAATTTGAAACATTTTTGTTTAATTAAAGTGATTTACGTAGGCGAATGTGACCAGTGATTTGATACTGAATCATTTGTTGGATTCATATGATGTGGTACTGATGACAATTGTCCAGATGTTGGAGTTGATAACATTGAAGTCATACCAACTGTGTTTGGATCTTCTTGATAAGGATGCATTGGATACAGTGGACTCCATGTTGGTGGTGCTTGTGGAACTGGCGGCTGGGAAACGGGCTGTGGTTGTTGCACAACAGCTGGTACCGGTGTTGTAACCGGTGTAGGCACTGAAGCTACTGAGGTTGCTGTTGATGCACCCGATGAAGCGGACGATGTTGATGAGGATTTTTTTGATTTTGATTTCGGTTCTTGTACTGTCGTTTGATCGTCATCCGTTGCTTTATTTTTTGCTTCTTTTGCCTCCTTCTTTTCAGCCTTTGATTTAGTTTTTTTCTCACTCTTCGGTTTTACGTTAGCAATTGGGGTGATCGGTGGTTCCTTTTCAATTGGGATACCTTGTTTTTTCATACGCATTTTCTCTTCCCATTCATCAATACCATGCCGGTAACGATTTAAATTCCTATGCTGATAAAAAATAAGTGATATCCGTGTTGGATTTAGGCGATTCGGTCGTCTCAATGAAGTAGTGGCATGCATTTCATGTTTAGCACATTCAATTAATACACTTCCGTGGCTGAGAGCAATCGCCACACCACCCATTTGGGTGTCCTCAAAACATTCAAGGTTTTCATTGATTTCGGTCACTTCACCAATTGGTTCAGCTTTTGGTGGTGGCTCTGGTAATTTATTTACAATATTTGGTGCAATAGGTTGATGCGGATGTATAGGCGGTATCGCTGATGTTGACGGCGGATAAATTGGCCAATTAGTTGATTGATTTTGATTTGATTGTAGTGATACTTGGGGTGCCATCACCTGTGAATGATGATACATATTGTATGGTTGGAATGTTTGCGGCGGATGATATCCATAACCATATCGTAATTTATCACCATTATAATAATCAACATTATTATATGGATCATATGGTGTGTAGGATGGATAAATAGGATACGTTGTATTGTGATGGTATCCATAGGATGATGGATACTCTGGTGGTTTTGGTTTCACAAAACCCTGTTCTTTCGTTGTATCCTCAATACCAATATTTGTTTTGGTATGATCCGTTATACTGGGACTAAATGCTGACGCTTGATTATTTGTAAGCGTCGTTGAATCCGGATTCTCTTCACTGCCACGACTTTTTACTTGTTCGTTACGGTCTGTATAGTTTGGATATTCACCAGGGGTTGGTGGCCATGGCGTATGATTATAATAGTTCCGATTATCTATATATGATCCGGTACTGTAATCATATGAGTACGGGGAATCTAGGACAGTGCTAGAGATTTGATTCGATTGTAATTGAGCATCAGTAAAGGTATCAATCATTGTTGCCATGTTTAGTAAGCTTGTGTTGGAATTCATTACGTTTTGTGTTACAGGAGCCGAGAATGCGCTATTAGCCGGACTTGGATTATTTGTAACTGGTGTCTGTGAACGGGGTGAGGGTGTTGAACCTGTCTGCTGTTGTTGTTGCTGCTGCTGTGGCTGTACTGATTGTGTCTGTTGCGTTTGTGCTGTTGTATTTGTCTGTTTTTGATTATTTGACTTTGATTTTTTATTTGATTCCTTTTTCGGTGTTACTGGAGGCGGTGGCGGTGTTGGATTATTAGTTTCAGATGAATCATCACCGTCTTTACCATTACGCTTTTTACCATGTCGTCTGCATGGTAACAACGGAGTTGAACGTACTCGCACTTCACATGAAAATCTACAAGAATTTTTTTTTGGGTGGGAAATGGAAAATTTATAAGTTGAATTGGCTTTTGATATCACCGGATATTGAGATTTGATTCAATCGAATGGTTATACGAACTCACTTGTCTAACACTTGTACAGCTCCAGTTTTATGCTTATCCTTTTGCCCATCTTCACTGCCGTATTCATCGGATGTATCCATCACATACAATGGAAGAATATGAAGTTGCTCATCCTCTGGTGGGCCATGCATTCGTGGCTTTAACAAGGCTACTTGCACTGTACAGCCGTCCTGCATATTATGCAGATCTCGATGTGCATGAGCACAAAAATCAAGACAAGCAGTAACACCTAATTCAAATCAACAGCAAATCGATTAAAATCAATAAAATTATTTTAATTGGCATTTATGACTCACCTGAAAAAGGTTTACCGGGTTTTAAACCCAACCGACAATCGGGCGCTTCTTTCTCGTATTTGCATTGATTGTCATACGCTTTTGGTGTAATTGATTGATACAGTGGACTTAATATAGTTGCCAATATATTCATGCGTTCTTCGATTTCTGCCTCTTCGGATTTAACGGACAGTCTAAATTTTCTAACAGTTTTAGAACGTGCATATTTACAACCATTGTAATACATTGACCACGAACAACCAAAACTATAAGAAGCACCGCTTGTTTCTGGATCTAAACCTTGACAGGCACACGTACGATTTTCATTGGTGGCACATCGTCGTGTCGTTGGTAATCCAAATTTATTTAATTTATGTATAAGTAATCGATAAGCACAATCTGCTTCATATTTTGGTAAACCATCCCAGGCAACAACGCACACCACAATAAACGATGCGTTACATCTAAAATAAAATATTCAGTTAAATCATTGGATTCACGATTATTCAAGGACAGAAATTCAATTTGAAATGATAATAAAATAAATTGTGTTTGATATTTACATGAAAAAGTAATTTTGAGAAATTTTTGTGACCGAAATGATAAAGGAACTTATAACAAAAACCCGACCAGCTTACCGGTGCCCTTGTCTACGTTTAACAATGCACAGGATCTTTTCCTCTTGGCTGGCACGCCGTATTATCCATTTAGCCAATGGACAGCCTTGAGCTGTTTTTCCTTCTTTGCCCGTGTACACGATCTTTTCAATACGTAATTGTTTACCACTGATACCAACACGTTTTTCAAAATCACTACGCAATTCTTCTAGAGTAGCAGCACAACCTGATTTTAAAAAGCCAACAAATGAAAGAGATTAAATGATTGCATCTTAGATGGCAAAATTTTAATAAGTAAACTCACCTAAATGTGTATAATAACTTCCCGGTTCAGGTGGATTTTTATCTGATGCAAAACAATCACAATCAGGAACTTCTGGTTTCTGTGCTTTTTCTGTACGATCAACTGGTGTTTCTGAACGTTTTTTAATTTCATCATCCGTTAGTTCAATATCATCTTTGGGTGGTTCCGATGACAATAAATTTTCAATTGACAATGAATCCTTTGATGTACGTTCCATTTGATTTATGTTACCATAATCGCTAATATTTTTATCTAATGCCTCAAGTTCGTTACGAAAATGAAATTGGCTTTTATCAATCGGTACCTCCTTCTTGATATTCATATCCATATCATTGAATTTATTACTAACTATTGGATATGTATTGACTGGAATCTCTTTATCATAGTTGGTAGGTAACAGCGTTGACTGTTGATTCCGTTTCGGTTCTATTTCCTGTGTACCAAATGGATGTATTGGCGGTAATTGACTACCCGGTACAAATGTATGGGCATTATTTAATGCCGTATTCTCTTGTCCTAATAAGCTACTATGCGTTGGCATATAACTAGTTTGATGGCTCAATTGCGTTTGATAGTAACTATTTGGATACGTTGGATAGTCAACCAATGATTGTCCTGTATAATCCATATGATGTTTGGTTTGTAAACTCTCTTTGCTCAAATGATTGTAATCCGGATAATTACAATAATTTTGGTAACTGCTATCATATGTCTCGTTCTTTACTTGAACGGGATGACTTTGACTCCCCAATAATCCATATGGTGGCATCGTTGGTTCCTGTTTTATTTTCTGCATAGATGATTCAAAACTACCAAAATCATGTTTCTCGGTGTCATATGGTGGATATAAACTATGACTTTTATTTGGTGTTGTATCATAACTGGTGTCACCACCATAACCACTTAATGTACTGTTTGTATTTGTCGTAGTCAAATTATGACCAAATTTTGGCATAAAATTTGTATTTTCTTTGATTTCCATTGATTTAACTTTATTTATATCATTGTAACCCATTCCACTACTAGTATTATTCTGTTGTTTTTGCTTAGAAGCACGATTACGTTTCTTCGGTTGTTTTGGAGGAGGATTTACAACAGCTTCTTGTCCTTGATTATTCTCTTGACTAGGTAATAAGTGTTGTCTACTATGCTGTTCATACATCATGTCACGTTCTATACTTTTCTTATTCTGTTGATGGATGTCATCGTCACAACGATGTAACGGTGACTTCCATTTGGTGTCGCCACCACCTCCGATTGTATCTGTACCATACGGTGGTATCACAGGTGAATACTCACGATGATGTTGATTTGTTAACATCACATTAGTTGGATTTGTTGTATTCACATCTCGGAGATGGTGGCTATACGATAAAAAATGACCGGTCTGATTTGAAGATGAGCCACCGGCTGTTGAGGTCATCGGTTGTTGGGTAATGGTACCATGTACCTGGGCCCCACCAATCATATCCTTTGGATCATTTTTGTTTAATATCATCGTCTTCAGCCGTGTATTTAAATTAACACGTTCCGATTGATTAAACATATCAGATGATGGATCCATTGGTGATTGACTGTGCCAACTCCAATCATGTTGTGGCACACTAGATGGTTGCAATTGATTTTGATTGCTACCATACAATTGATTACCATTGCTTGGATAATTCATTGAGGTGGATTGCATTGATTGTTGCTGTTGCTGTTGTTGCTGCTGATGCATTCCTTTATTTGTTGGTGAATTATGGGTCATATGATTTTGGTTAGTTGACGTATTTGTTCCATTATTACCATTATTTTGATGGCTCGGTGATTGTGAGATCTGTTGTTGTGAATTTAAGTGATTCGAACTAGGTCCAGATGGCACAATCATACTTTGGCTGACCGGTGTTGTACTCATACTATTACGATTTGGTGATTGCGGTAGCTGAGGTGGATGCATTTGATTTGAATTTGAATTATTTAATTGTGTATTTGTTGAACCGCTATAATCGCCCGAATATCCGTTACAATTGAGTGAGCGCGGCGGTACGCTGTTCACCCGCGGATATCCAGGCATTTCGTTTCCCGACGTTGTTTTATTCAAATCATTACCACTATTATTGCTTAAAACAACTGGTGCTGGTCCAGTGGCTACTTGGCCAGCATATGTCACTGTACTAGCTGCAAAACTAACACCTTGTAATGATACTTGATTGATTGGTGCTATTTGATTTGCTTGAAAATCATAACGTTGAACTGGTGCTGCATACGTTCTACCATAACCAGGATCAAAACCAATGCCAGTTTGTACATAACCATTTGGTTGGTATGAATAACTCTGTAAATTCATAAAACAAAATAAATAATAGAATAATAATAACAACACACTGATGATTAATTGAAGAATATATTATTGAACGTGTGATAAACGTATAAATTGTAACTCACCTGTGGCTGAAATTCAATTGAATTCAATGATGTGATACCACCAGTATTCTGTGGAATCTGTTGGATAAATTGATTTTGCCATCCTTGGGATGGATCCGCTTGCCATGTTGGATAGAATGCCATTGGGGCCTGGAATAAATTGAAAAATGAGAAAAACCATAATTAATTACTTTTTGTGCTTCTTATAAAATTGGATTTTATATTAAAAGGACCATTTATAAAGTAATCACTTTTATGGATATTAAATTGGAATTAATGAGTTTTTTTTTCTCGCTCGTTATACCGCACGATCGAATAAAAGAATATGAAATAGCTACTAAATGACAATGTCATCGTTATCTGTGGTAAATATTTAAAAAAAAAAAAGAAGAAAACTTCCATATAAAGCATTATACATTATACCATACTAATTAATATTTCCCTTAATTCCTCACATCCATAATTTATATACATTAACGATTTTAATGTCGCATCGTATGTGCTATAATTCATCCATTCTCATTTAGATGATATGCCAAAAAATTGCATTCTATTTAAGATGATTACCACTACAAGTTAATTAATCTAAATGCCATGGATAAAATCACAATGTTTCCCCCTACAGGACATTCTAATTACTAATTATAATCATCAAACCAGTCCATCACTAAAAAATTATTATTCATTACCACACAATATATTCAATTAACTGAAGACCATTAATTTTAATAGTAAATTCATTGAGAAATCATTTTAAATTCATTTAACAAAAAAAAAAAGAATTATAAATGTCGTTGACTCCTGTCTCTCTTTTTTTTTTTGTTATAATACAATTTCTATTTTTTTTTTTTAAATTTAAACTCTCCTTCTCCCACTACAGTCAATGTATTAAAGTGAAAACAATTGAAATTTATGCTCCATAATAGAAACGACCATAGCATATATGAACACATACATAACAATATAAATTGCAAGGAGTCGTTAATAATAAATTGCGTTAATTTCTCTTTAGTATATAAACTGTTACATATGACGCATTTATCATTTTATGTATTCAATGTCTACATTCAACACATAAGCTAATGAAGAACACTGTATAATAAATAATGAAAGAAAATATATCGTCTTATGCTACCATACTCAATATAAACTTGATGTAATTGCATTCAAGTACCATTGCAGTCAAGTGTGAATCTTGTCACTAAGTTATTCTTAAGACCACCTGCAATCACACTCTTAATCTTACCAAACCTTTAAGGTCTTTAATAAATTTATTTTGTTTTCAAATTTTAAAGTATTTTAATTGAATCTTAAACATCAAAATTGAAGAAATAAATTTGAATTTGTCACAGGACAATACAAAAACCGCAAAAATTCTTTTTTCGCTTAAATAACCAATGTTCAAAGAATAAAATTAAATATTCCATTCTTATAACATCCATTGATAGCAACATAATGTTATTTAACAAAAAAAAAATGAAAATAATAAGAGAAGAAGTCGGGTACACCAAAAAAAAAAAAAAATCAACACACCAACAGAAAGATTGCGCAATTATTTTGCGCAAAAGGTAATGTACTTTTACATTTTCATGTGTATGTACTTAGGAAAAAATAACGTAAATTGAGGGAGAGTATATGTTTTATATGTAAGTAAAAATATAATGACGATATACATTAGATAGAGAGAAGTTTGGTGTAATTTTTTTTTTCCCACTGTTACCACCGTTGGACTGAGAATAATTCCAACACTAACCATCGATATCATATACTGTTTAGGGGGGGCCCTTTAGACCGCTTCATAATGTATATAAAAGTGGAAAATTAAACATTTTCCACCCGCACTTTGTACATAAATAACAAATGAAATTTATATACAAAAAGAAACAACAGAATATTGTACGCTATAAAGTAATATAACACGAACTATAGTGTACATATTCTTATTTCATCATTAAATTCTACAGTTTCTTTTTTGTTATTAATCAAACAAAAATTTTATCAAAATGATTGAGAGCTACAGTATTTGGTGAATGTTATTATAAAGGGGGATACAATTAGGTCCAAAAATTTCACTGATTAAAGATATTTCGAATCTTTCATTCTGGCGAAAATTTGTTATAACAAAAAACGTAGCAAAAATCTTTTCAACTAACATAAAACACAAACTTATGCATCTCGCATATTAATTTATTGATAACATATACTTAACAAACAACGTTAGTTATGCTACTATTTGATATGTATCATCATGCACTTCGTATATTGGTAAAATTCATCGTTATCCATTAGATTACTGATTAATTTGATTGAATATGCTATGGCATGCAATTGTGCTCGATATACAAACACCGATAACTTTATGACCTCTGTCTCTCTTAATTAAAATCTAACAGTCTTTTCAAATTCTATTAATTTATACAAAATCGAACACATATGATTTTGATTAGAAAAATTAGATATTTTTGCTATTCTATGGTATCACATTACTCCAATCATCTTTTGTACTCATGTTCTATTTGCACCTACGCTCAACAATAGAATTCATTCTAATGCAATTTTCATAATACACTGATGAGATTTCATTGACTTTATAGTTTTTAAATTAAGATCCACCTTTTGACCAATAAAAATATTGTGAAATTTTTCATTAGTTTTTCTATACGAATTCAAACTTTTGGCACAGACATGAATAATAAATGAAAATAATTCAACAACTAAAAACAAGAAAAATACGTTATTGATTAAAAGTTTTCCATGCACCCTCTTCAATGGATTCGATGAAACTTTATCCAAATTATTATCATAATCAGATTATAAGATCATTATTCAGCTCATTAAAGACAACTGGGAATCATTTTTTGGATTGCTAAACAGAACTTGTAGTTAATAATTTTCCAGTACACATGAATGTATCTCTATTACGATGATCAATTTTAATTGATTCACACCCCCACATAGCAATAACATTAATTATGTTTTTGACAAAAATTAATTAATGTCAATGTTTTGAACTAAATAGAAATGAATTTCTAATATTGAGCAGAGGAGTTGTTTTTAAATAAAAATGGTAATTTCCATTTTTCATTAATTTAAAATTTCGTTTTTTAATAAACTTACCATTGGTTGTTGTGGTTGATCCTTCATTGGTTGGCCGGTTATTGAAATCACTTGCTGTTGGGTTTGTGGTTGTTGCTGTTGCTGAATTTGAGCACTTTGTTGTGGCTGTTGTTGGGGTTGTTGATGCTGTTGCTGTTGTTGCTGTTGATTTTGTAGTGTACTGACACCGTTAACACCCAACGAATTATTTGTAGATGTTGAACTAGTTGTATTTGGTGATGGTTGAGGTACAGCAGCTGGTGCTGGACTTTGAGATGAATTTGATGGTTGTGGTCTTGGTGAAACAACTGAACCAAAATTTAGGGCTTTTCTTCCACGGCCACTCTATAAAAAGAATTAAAAAAAAAAATAAAAATAAGTGATTAAATAAAACAAATTGCATAAATTTTAATGTGAAAAAACATAAACTATAAGATTAATATCGTCCAACAACTGACACCTTCAAAGAAATATTGCAATAAAGAACGCTTGATGGTAAATTACATTTTAATTACCACTTCTTTATTTGCCATTAATAAATTTAAAAAAAAATCGTAATAACAAGAAACGTTCGATTGGTTCAACATCATTTTAAAGAGAGTCAAGTATCGTGTAGCGTATTCGATCTCTACTATGGGGTCATTATCCAGAAATTACATTATACCATAATGATAGCATTTATCATTCCTACACCCCCACACTTTATGAATATGTTTTGTTTTTTCTATTTAAAAAGTTATTTTACAGTGCAGTAATTATATTGTACAGTCTTCTAGTCAATGGTCTGTTTGTTAACAGTTAATATATTCTCTGTCGTTTATTTTGTTTCTCCTGAACAAGTTACATGAAAAACAACATAATAATTTTTGTGAAAGTTTTTACATTTTATTCGTTGCCTTTATTTTCAGGATAGTTTTTACCATAAAATTACCAATTGAAAATAATTTAATAAATAACATGATAAGAGTATTGTTATATCCCAAGGAGGATATATATTACCAATTGGGAATAAAAGTTTCTTTTTTATTCACTGTAATGCTGATAAACCGTTATATTCCATAAAACCATGAATTTGAATCAATCATAATGGAAAATTCTATAATTTATAAACATTTGAAAATTTCTTTAACTGTCATAATATCATTAATCAAATTCAATTAACAAAGAAGTAGACTGTCTTTTACTATGAATTTACTAAGTAAATTCCCGGTACGTATCAGATATCTTATGGATACAATTACATTTGAAATCATCTTCGTATTAAGCTGAACTTTAATTATTTTAATCCCACAATAAATTAATTCTTTATAACAAACGATAAGATGTTATCAAATAGATTTTCCGTCGTTTGAAAATTTATAGACTGTATTCCATACAAGAAGAAATAGTGTAATTACTTCGTCTTAATCACGATTAATTATTAACATTCATTAAATTCAACTTTATTAATGGAAAAAATAATGGATTTAATATTATAATAATGAACCAAAAACCAGTATACCAGTAATCATTATTTATTAAAGGACAATAAATTAACAATATTTACGTGCAAAAGAAAGTTTAATTTCCATTAAACTATGCCCGATTTACATATGAATGTATGACTTTAATGGATGTAAACTACTGCATAATAGACCAGAGAATTACAAAAATGAATAATACAAAATTGCCAATCTGTTGATGGTTTTCTTTCCGCAATTTGCAATAACCAATTGCAATTTTTATTAAATAAATCGAAAGCCATTTCAATTAAATTGCGAAGGTGGTTTATATTTCTTGTCCAAACTAACAAATAAATAGTTAATTGTTACTCATTTATAACAATTTTGTCCAAGTGTCCAATACATAAAACTCAAATAAGAAATGTCAAATTGTTTTTTTTTTATTTTCCGTTAATTTGAAATATTCAACGCGACTTACGATTTATCTTATGGTTCATAAAGAAGTAAAACAACAACAAATTACTCTTAATTTATCTCCTCGTCTTAAGTCGGGATTTTAAGTTGATTTTATTTTGTTTTAAATTCACACCAGTTGGATTGTAATGTAAGATACAACAAAAATAATTTATTTTTTTAAAACGGTCATTCTTTGTAATGAGAATTGAAAATGGATCTTATGTATACGTGAATTCTGTTTTATGTTTTTATATGTGATTATTTTCCGATACAGAGACTCTGTAGATATTTTATGCGAAAGAGAAAAGAAAATACTAATGAAATAAAAAACAAACTCGTTTAATAAAACCATTAAGTAAAAAAAAATAAATAATAAAGTTGTGTGGTACGGCTGCTGGGTATAAATGTTGTTCTTAAAATACATATCGGATATTAAGTATAATTTGTTGTGTTTAATTTATTAGGATTTATAGTAAAAATAGGCAGCATAACTAACGATTGTAACATAAAAATTTAAATGAATTATGAATATATGAAATTGATAAAAATTGCATCGACCCCTTCACTGTTTCTTATTCATTTTATAGTTTTTATATTCATACTGATTTTGCCATTTCATTATCGAGTAATGCAAATAAATAGTTAAATTGCATAGTAAAAATACTGACGTTTATCGCACATTATTTCTTAAGAATAAAAACAATCTATGGGAAAATTCACATAATTTTATTTATTAGTAATTTGCTAACACTTTTAACTGGCCATTTATTCCATTTTAATATTCAAATTGATACTGATTGTATCTTCTAACGAGATGAATTAAAAATATTGTAGCCAACAATTAGTCTTAATTTTAATTTAGAAACATCAGTTTCATTTAATAAAATTAAAAGCTTTTTTCTTTACGTTCTTCATTAAAAATTATGATATCACACTTGATACAATACAAAGTTTTTTATTTGTTTGTAATTCTTATGAACTACAAAGAATTAGAAGAAATAAAAACTTTGTTTAATTCTTTTAAGATGTTAAATACGATGAAACATTTCGTATACTTTTTCTCTTATTTCTTTGTTACTTTATGTTTATGTTATTCAGACAGAATCGAATCAGAATGAAATCCCCAGACGTATTTGATTAAAAATGTTCGCATAAACTAAAGAAAATCATAATTCTATGGTTGACTGTTTATTAACAATTAAAAATACAATTCCTTTGGATTTAATTGTTGCCATTGCTAATGGCCTTGAAGTACCAGAATTACTTTAACTTTTTGTTAACCAAGATAAGATTATGACTTGAAAAATCATAATTTTCTTGCACATAACACCTTAAGGGATACCATTAACATATTTTTATTACTATAATTATTCACTTCTTATACACTTATGCTTAAGAATTCGCTTGAGAATTCAAGTAATTTATTTTTATTCGAATGTATTGTATTTTAAACTTTTATTTTTTGTGTATAAATTCATATGATTTCACTTTCATTTCGCAATTCTATTATTATTATTTGTTTCCAATTCTATTTGAGTCCCCAAAACATTTAATATGATATCGAATAACTATCAGAATTTTTTTTAATGACTATTAAACGATTGTTTTATTGGTTATTCTTTAAACTAAACTGGCGGGGAGATTCAATTACCAATCTAATATTTTTTAATTTATCAATAATAATAAAACACTGAATCTTGGTTAAGTAGACAAGTTATAAACAAATATACCTACATTTTTAAATAACTTTATCGCCGTCACTTTATTTTCTTATAAATAAAACAACTGAAAATCACAATCTTTTGATGAATCACCAATAAATCCAAGATAAATTTTCTTTTTATAAACTTTTATTTATTCGGTTTCAATACAGTCAGAGTTCTTAAAGAATTCCTTTTGTACTTCTTAGTAACCGTTTTTTCTTTAATTCTTTTTACTTATCTTATTTCTTTTTTTCTTATTTTTGTTCGATGATGAAACAATCACAATATTTATATTTTATACACCGAAAACAAAAAAAAATCGCACAATGTATTTTATTCTTAACTGGAATTGCACCATAAGATATTTCTTTATCAAGAAGGTTTTTTTTTCTTGTTCCTCCAAAAAAAAAAGTAATACAAAATAATTACTTGTATATCAACGACAGTTTAAATCGTAGGCGGACATCACAATCGTGAATATTGTTACACGAATCAAACAACACATTGAAGATAAATATGAATTTAAATCAATTATGATAATTATGATTTATCATTCAATAAATTATCGTTAATTAATCACACGGAACTTGTTTCCTTATTAAAATTCTCCTTGAATTGATTGCGTTTAAAAGGATTCTCTCCGTTTATTTCTTTTCATAAAACACAAATACACTTTTTTGATTTCTTTTATTTTCATTCATAAAATTATACGTATTAAGGTGAGATAATTTTAATTGATTTCTTGTGAATACTCCTTGTAAAATTTCTCTTATCTTTTGCCTTTTGATTTTCTTTTTTACTTTTATTATTAGGAAAACAGGAAGAACTTAAGTATTAGTCGGTAATGTATTATAAAAACCATCCACTCGCTTTGAAGCACCTTTAGCTACTAAAACTAAACCGCCAGTTAGCAAGAAGTCGAAGTAAAAGCATTCACAATTTTCCAAGACTCTTGTCGCCGTCGTAACCGTTTATTTCGTGTTGTTGTTGCGCGTCTCTCAAAATTGAGATCCCCGCGAGTATCCACACAACGATATATTGAAGCCAGAGAGGAAAAATAAATAAAAAGAAACATAACAACAACATAATATAACCTCCAATATATAATGTGAAGCCAAGTCTACATAACCGCCGCCACTGTTTAGTTATTGAATCACTCCAAATAAATGATAAAAATACATAAAATCGTGTACCCGTAGTATCGTTCTCATTTTTATTTTTGTTCGGTTTTCGTTTCTGCTGTTTTCTCAACCCACCCGAGACTATGGGATAAAAATTAAAAAAAAAATCACTTTGCCCCCGAATAAGTATATAACAACAACGTCGTAGACAAGGCGAGAAACATAATATTATGCTATGTTATGTAAATTGGGGAGTCTCAGGCTTATATACATAAAGAATTGAAAAGCTTTGATACCAGTCTGTGTGTAGTTGTGGCCAGCGAACCATAGAAAAAAAAAAGAATGCAAAATGCTCCAAAGTTGCCATGAGAAACGAACGCCAAGAGTCAATCGCGTTCACAGAAACTTCTCTGCTAGCGATGAGACAACATCATAAGCCCAAGGTATGTTCAATTTAATCGTCTTCTACTTTCAATCAGTACATAAAGGAATATGCTAGTGCTTCGGCATTGATAGTACATTCTGAATGCGCCAAAATTGCAGTTCGATAACAACTCGATTCGGAGTTGAATACACAAAACGCCGAACCCCAGAAAATACCCTTAAAAGTTCTACGTCTATTTAAGGGCTGAATTGTCTCGTAAATACATAACTAATGTTCCAGACGCATACAATACATTTTAAGTTTTAGATTCACCATAGAATCACGATTAAAGACAAAAAACGTAAAGGTAAGTAGATGAATTAAAAGAGACACGAAATTCGTGAATAAACAAGAGTATTGTGACGATTCATAAATGAAATGTAAAAGAATTCTTCATCACAATATGAAGAATGCATACAAGATTCCAATGGTGGAAAAACCGTTTTTTTTTTGCTTATTAACCAACAAGGATATGAGCATTAAACGTACAAGATTGTCGGTTTCTCTGGTACAAATATTGGATACGTTTCCTTTTTACTCTCGAATAATAAAATGCCTAACATCGGTATTCTCCGTTTAAAATTATACAAAAAGTAAATACAGGACGAAGTGGTATACACCATCAGATCTAATACATATTTTTAACCGAAATGCACATAAATGTATATGTTCAACATTGAAGAAACACATAAAATACATAATACAACATAAACATAAAGAGGGTGGTAATTCTCATACCAATCGACAACTCATACCAATGATGAATATTTTTCGTGTTCGCCTCATTGCTGCATGTACTACAGCATAATATGATTATGGCTGTATGATGGTACCCTCTGTGAGCTTTTTTTTTATTATTACAAGCATTTTACCAGAGTCTTAAATATGTATGATAGCATTAAAAATGAATGCACATAATATATGAAATGGATCTAACAGAAAATCTGATATACCCGATCTACTCCTGAGTGATTTTATTTTGTTGTTGGTACCATATCTCTCTGACTCTTGTATATGAACCATTTTTCAATCCACAGGATTTGCATTTCTAAGCCATTACAAATTAGGATCGAATGTATTTTTAATTAATCGTTTCCGTTGGTTATTTGTTCCAAAAATTTTGTATTTTTCATTATTATTCTTGCGGAAAATTGAATTCCATCCGGAACATTACTATTTTTGGAATGAAATTTTTTTTTTTAGAAAAGAAATTAAATGTCACGTCCAGTAACAATTGAATAAATTGCATCTTGGAATGAAAATAAAAGAAAAACTCAATTCCATACAAAATATGCCCGTCAAAACAAAACTTCAGACAAAAATAATGAAATTTATTGAATGATGACTTGTTTTATTTTATAAGCTGGTTTCTCTCATACAATAATTTTTAATATTTCTTTTTTTTTTATTTCTCGCTGCCATTGATTATATGCTGTTTTTATATTACAAAGAATGCATTTACTACGCGTCTTAAACAGCAAAAATACAACACGAATCAAAATAATAAAAAAAATACAGCAAAAATAAAACTATATGAAAACAGAAAAATTCGCGTTTCTGGAAAACCAGATTCACTTCTTCATCGTCAAGAGAACACACGGTCATACCGATCGAGAGTTCAAGGAGAATAAGAATGGAAGTAAAGTTTTATCGTTGTTGTTGTACCAAGAATATTATAGAATTAAATGAAATGAACAACAAATATGAAAAAAAAAGACGCGGTTGACGACGAGACTGTGAGTGTTTTAAAGACAAAAATAAAAAAAAAAATGTACAAAAAAAAAATGGTTTTAGCAAAGTATTGGCAAAGTAAACTCAAGAAACCGAGGTTTCTTAGTTTTCGGAATAGCCCCCCAAATGATGTGATCGTGCTGTTTGAATTCACTTTATTCCACGATCAACGGATACCAACGAGGTTCGTTTTTTAAATCATTACAAAGCCATTCGGTCGTTTATTTCGATCGATTGCGATCCACGTTAAATTATACGTTCTCTTTGCTATGCCAAAGAAAAAAAGTAAAAAAAAAAACGGGTTAAATAACCATTCCCGTCTGTAAATATTAATTAGTTTCCAACACATATACAATGTCAAACCAAGTTTTTTTTTTTTAAATAATAATTTTTGCTTTAAAGTCACATAATAATATTCCATTCAACATTTCCAGGTCATTAATAACGCCAGATTGATTATATTACGATTACGGTATTTAAGTATCAACCAAAATGTGTACAAGTCACACGAACCAAAATGACTGAATGAAACCACCATGACTTTGTGGGATGTCAACGCAATGCATAACACTCAAAGTCTTAATGAAAACCCCCAATTAAATGTTCATAATCATTCCAATGCAGAGTGCAAATTAATAGAGTGACATTCTTTTGCTCGTTTTCACCTTAAGATTCCATTAGGCCACATTAGTTCCTTGTGATATCACAATCTTTGATTTTTGTCTCCTTTTTTTTAACCAAATCAGCCAACATTTACTATTACTCTAATGAGTTTTTTGAAACGAAAACGAAAAAGAAAAAAAATCATTAACGTTCAATAAAAAACAATGAACAATTATTTATTTTTGTTGTTCTATATTCATCTCTTTTGCACGAATATTCAACTAATTATAGCACGTCTACCTTTTTCGTGTCTTTGTTTTAATATTGAAATTATTCTTCTGTCTTCATTTTAAGTTCAAGTAATCATTTGAAAGTAAAATAATTCTACAATTCACTATATTTTCAGCCGTTTTTCTTTTGTGACTAACACAAAGGATGATGGTAAGTGAGACAGAGAGGAAAAAAAAAGAAGAGATTTCTATCAATTATTTAGCACGAAGTAAAACGAAATTAAGACCATGAACTTTAAAATCCAGGATATTAAAAATTCTATAAGATAATGAATAATTGATTTCAAATAATAAAATATAAAGAACTATAAAAATCGGTTATGATGGAAACAAAACTCACGAAATGTTAAGAACTCATTGCAGAAAAATATTAACATCATTAATGTAATTCTTCTTCTTTTATGAAAAATTTTCATTTAAAGTTTATATTAGATTTTCTTGGGTTTCGTTTGATCCATGGCGTATTTGTTTCTTCTTCTTAATTTAGAAGATCCCTTTGACTTTAACAGATTTCATTTTTGTTGCTCTTTATTCTCCATTGCACATATACATTCATTGCCAACATATTCTTCTCTTGATTTTTCTCTTTTTTTATTTAACTTTTTTTGGAAGGTGGAGAATTAATTAACTTTTTTATGGTTCTCTGAACCGTGCATTTAATATTTTCTGTTCATAATATAATTTTTGTTTTTTATTCTGTTCATTCTTTATGTTCATGTTTCATAAATTGGATATTATTCTTTATCTATATATCGCAATAAGACAAGTAAAACAAAATTATTATATTAAAATAAATATTGTATTTTCTTTTGTATATAATATGTAGTGAAAAGAATATAATATATTTTTAATTTTATATGTAAAACCAATACATAATTTTCAGCACAACCAGCCACACCAGGCCTAACGATATCTACCCTTAATGAAAAAAAGAAAGCTCAAAACCCCCACACAAAAAAGAAAACTTTCTTTTTTTCCTCCAAAATCAACGATATATTTTTATATTAAATCCATTTTATTTTATATTCAACTTTATTTATTTTTTTCCTCTCGTTATTATCGTTTTTTTCGTATATGTATGCTGTATAATTTTTCTTTTTAGTTCTACACCTCCTTCAATAAACCAAGCAAAACGAAACCAGCAAAAAAAAAAAAAATAAAAACGTATAATATGTAAGAGCCACAGTAAGGAATTTTTAGCTAGAAAAAGCGCGCATGCTATAAAAGGAAAATAAAAAAAAAATATGTACAACACAGAAAACCACCACACAACATGAAAATGTTAAAAAAAAAACACAAGAAAAAAGAAAAAAAAAAACCATTGAAGAACGGATTTTATGTTTCAGTACAATTTACGCTGCAAAATTACTTTTATTATCATGAAAATTAATTTATTTATGGAAATTGATTAATTAATTTTCTACTCAACATCAATATAGGATGGTATAGCTCTCATTTTTCCCAACTTGTGTATATTAAAATTGCAATTATATTATGTAAACGCCTTATCGCAAAATACAGTGAGGATCCCCCCAATACATTGGTATATACCAGTAAATTTAATGTAATATTGGGGGGATAGCAGCAGAGCTCTTAGTATCGACCAACATAAATTGCCATTATTTTTAATTTGACATTCCCCAGTCATACCATCATACACACTTTCAGTTCAACCAACCGAGACTAAAAACACCAAAAAAAGAAAAAAAGAAAAACTGAAACTATACGTATGCTGTTGTTACTAACTACTACAATATATGCAATATAATGCTAAAAATGTCCTAATGACTATAGCACCTGGTGACCAACACACAACGTACACTCATTTAATATCATATTCTGTTTTTTTTTTTTCTCACTCTCCAATGGTGGAGATCCTGCCACACCAAAAATTATTTTATTTCAGTATGTGTTACACCCTCAATTTACTAGACGTCCATTTGTTTTAAGGACATTGAAAGATTATGCTTTTTAGTTTTTATTCTAGCTCTGTTGCACGCTAATAAATGAACATCTCAACAATAAATTTAATCCAAGAACAGCCGACACAGTATAGAATAAAAATATTGTTAGTAGCATTACACTCAAAACGTTAATTAACAGCCACATATCCCCAAATGTGTAAAAATCTCTTATATGATGTGTCCAAAACATAAAATGAAATTTTCTTTTAACACCCAAAATGGCACCAAAAAGAGAAGAAAATTGTTATTCATTTTTCTCCAAAAGTTTCATATTTAGTTTTGGATCATTTTCCATTCAATCTACCGTTATGTTATTTAATTTTTCATGTCATTTTACATTCTTTACACCATTAGACAGGAGTGATAGTGATGCCTTATGATTTCATGTCACACACAAGAGACCATCATTGAAAACAATTGAAAATTTTTTACCAATATTCTTTACGGACATTTCTTCCAGTTGCATTTATATGACGTGGCATAAAAACCAGAGAGAAAATTTGTGCTAAATAAGAGCAAAGTAAAGAAGAAAAAAAAATTAAAATGTATATGCGAATAAAAGCATACAACATAGTCTCAGTACTATGCTGTACATGTCTGAGAGATATTGATTTTGGGTTGTGCGCGTTTACAAAACACCCCATACTACTCCCCAGTGTGGCCACAATTTATTTTGGGCTCCCCTTATACAATATACAGAAGATTTCTGATGGTATGATGTTAAGGGGTGCTAAAAGTGATGCCATACAATAATTTTCTATAGAAACTGATAATATATAGATCGGTTTTTATCATGATTCAGTAACTCGTCTCATTTAATAATCGATGAATGTTATATATGAATACTGGGGCACAGATTTTATTATTAACAGGACACTTGAAACAGTTGAAGAGTGTTGATAAGACACCTGGCCAAATGAATGTCCCATTATAAAATAAAATTCTTCTTGGACAATGAAGAATACCCTCGTTTCCGTAATTATAATAATCATAATTTTCATGATAAATTTTATACGAATCCTTTTTGTTAATCCCAGTTTGTTTTTGTTCAAAAAATACACAACACTTTTAATTGTTCCATTTAAAAGTACAAAATAATTTTTTTTTTTATTATTCCATTAGAATGTATGTAGATAATGATCACGTATAACATCCCTTATTGTTCTATTCTTCTATATTTTATTTTATCCTTCCGCATAACATTCATTTTTGAATACCCAAAGAGAGTATATGTTGATATCATTCTATTCATCTACCTGTACCTCTATACCCGTCTATAGTCCATTGAGTATGGAGTAATAGAATTATTGTTAGATACATTTCCGTCTTTCCTGGCTATTTGAATATTAATGTACATTGTGTGGACTACCTGAATTGATAATTAATTTTCTATTTTGTTGAAAAAAAAAAAAAGAAGAAATAAAATTTGAGATATCGTATGTACATAGCATAATGAAAACTACCTGGTATCCAATAGTGAATTAAAGGAAAACTATATATTGTTATATGAGAAATTTTATCTTTATATCGGAGGGTATGACCAAACAGTGTTAGATGGCTATTTATTATAAAACCCAGAGATTGGTGGTTTATACGTAAACGAATGAAAAGTTGCTTTTTGTTGTTCCTATATTGTAAAATACGACATCGAAAACTAAAAATATTCAACCACCTCAGTCCCCCAAAAACAACGGACTACAAATCAAAATCAGGAAAATTTTATAACTCGAGAAAATTTTATTCGAGACACATTGAATATATAACTACCTACTGTGTACTGAATTGTACAATATACAGAAAATTTATAGACAATGGAGACTAAACTGTTTTGATCATTCTAAAATTTGTAGGTACAACATAATAGATTTATTCAGCGCGGTAAAATGCATCATCTAAAAACTATGGTTTGGCACTAATAGATGGGATTTTACTGGTACCACTGTATTAGTTAAGCAAAAATGGCATGGTACACAAACCTACCACCATCACCACCATTCTATTCTACTGACAATATACAGTGAGAAAGACCATAAATCTATGGGCCATAAATTTACTATTAATTAAATCTAAATCATATTTCATATTGATGCTATGCTTTTTTGGACAAAAATTTAATTTAAATTTTCTTTCAACCGTGCAGAACACGAGAAAATGAACAAAAAAAAAGAAAGAAAAGTTTTTCTCTTTTTTGCAGTCTTTCAGTTTTTGGTTTGGTGTGTATATCATCAATGTTTGGCTTTTCTTGTATTATTTTTAACAGTTTGCTTGTATTATTTCATTTTATGTATGTAGATGGTGTTCTATCCCAACCAGAGCATCAGAGAGGAACAAGAATTTTCCAGCTCCCAGAAAATATTATGTATGCATTGGATATGCGCATTTACTTTTAGGTTCTAACGTCTGGTCCGAAGAATTACATAGGATAGTGATTTCATATAATTTTGAATTTTTTTTTTATTCTTTTGTTGTTCCTGCCAGTTACCGTAAAAGCATACTAACTCATTGGGATCTTGTTGTTCTTGTATTTTCAATTTTATTTTTATTTTTATTTTTTTTTTTTCCTGATTTCGCAAACAGAGTAAAAAGATAATTGATTAAAAAGTTTTTAGTTAAAGAATTTCATTGCAGCAACGTTTTGTTAAGGATATTTCTACCCCATCTCTTGTTTCTATGTTTTCTCTGGTATTTGAAATGTTTTCTTTTATTTTTTTTCCCTTGTTTTTATTTCACATATGAAAACTTTGTTGGTTTTATATTTCCACGAAATGGATTCTTCATCGGGATGAGTATCAAATGGAAATTCAAAGAATAGGCTGAGAACTCTTTTCAGTTTGGGAAATTCTGTTTCATTCGGTATACCACAACAGTATAACTTGAGTTAAGCTAATGATCATCAATTTAATGTGTTAGACAGTTCATTATACAATGTTTTAGTCTCACGCAAATTAAACAAAATGATTTAATTAGAATAAGACATTTGCTTTTTTTTTCGTTTATAAATTTTAATTGGAAAAATATTATTTTTAATAAAACCGCATAAACACTTCAATTTAAATGCGAGTTCTATGGGAAAATTGAAGAGTTAATAAAGCTATTTACTTATTGTAATAATAATAAGCATACACATAATTCAAAGACATATTGAATTTATGATTCAAATAAATTTAAATTGAATTAAAAATGCCATAATTTTCATTACGTTGCATCAATAATAAGGATATTCTCTTGTTTTTATTTTTCCACTCTTCCACCATTCATAACAAAATTAAACGAATGAAATATTATTTGAATAAAAAACCAAAGCTCATCTATAATGGGTACACATTTCATTTAACATAAATACAAGAATAGTTAACTTTCCAAGTATTTTACGTGTTTTTTTTTTCCTTTTGATTTTTATTTCTATCTTTTGTTATTCATTTCTTTATTCAATACTATAATTTTTATTTCAAACATTCAGTGTATGTACCTACAGAATTGTAAAGGTAAAAACACTGTGCATGGTGCGATTAAATTGAATGCGGCATATCCGAATGAAGGATGTGCACACAAGATTATTATAATTTTTGTTTTTTCTCTCTTCTGTGATTTATTTCATCCTCTATTTGCTTATAAAAATTGTATAATAAATTTTTTAGAGTTATAACAGCAAAAATACGAAGTTTTATTAATGTGTATATTCATTTTACAATGGAAAAAAGTTTAAAAATGAGAGAAAAAAAAACGGAAGAAAATACACTTTACATTTACCTGAGAACCATAATTATGTCTAAAATATATATTTTCTTCTTTTATTCAATGTTTTATTTTTGGTATGATGATAATTTTCAATGATGGTTATTATTAACTCTGTGTTATTTTAGTAGCAAAAAAAATTACATAAAAGACGCGGGACGAAATAATAAACTAAAACAACAACAAAATTTAAGTTTCAAGTTGTTTTTTTATTAACATTATTAGCATGCAATTTAAAATATGAAATAAAATTGCATATAGTCAATTATAACGACCATCATAATTCATAAATTAGAGGTAATTTTCTCCCTTTAATTAAATGATAAAAAAACGGATGGAGAGTAGAAGACAAAATAAATGAGAATTATTCAAAACTCTTATATTGACTGATTACATTTATCTAATCCAATCATATTATTTGATACACAATCAACATAGAATATTGCAAATGTAATGTGTAATAAAACTATTATCATAATATCCAATTACATAGGTAATTGAATTTTAATTTCATTCAAAATGAAAGGAAAAACTAAAGAAATAAAAATAACAAAATCATAATAAAATAACAGAATTTACTGCAGTGATTTTGCATACATTGGTAAATCAGCAGCCCAACATACAATCGAGACAACCAACAGAGTAATTACTATCATCAACGAAAATGTAATTAACCATAAATCAACGGAGTTCTTTTATTTTTTTTCAGTTTTACTGAATTTCAAAAGCAATTTCAATTAAAATTTTTTAACTTTTAAGTTCCAGTTTTTATTTTTTTTTTTTCTTCATCAGATGTGCAACTAAAATGGATTGCGTCAAAGTTATGCTATTTATTTATACAATTTTTTATTTTTCATTTCATTCTCTTTGTGTCCGTGTATTGTGGCCTACAGACCAAAAATAAAAGTGTAGAGTAAAACAAAATGGAAATAAAAACAAAAAACCTTGTCTGATGCCACACATTTCTTCATTAGGAATATTCGCATAATGAAAACTTATGGTTATTCACGTTAGCCCATTTATAATGGGGGATGAATATAAATATTCCATAATCCACGTAAAAGTATAAATTTAATTCTTTAACTGTTTGTATCAACTGCCCCATATTAAAGAATTCTTTGATTCAATAATTTGATCGAAATCGGAAAAAAGGTTTTCAAATTATCAATGGAAATTGAAAGCCAGACACTTTAATAGTTTTCTTTAAGATTTCTCTTCTCACTCTCATAGTAATCCAAAAGAGAATTTAAAGACGATATAAATTTTTATGTTATGGCACCTCAATTCAACTAATGAATCCGATGTTACTCAACAAAATTTTCATCAGGTATTCCACAACACCTATAATCCTCGCCTCAAACCGCTATCCTGGGCCCTCAACTTAAACATATTTTCTCTATTTCATTCACCTCTGTATTAAAATTGTAGAGAAAATGAGCCAAAGAACCATTCAATATACTTTATTCCCGCCGCCAAATATAATTTCTCATGTTGAAGAAGGTTCGTTCAACAAGGAATCAACCGAAAAGAAAAAATTTAATACGAACAGTACCAGTATAAAGTACACTTTGAACCATTACATTATCCCATAAAAATAAAAGAAAAACGAACGAAAATTTCTTACAATTTTTATGTTTTATATGAAAATTTATGACCGCATATAAAGATTAAAAAAAAATATATTGTAAGCGCGAGAAAAATGCAATAAATTCGTTTCATAAAAAATAATAATTTTTTTCTCCTCTCCACAGTTCCTCTTGTTCACTTTTTTTTTTTTATTTCTTTAAATGGTAATGGTTTGATGGTATTCAACTGTTTTATTTTAAAGGAACCATCTGAACCAACAAAATTCAATGAAAATATAAAAAAAAGAAATGAATTTAAGTAAAACATATAAATTTTTGGATTAAATTGTTCTGAATTTTTCATAAGAATCAAGTAGAATTTTCACTAAGTACAAAATATTTCCTCTTTATACCGTTTTATTTGGCTCACCTGGAATGTTAATAAAGATTACACGGTATCCCGTATTACATTTGACATTTGAAGTAATGTCATGAAAATTATCAAAGAAACAAAATAATAATATTTTATTATTATTTTCTTTATATTCAAATACTTTTGGTGAAAATTGTATCAATGACATTTTCATGGTTTCACTATAAAATCGTACATGAATTTTAAAATAAACTTATTCAAACATATTGAATTCATAGAAGAAGAAACTTATCGAATACAATGCTGAACAGAAAAAGAAAAACTATAAAGTTTTCAATTGAAAGTAACAAAACAATTGCATAAAGAATAAACGACAAACAACGATATGAACAAAAAGAAAAAAAAAGAAAACAAAATAGGTTGGAATAGTGATGCTCAAAACAATAATTTATAAGAAAGGAAAATCTGTAATGGGCATGGATTATGATAATAAATGTTTTTCTTGTTTAATATTCCATCATAAATAATAATGTTGTGTATTCGGTCTAATCGTCTGAATAGGTTTGAGGTGAACTTAAACAGAATTTACCTTGAAAATATTGTAATATACAGAAAACGGATAGTTTCTCATCGAAAAAGTTCAGCAATAAAATTGTTCATAAAATCTATGATAAAAACACTCTTTTGGGGGTGTTGCCAAAACAATTCAAAATTTCTTTTCTTGTCTCCGCAATCGAGAAAGTTACCTTGAGTCATCGTTATATCTGTTCAACACGTTCGTTGACAAATCACTGATTTTATTTTATTCTCATTATTCCATATAACCAAGTTCGATTCATTTCGGATATTTAATTAATCCCAAGGCGAGAAATACGAAAATAAAACAAAAATTAATGTTCCGGTTGTGCATTGTTCCTTCACCATCAGAATAATAATTAAAATTCATAATAAAACAAAATAATCATCGCCATTGTTCCAAATATGAATTTTAACTTCATTAAAGAGTTTCACGTGATATTTCTTCAAGTTTTTAGATTACAAAATTTCAGTCTGTACTAAATCAATCTCTTTTTATTTACGTATTTTATTATCTATCCAACTTACATAAATATTCTCCTACAATAATTATTTATTCGACAATACCGGTTCTCTTATATACTTCATGTATATTTATATGTTGAATATCTTTTCGTTTTTTTTTTTTTACATTGAAATGCATAAATTAAACAGAGTTAAAAAGGTAAATACGCAAAAATAAAAAGGTAACGATCATTCGAAAACAAAATTGCACTAAACCATTAATTTATTTGCATTTGGCTGTTTTTATACTACAAAACATTTCATATTTTTCTTCATATTTTCTTCCACGTAAAAATTCGGTTTATTTGCCCAGCTTGTGTATGAGGTTCAGTTTCCGCCAGTTCTTTTACTAATTCATATGTATGTATATGCCATTTACTGATAACCACATAATATCATAGAGTTCAAATATGAAAATGATTCTATCATTTTGTTAGCGAATATCGACGAAATGCAACCATATTCTTCTACTTGTATGCCATTTCTTTGAGTTTTTTTTTTTCACTTAAGATTCATAATATAAATTTGCGTTTACTTTTATAACGTTTTTCCCAACAATTTTGTGTTACAAAACATTAACAATATGCAAACAAAAATAAGATAACATAATTACCGTATGTATACTTCAATAAATAACAGTCATACCATTACCATTATTTCTTATAGAATATAATCTATGATGGTATTACCAATTCACAATATGTGTTTTCGACTATTAAAGAATAAGAAAACATATCCATTGAATACATAATATAAATTGAAATCGTGAAAATTTTCAGCATGTAATTTAATAAGCGACCTTTTTTTGTTTTCTTCATTAAAATATCAGCAACGCAAGTTAAGTAACGAAGAAAAAAAGAAAAGGAAACATAAACTATGGAAAGGAAAAATCGTTAATTATTAAGGCTATAATTTGTTTCTCTTTCCACAAAATGTAAACCAAACATTTAATTTTTTTTCTTTTCATTACTTTTTGGTTTAAAATCGTCTTTATTTTTCTAAGAAAATGAATTTAAGAGAAAAGCAAAAAAAAAAAAAAAAAAAACTGTGAGTATTTTCTGTGCCAACTAAAATCCATTTTGTGTCGTATCTCTGTTCAATAATCTGGAACGCAGCTGCTTTGGATACAGAGCTCTAGTATCCACCTTATTTTTTTTCAACTTATTCCGCGTTTCGTCTATTCACAATATTTTTTTTTTCTTTATTTAATTTGCAATTCTTTGAACTTCACCTTACCAATCTTACTGTGTGCTGCCTTTTTTAGATTTTTATTTTTTCTAAAAGTTTTTCATTAAACCAAACGATTATGGTTGAATAGAATAAGAAAAATTATTACAGTAATTGCAATAAAACAATCTCTCTTTTTGCAATTTTTCTTTTTCTTACTTCAATTCAGTTAATGAGCTTGAAATAAATCTTTGGCCCATATGCTAATTAATTAGTACATGTGCTACATTCTTACAATCTAATGATCGTGAACCCACATTAGATTCAATTTCTTAACAAATTAAATTGTTTTTTTTTTCGTTTTGCTTAAATGCATACGATGAGAAGAAAATTTAAAAATTCCTTATTTCATACAGTGTATTACTATTAACTTTAAAACTAATTGCTTTAAACAACGTACAACATTCAATTCTCATTTATTTTTATGTTATCCATCTGGTTGAAACGCAACACTAAATTCCATTAAATACATTTACGATAACATAAAATAATCAACTAGAGCCATTTGATATTAAAGCAAGAAAACCAATATTAAAAGAAATTTAATCTCAGTGTATGTGTGTTGTGCTATTAGTTTTCCTTGCAACAACAGTGATAGAATGAAAAGCAAAAACTTTTCATTTTATATACTCTCTCTCTCTCCACATATTAAAAGGTCCTGAACCATATTTGGTATCAAATGGATCGCAGAAACAAAAAATGAAGAAAATATACGAATAATTTGGTTCAGTCTTTTTCTTTTTCTTCTTGACGCCTTGAAAATAAATTGCAAAAATAATTTACCACCCAACGAAATAACACCAGGCGAATGGCCAAACAAAATTGATTGAGTATGGGCAGATAAGGCAAAAAAAATAAACATACAAAAATCGCAGAAAAATTTTCCCATAACATTAAAAGATTCATAGTTTAGCATATAGTCCAGTGTAATATAGTACAACGTCCATACGTAACTGTCCCGGTAACCGTCCATTGGATATGGTTAGTTTAGAAATGGTTCGTATTTCAGTTGAATTATATTCTCTTCAGTTATTTTTTATTTCGTCCTTTTTATTTTGGTGTAGTAGAAAACTCTCGTTATGCACGAACGAAACGTAAAACGAAGGTAAATCCACTTTAAACGATTCAAGCAAAAATTATTGTCGAACTTCGGTTGGCAGACACTTTATTCGAGTATGAGGAGACAGAAACACTCTACTTTCCAACCACCTTCAATCTCATACTAACGAGGAAAATTTCATACGATGGATCATAGTAGAACCACATAGGTATGGGGTGGGTGGTTTCGATTGTGGTACACATATAATTCACTATAGCCATCAACCGATGGTGTTCGGGTGGAGTGTTCTTCGGATAGCAGAGTGGGTTTGCTTCTTGTCAATGTATGTATTCGGTTAAAATGCTGTCCTGGTCGCCCGGTTTTTTGCGCCTGGTTAGTTCTTCTAGTCCATAACACTATACATAAGAGATATACCACCAAATACTCTGTTAGTATATCTATAAAAGCCCAAAAACTCTCTTAGTGTGTGTTTGGTTTTATTTTTCTTGTTTTTTTTTTTATTTCCATCTGGTGTTTGGTGAAAAACCTTTAGCGAGAAATACGAAGTATTCGAGAGTGAAAATTTTCAAACATACAAAAAACCACCCCCTTGAAAAATAATAAAAGATGCCGAGACAAGCGCGTTATTCTATTGCGCAGAAAATCAATACACATCGCGAAAATTATTTTCCTCTTCATATGGGCCCATCTACTTTGTTGAGAAATATAGTTGAATTATGTATGGGGGGGTTTTATATTATACAGCTTGATTCTGTTCTTCTTTTTATTTTTCCCAATGTTATTTGTTATAATCGTATTCTCTCTTGGTATATTTATCTCCAGAGTTTTGCCACATAAGAAATGGAAAATTCTCTCTGTTATGTACTGCTTTGGTACTTTTTTCTACCATCATTCTTTTTCGGAACCAACAGCAGCAAAGAAATAAAAAAAAACAAACGAGAAACATAAACGAAAGAAAATAATCGACGATGGAAAGTTTTTCATTACATCTTTCCACCCATTGTGGTGGTCGGTTTTTCTTATAACGTAAGGTTTGGGGGGGTCGCGTTCTTTTTTTTCGATTAGTCAAACGTTGTGTATTTTCCATCAGCTCGTTTTGCTTTCATCTCCACCATTTTACGTGCTTTTTTTTTGTTGTTGCCAAAATGAATTCAAGAATAAAATAAAATTAGAACTAAAAATGCGTTTCATGTACACACAAGAAAATTACATAATACGATGTACGCATTTTGAAAAGATCCAATTATTTCTTTTTTTTTTTGGCTCAGTGTGTGCTTTTTCCCTTTTTTTGTCGAGGGGGTCTAACATAACTCCAACGAATTTTAGTTTATTTACTCGATCCTCATTAATTTCGCAGAAAATGTTTTGCAGGCAGCTGCAATATACAATCAGAAAAAGGAAACTTTTCTTCTTTTTTTTTTTTTTATTTCGTAGCATCATCATCTCTAACGTTTGGGGTCAAAAACTTTTCACCAATCGGGTTTTATGTGTGTGTGTTTGTTTTTTTTTTTTTTCCTACTGTTTGTACATTTTCTCTATCAAATATTCAGGCACCGATGGAGAAAATTTTAGTTCGTAAAGTGCTTAATTGCATTTTGACTATATATGAAACTAGGCAGGTGCAAAAATTTTCTTGTATTATATTGGTCATGTTTTCATAATCAATAAAATTGAACTGGAGAAGTGAAGTTTATTCTCTCATCTCATCATGAATTTTAGTAAAATAGAAAGGAAGAATTTTTCAAAAGAATTGAGCTAAATCGAATTGAAAAAAAATTATGTCATTTTCTATTGAGTCCAACTATACCACTGGAACTAACAAATAACCATTATCATCACCACCAATGGAGAGACACTTGATTATGATAGAAAATTATTAGATATTCTTGTTTAAACAATTCCAATAGCAAAAAAAAAGGAAAACTTTATTTTATACGTCAAACATAATAATGAATATGGAAAATGTTTACTGAATTTAGATTGATTTTCATGCTTGCAAATCTAATTTTATGTGATGTTAAATTAATTCTGTTGAAAATGAAAATCGAGTCCCCATCATCAGTATCTCTGTTATGTATATTGGGGACATACAATTTCCCTATGTTATACATAAATTTAGTTAAATATTTTACTTTATTTTTTTGTTCATTCTCATAAAGAGGATTTTCTATACATAAGATAGCACAATTGCCCGGGGAACGTTTTATATTGGACCCAGCTACACTATATAGTTAAATACAATTTTCTCTAGAGCTGAAAATTGCTTAGAAAATTTTCCAAAATGGTAAACATTCAAGTGAATAATATCATTGGCTAGGAAATTCGCCTAATAGTAAATTCAACATTTTATCATTCTGGACAATCAATGTTCTCTATGGCCATAACATAGTAGAGAACATAAAAGTATAATTGCATTAAATTCATTTGTTCCATTTTTTTTTTCATTTTTATTATGATAAAAGTTTTTAGTTTTTCACTTCGTTGAACGTTTATTAGCTAAACTATCAATTTGAAATATTCAATGGGAATAGTTTTTAGAATTCATTATCAGCAAAAATAATTCTTTCAGTCACCAGAGATTAATTATCGGAATATAATAAATTACAATTTCCATATACAAATTTAAACAATTAATATTATACAATTGATTTAAAGGGAAATAAAGAAAAAAAACATTCAACAATTTATGTTTACTATCAACCACAATAATGTGATAGTAAATAAAAACGACAACTGGAAATTATACCTTGAAAATTAAACTATCCCTATTTGTTACAGAAAAATGTTGTTCATTGACATTAAACTTTATGGTTTTACTTTTCAATATTAAACACAATTTTCATTGCATCGAAATTCCGTCAACAGTTAAATAAAAAAAGCATTATGCGATTTAATGCAACATGAATTCGTAGTCATGTATTTTGTCACGATTCATATATGGGAATATATTTTTATTTTAAACTAGAAAAACTTAACAGTTACAAACCAAAACACCAGCGATTTAAACGTGAATGCGGTTTTTTCGGTATTTCAATGATTTCAAACTTTTCTTTTTTTTTTTTCCTTTTACAAAAATGGTTTGTTGGTCGTTTTGTAAAAATTCACCAAATGGAAAATTGTTTACATCATCCACCATATGAATAGTATTTTTATGAATGAAACTGCAACATGCATACAATCATATGAAAATCAAATGTACAGAAAAAAAAAGCTACCAACCACTAAACGAGAGTGTTACTTTTTTTCATTATTATTGTTGAATGAAAGTTACGTTTTTCCCATTCAAATACATAAATGTTTATGTGCATGTCAACATATAAAAATAAAAATAAAATTCAAAAGTCCTCAGTTATGCAACATCACATTTACGATAAATGACTGTGAGGGGAAAGGTGCATTTTCATATGCAATTTTTCCATTCAAAAAATACCACCATATCACCTGTAGTGTGGTAAAAAACGATTTAATAAAAATGTGTATTACCAAAAGGCACAACGTCATCATTCAACTGAACAATAAAAAAACAAACGCAATTCAATTGAACCCCATCAATAATAATAAAAGAATAACAGTTGATGCCTTTTGTGGTTTTTCCAAAACAAAAACATTAAACAAAACAAAAAACGAAAATCAACTGTTATGGATAACCACTATATTAAATGGTTATTGAATTCAAGTGAATATCTCACTTGTTAGCAACACATCATCAATTGCTATATAAAATCGAAATTTCATTCAACCAGAAGTTATAATATTAAACGGATCATAACACATCTGGTATGTATAAAACATCAATGTTTTGTGCAATCATGCACTTACACTTTTGCCAATACACACTCAAATTGTAAGGATTTCGTTGAATTGATGTGTCAAGATCACTGGGGAGAATCCAATACACCGAGATGAAATCACAAGAAAAGAAAATCTTAACAATCAAAAGACATTGACCATGACCTAACATAAAACCAATGGCAATTCCTTTACAATTTCATTTCCAATGTATCTTATTGGACTTGAATATTATGAGCGTGTCATCATGTTTATAACATAAAATCATACCTATATAGACAATTCATATCTTCTGTATGTGCCACTTCATATTCTTTGACTCTTTTAGTTCCTCACTGTGTTCCATATAAAAAGAAGATGCTCCAACAACACATTTTGTAAAACGTTTCTTTTTTGTTTTTATCTTCAAGCTGTACTTTTCTTCGATATCATTGACTGAAGGCACTACGTTATACAACATTAACTGAATACCGAAGAACATGTAAAGCAACAAGAGACTCAGACATTACAATCTTTGATCCCTTTTGATAATACTAAAAGTGCCATCAACATTACCATGTTTTACACTGTTTTATGTATATCATGATACAAAGTGTCTCGTAGTATTTCTGCCATGTTTTATTCGTACAACAACAACAACAACTGAAATTATATAAAAACAGTCTCAAAAGTATCAGGGAATAAAAACATCCGTGTAAGGTAAAAACCCATTTCATTCATGAAGGAATCAGCAACAACTACAACAAACGGAATAGTAGAAAAAGTTCCAAATGGCATTGGCTTTTCTACATTTCAAAAATATACAGTTTCTGTTACTAAACGGTATAATAAAATGTGCCAAAACGGTATAATAGATCTCCTTAGCCGGCAATTCTCATGTACACATTGAAGAACTTCTAATGTCATTCAATGGGCTAAAAGTATTCCGTATCGTTTTATCCTCTCATTCAAACCCTCCGCCCGTATAAATACACCAACCAACAATTTTATTGTAAGCGCAATCAGGAAGATATAGCAATAGAAGTCACATTTGCCAAGCAGAAAATTTGTACTCAACCAGTTTTCTTGTCACCCACACCTCCCCCAAAAGTATTTTTATCCACTTCACCAGATATCAATAGCAGTAAGTGGCATAAAAATGGGTAACTTGAAAAAGGTTCCTTAACCACTACCGTTTTGTTCATATCATCATCATCTGTCTCAATGTCTCTTCTTTATACCCCACAAATTTTCATTCACCATAAAGTTATACTTAAACGTTTCTACACTCTTGTCTCTTCATTTCTTGTTTCGTGTTTACCATCTTGGTGTGTTATATCAAAATCCATAATTCCTTTCAACAACAAAAAAAGAACGAAATTCTTTATATTTGCAACTTGGGGTATACCAAATCAACAACAACAACAAAGAATACGAATATAAACCATTCCCTGACAAAAAAAATATATAAACACTAAGAATCATCACATAACTTCTTCAATACTCCGGTGAAATTGGTATTCTATGCTATATGAGAATCCATTTCCATACAAATGGTAACCTGGATCTTACCAGACAAGTAAGAAATAACACAGTGTACCAACAAAGAATAACACCAATAATGTTATATGTTATGGTCCCCCCTATATTTTTTATCATTCAGAAAAATATGAATCAAATTCCAATGGTAAGAAAAGTTATTTTGTGTTCTTGTTACTTTTGCATTTGCTTTACTTTTGCCTCTTGCAATATTAAATATTTTACTTTCGTTTAGAAGTCACATTGAAACTGATTTAACTTAACATCAGTTGAATACAATTGTATGGTGGCATTGAATCACAAAAGGAATATGCTTAAAACGTATTGAATGAAGAAACGTTTTAGATCTGTTTTTTTTTTTTATTCTTCGTACTGTTAACATAAATATTATTGTACGATTGTTAAGGGATACTCCTTGTGTTCAATGTTAAATATTATTATGTCTGATACGAGTTAGTCACCATATGAAATTGCTGATAATAATCGCAATAAAGTTGGGTAACCATAATGTTCTCTACTAGAAATCGTAAAGAGACAACGATGTGACATCGTATTAGGTCACATCGAACACAGTGACGTTGTGTCTTTTCCCCCTCATATACTATATAGGATCCCAATTCTAAAAGACACCGGTGTATTTTTATTTGTAACCTGATTTGCGTGTATCTCTTTCAATGATTTTTATTATTCAGGTATCTATGATTCTCATACAATTTGGTTACGTCTAACGATATCATCACCGTTATTCCTCCTTTTTAAACAGATGTTTATGTTCACAATCAGTAAATAACATTGTAAAATTTCGCGTAACATAAGACTGTTGTCAGTTAAATATTCTGCGTACAATTTATGAATTGAGTTGTTATTTCAACCTCCGTAGTATGAATTACATTTCTGTAGATCGTTTAAATATTCAATGATGTTTTCACTACAATAAAAAAGAAACATATAGAAATTTTCCATCTCCCAAAACACCCATTCATAATATTTCCATAGATGAGCATACAAATTTTCCACGAAAATAACTTATGAACTCAATAAGATTTCATGTTTACTATTTTACGTTGAATAACATTGGAATCGTATTACAAATACCGCAAGCCATGTAAATATTTTAATATTCTTTCATTGATTTGTGGATCAAGCAGGAGATAGACTCTCATATTGTAGTAAAATACCCGTCTATGATCCATAACAGTGTTTATTATTATGTGTAGTGGCTGCATTCCAACATTTATGGCTAATGATTTCCATTGAAAGTATTTTTTGTGGTACGGATTTTTGTTTCTGCACAAACACTCAGCTCCACCGTTATGCAACGAATAATAAAAGAATTTTATATTTTATATGCAACACATATTTCAAAGAACTCATCTGAAAGAATACTTTCTATTTAATGCAACTGGGATAAATTCTCTGATTGCATGCAGTAAAGAACATTAAACTACAAAACTCGTACATTTCCTTATTGCAGGTCTCTCTTCCCCGTTTGAATAAATTCTACATTTAATAAAACGAAACTGTTATAGTCGAATCCCATTTACACGTCTAATATAATGGGAATTGAAACGGTGGCATAAAGTGGTTTTTGGATTTGCAGTCAGTTAAAGATTTTGTTGTTATTTTATTCGTGTCTTAGTCTGTGACTGTCTGGTAAGTTCACCATGTTCACAAGTCTTAAATACTTCTTCTCATATTGGAGTCGTAAACGTATTTATATCCGTATTAGAATCTAGTGGTTGTCTGAGTAACTGATTCCAAAACATTAAATTCTCTTTTATGCGAATATACTTATTGCTGCACTTGGAAACTGCTCTCAGAATATACAAATCGTTAACTTTTCTATGCGACTTTATATGCAATTGAAAATAATATCACATCGTAAATTGTTTCATTCACAAAACAGAATTGAATATGAATTTATGTATTCAATACGCCTTGAATATAAAAAAAGAAAGAATGGATTATAATCTGAAACACTTCACCCATTTATTTTCCCGTGGGCCATAACTTTCTATTTCGCTAAACTTTTTATGGTAATCTCTTAAGTTGGAGGACACCACACACACACACACACACTCGGTAATGAGTGTGCAATTCATTTCATTCAATACCGATTTCATTTGTTTGGCTGTTCACCATTATCAATGAATCATTTAAGGTGGTTGGACGTGTCTCAGTAAAATAATATCTCATAATATTAAGGAAATTTTAAGTGAGTACTCACAGATCCACCGCGTCCTTTTCCTCTGCCTCGACGGGATTCACCACGAATGAGACTTCCATCAGCTCCGTAGATCTGCAAAAAAAGAATCATACCAAATTGATTAAAATTGCGGTTTCTATTAGTTAATTTTGATATTCTTACACACAATGGGTACTAAATTAGTAAATGCATTGCAATTGAGGTAATGCACTTACACTTAATTCACTGTAATATTAAAAACTGATTTCAGATAAATTTCACAAAATTGCGTAATCATCAAAACAAACTGACAGCTACGAAATCGTTGTCAACTAGTGCAAACTCAATTATTCAACTTCAGCTAGATACCACCAGTAGCACAGACTCTCGACTGGTGGCAAGTAGCTGAACTATGGCTAGAAATTTGTTAGCTAGAAATGAAGATGGCACGCGGAAGCCATTTTATAAAAAAAAATTCATTTGTTCAGTACTTTACACGCTCTTTAAGTTAAAAAATTAAGTCGAATTAGCAACTGTTTTAATAGTTAAATACTGATTGTGAGATTTAGTGGAATTAAATTAGTGATTAATAAGTGCGGTAGTGTTTAGTGAATTAAGTGAAATGTGTTACAGCCACATAAATTACGCAAAATATGAAGCGGTAAGTTTCACTGAAGCAGTATCAGCCAGATGATGAAATATAATTCCAACATTTGATCTCTATTTTTAGACACTGAAGAAGTCACCAGATGTGCAACTGGAACCAGTAACTCATTATTTCATTGGAATCAGCCACTGAGTAAGTCAAGTTAATCATAATTTGATGTTACAATAGACAAAATAATTGGAGTCACCATTTATCATTGCCATATGCGGTTCTCTTTAATTTTTTGGTCATTGCAAACAGTCCCGTTAATGATACCGTTCGACTAACTACTGGTCTTTGATTTCATCATAATCCAAGTCAATGCGAACCAAAATTATGGGTTACTTCGTACTCTCATTCCCATACATAAGACAAGTGAAAGCGATTACCGTATAACAAATTCACTGGAAGAGTCCATCTTGCGAGGGTGACTTCACCCGTCATGGAAAACCATTTGCAAACGTATCGTCACCCACAATTCGACTACACAACTCAATTGTTGTAGTACATTAAACAGATATATCACCCGCCAATGTTTACTACCCTTGAAAATAATATTGGATTCTAAACTCGATGTATTTTTTCAATTCGCATGGAAATTTTTGGTTTCATTGTCAAGGGCAAGGATACAGACAAACACATTATAGGAGTTTATCTATAAGAAATTTTCTTATGTCTTCATGTATGATCCCACATTATCTGCTGGTTTGGGTGTTACCGACAAACACACAGTATACTATTTCGTATTCCGTTCTTTTTTATTTTGGGGGTATATATGAATGACGGCAAACGGCAACCAGACACAACAAAATACTCAATTTCAACATCCCCATTTCAAGTCTATGTTGGCCTGTTAATACATTATGTGTTCTGTAATTCGAACATACCAAACTCCCTGCCAAGTACACAACGTGGATAGACAACAGCCAGACTTAAATAGATATCCCATTCCTTATTGTATATAAAACTCTGTACTGTGTTTTTTTTGGGGTATCCGTCGTCCCACAGTGATATTTGACGATAATGTATCTCTGAATGGTGAATAGATTATTTCCTTACATTATATTCGCATGTAAACATCGTATCATGTTACAAAAGCACCCACAACTAGCCCTTTGAGTTGTGTGCTATGGAAAAAGAAAGCTGAAAGAATTTTTCATTCAACAGTGAATGAACCGAATTACGATGGTGCGGTTACAAGTTTCTCTCTTGTATTTGGAAAATGAGTCTTTTGCCGAATGTCGTTTTTCTCTGTATTTGATATATTTTTTTTCTTGATGTTGTTGGGTTCAAAACGATGGGGGTGTTTGGTTGAGTGATAATAAAAGCCACGTAAAGAACATCAAGTGTGATATGCCTCAAGTCATGTACAATTTCCTTTAACTTTCGTTATTCTGTAGATTTCTTGTTATCTCTGCGTGTTTTATTATACAAGGAAGGGGGGAAAAATTGTTTGTGTGTGCCAGGGATAAGTTGTTTTCTTGTTGTTGTTTCTTATTTCTTCTTTTTATTCGGATAAGACGAAGGGTGTCTGCTAGAGACAGGGACAATATCTCTCACCCAATTCATATAAAATACACATTACGAAGGTTAATATACACAAAATGATGGGTTTATATTTGACTACTTCATATTCAATGGGATATACTGAGAGTAGTGAGGAGGGCAATCGTTTAATGTTTTTTTTTCTTATACTATGGCACTCCCTCAGCTCCCATAAATGAATCCAATATGATTTTGCTGGGTTGTGTTGTATTGTATTCGTTTTGGGTAGATGGGTATATTTTTATACTCTTTACTGCAGTTATGTGTATTATATGGGAATCCCTCAGCATGTTGCCACTTTTTCTGAATATTTGAAGTATAGTAACCCAACCAATTTTTCGATGGATACCATATTCTCTCTTCTAACAGACCACATGAAAATATTTTCCCCCAGTAATTTTGTTACCAAAGGTTAGTTTTGTTTTTCTACTGACTTTCATGTATACAATCCATGAGTCTTTCTATATAAACGTCACTGTATGGTAGATGAGGTCAGATATAATCGTAAAGCTTATGATTATCCAAAGCACAGTTGAATAATTCAATCCATGTTGAATATTTTGGAATGCCAATAGAGAAGAGAAAATTCCGTTTGTTGTTTTTTGTGTGCTTTTATGTGGAATTTTCCGTTTATATGTGGAGCTCTTGATTCTACTTTGGCTGTTGTTTTATATATGAAATCAAATGCTTTTGTTAGAAAAAAGTTCTTTGCCCTCGGATGTGTAATGGTACTAATGGTTTTTCATAGGGGGGAACAACGGTGTGGCAACGATGAGTATTTTACGTTCATTTTGAGATATGAAAGCGTCCTTGAACTTGGACTTGTATATTTATATCTCTGTATTCATTATTGGGTATGAATGAGTTGTAAACTGGTACCAAACACAGTGCATATTTGAATATATACCTTCAGTATGGGTGAAAGGTTGAAATCAATACTTCCGCAAGTGAGCGGTTGGTTTTCATGAACCCCAAATTAATGTGAATGAATCTCCTCTTGTGTATTCGTTGTGATTACCCAGTTTAACACGATACTCATAACTTTCATATAGAAACACATAGAATAGACTACATTGTTTCTGGCCTCTTGACTGATAAAACATTTTCGCGGTATGAGTTTGGCAAAAACAAAAAAATATGAATATGAAAAGAAACAAAAGGCGTAGCACTTAATTAAACAATTGGCGGCATATTCGTGATTAAATATCCACGGAAAAAATTATGTATAAAAGGGGTGAATCTCATCACCTCTAGTAATTTACATGGAATACGGCGTGTGTGTGTATTGAAATTCGCACAATGATTACTTTATCGAAGTTGATCACTCTAGAGTGATTTTGGAAGAACCAATTCAATTGCTAAAGATTCCCTTACATTTGAATAGTCTCTCTCTCTATATATAAATGTTAAAAATCATTTAGTGGTACGGTATTACCCTTATTTGTGTCCTATAACAGTAGAATTTTTACCCATTTCTTTATGTCGAATTGGGATATATGGTGCCAATTGAAGGGAAACGTCCTTCCTCGTATTATTTTTTTTTTTTAATGTAGAATCTTTGGCCTAATTTTATCCCTTCAAAATTTGTATATATGATGGTTGTTGTCCCCCAAGTACTAATATTGAATTCATATCACCTGATTGGTGATAACAAGTGACTTGAGGTAAACGGTAGTGTTTATTGTATGTACAATAATCACTTAGCGATATGGGCTACCCATTGTTAAAGGAAGGAAATATTAGAGGAGAGTACAATGAAAAGCTTATTGTGGGAAATAATTTGTTTGTGTGTTTTTTTCGCGCCCTAGATTTAAATGTCCCTTGTATTATTTTGGTGTGAGCCAGTGAAAGGGCATCAGGACTGTTATGTAGAGTGATGTGACTCTTATGAATTCACGGGAAAAGGGAAATGTATTCAATGAATGTACTATTGACTATTGATATGATGGCACGCGAAGATGAAAATTCCCTTATTTTTTCCAATAATAAAATAAAATATGAATTTGTACAAATTTCATTTATTTGAAGGGACTTAAATGAATCAGTTGTTTATAACAGTTATACCTCAATATAAAGAATATATTTGGTTGACACTTGTTATTCTTGTTTAGTTTAATGTAACAAATCTCCCTCCAAAAGGGTAATTGGTGGCAACAATCTATGATATTGTACAACAGGTACAAGTAAACTGTTCTTTTCTTTGCTGGTGTAAATGATGGGGAGACTGTACATAGGAATTCTTACGGAATATAGCAATGATAAACGATGTTATCATGATTGGGGGTGTCTCTCCCCTCGCATTTAACAGACGATTGGGAGCTACTGTTTATTTCATAGAGATCTTTTCAGTTTATTTTGTATACATTCACTTTCAAATTGATGTGAATCCCACTCTATTAACATTTTTACTATCTGTAATCTGTGTGAATGAACCCATAAAATGTGGATTTCGTGGAAATTGGTGGAAGGAAATGAAAAGTTTAAGTGATACGATGGACTGTTATGGAGTGTGAAAATGCTTTATATCGAATACATTTATTCAAGGACAATGTAGTATGAAGTTCAAAAGGGAAATGCATTTGATGGTTTCTTGTGTAAGGCATGGGAAATATTCCATTTGTCGTTAATTTGTTATTTAGTGGTTCATGTGTCCAGACAAATTGTATTATTCAATGCAATTTAATTAAAAATAATTTTCTACATATTAATGAAATGAATCAAATAAATCATTTGAGAGAACCTTTAATAAAAATTGAAAATCACATTCGAGTTGGTAATTATAGAATGAATTTGTGTAATAGAAATGAAAGAAAACTGTCAAAATTGATCTAGAGTAGATGATTACACTCAAAATAATAATGATAAATGTACGGATCTAAAATATGTGGGTATAATAAAAATGCATTTTTTCCTATTCAATTTGAATTAATGTTGATCCTGTTCCATAATATGAAAAATATAGTGAATTCAATGATTTAGACACACTGTGCATTCAAATGAATTAAATTGTGATGTTGTGTCTCACTCTAACTCAGTTATTTGATTCAGAATTGAGGGGTTGGGGTTGTGAAATAAATAAAAATCATTATTCTTTATGCGATACCGTTATGCCAGTCGTCCTTATCGCATTAATGCATACCATTTCAAATAAAAAAAAAAAAAGAAGAAGACTATTTTGGTGTTTCATTGTATTTAAGCTCGACTGCAAATACAATGGTGGATATCAATTCAAGTTAAAATAAATTCGTATTCACATAAAAATTTTGTTTCGAATTGTGTACAGACATTAAACAGAACTTCAACATTAAATTCGACAGGACTAAATTTAATATTTATTGTGGAAATAAAATCACGTGTTTCGACTAGATCCCTATTATCTACTGGCGATGGTTTTTCAGTTGAACAAATGAAGTGAAAATAAAGAATTTATCATTTGAGATTTGGTATACCAAATATTGACAAATTACTTCCATCTTATTTATGTTCCATTGCAAATGGTCAGTTGGAATTTTATTTTACAATTAAGTTACAGTTTTTATTTATGACAATTGAAATATTGAAAGAAAATGTTTTTAAGAAATATTGTACATGGAAAGGAAATATGAATGAATTTAATCGATTTAATTGAAAATAATGAAATGAAATGTTCATAAACTTTAATATCGATCGATGGTAGTTTCCACTCAACGATTTTATTATGTGGTTCCGCATAGAAAAATTTGTGTCGTTGTATTAGTGAATTCCTGTTTTTATTTTGAAAATGGCCGGAAAAAAAAACCAACAACAAAACAGGAATTGTATGGAATAAAACGTTTAGAATTGCACGAGAAACTGTAAACAGATTTCCCTTTTCATGGTAGCAAACAATCGATCGATATTCTGTGGTTTATTCTATAGGGATTTATGCTGTAGTGCCATGTTGTCTATTTCATGAAAAACTGTGACATGTACAGATAGAGAATCATTTACAATGCATATTTTATTTTGGGATTTTATATTTTGTAAACTTGAGCGCTTAAGTAGACAATTTTTATTTCATTTGCTGATGATGACACTGTGTACATTTACCATTCTTGTCCATTAATGGTTAAATGGATGACATGCAAATGATTTGCATTTTATCCTATTAAAATCAATATGGAGGTTCGTTTGAGTTTTCCCGTGTGTATGGTTTCATAATGAATAAAAAGAAATAGAGAACAAGCATATATGAAAGTGAAAGGGTCTGGATTTAAGTTATTATGGGGTGCAATCTATTTTATTTGAGTAGGTCAATGTTCTGAGTGCAATACCGTTGATTGCAAGTTAAAAAAGGACTGTAAACGAGCTCAAACAATTTGAATGAGATTGATGGAATGCATACAAAGGTATGGCCAAAAGCATAAATTCTTTAGAACTAAACGTAAACAAAAGGTGAACAGATGAAGAGGATTAAATGTATTTAATTTTGGTTTGTAGACTCATAATTGATAGAACTGGATTCTCACCTCTTCTTAATACATTTGAATGATAAATAATGGGAAAGTTATGGGCTTGTCTTGACCAAATGTCAGGATTAACGGACTTAATATTTACAATTTTTTGCATGCAGACAAGAGGATTTTAAAGCGAATGATTTAATGAATCCTATAATGGCGTTTCTTTTTCTTGTGAAAGTGAAAACTTTCTGCTAACAAAAACGAATAAAGTTGATTTTGATCAAAACAAAAATTTCGACAAAAGACGACAAACGAAATTTTATATTCTTAATGGTTGTGATTTATGTGGATAATAAGAAGAGGTTATTAGATGTTAGCAGTTAATGTACGGTGGAAGATGATGGTCGACAATAGACAATTCTAATGTTGCCCGGAAGAATATTAGATGGCCAACAATAGAAATTAATGTGAAAAGTTTTATTATAATTCAGAGCATTTGAAAAACTATTTAGAAAAATTAGGATATTCAAAAGTATTGTGTCTGTGAACGGATGAAATTTGCGTTATGAATGACTTATTTATTTTGCTGTCGTTTCAGTTCTATTCTTTTCTTTTTTAAATTTATGTTTTGTTGAAAATTGCGAAATTTAAATCGAAATCGAGGGAAATTATTTGGTTTTTATATTTGGTAATTTCGATGGGAAAAGTTTTTATTTTCGTTGTGGCATTGAGACTTTTTTCGAACGTATTGGTAAACCAAAAATGGGGAAGTGAATTATCTGTAACATCTCATTGATATCAATAAAACATTAGTTTTCTATCAAATTCGATATACTTAAAAATAGATGGAAAATAAGAGGAAGAACTGGATGTTGTGTAGTCACAGCCATCATCTCATCCTTCGGTGTGGCATCAATTTCCACTTGGCACATCGTATGTGTGTTATCTATCTTGTACTTCTCAACTGTCGCAAAGATTTTAGGATTCATACATATTTCATATGATCTTAAAACATTACTTTCTCTGTTCGTTTATGTTTTTTTTTTCCGTTATTTAAATTTCTATTATTTTAAAGAGCAACGGTACATTGAAATTATAAATTTTTATTCAAAAATATTCTGCATAAATATAATAAGGTACAAAATTGTTCAGCATTGTAGTTCATGTCATAGAAAAGGACATTTAAATAAGCATTTTATGTATATTTTCCTTCATTTATGTTAGCGTAAAACAAAAATAGACGATTTGGTTTTTATTTTTAGAATCGTAAAAGTTTATCGTGTTAAACGTGAATGAATGTAATTTTCATGTATTGTTTCTAGTATTTTCTATGTTAATGGAATGGTGGTGGATGTTAATGGAAAAAAAGAACTGAAATCGTGTGTAATAATAAAATCCGTATGGTTTCAATATGAAATGAAAATGTAAAACATTCTAAAAATAACAATGGCGGTTATGGGCCAAGTTTAACTTGCAATAAATAATGCGTTTTAATTTAGTAGACTCGTCGGGTTGCAATGAAACATTTTTGTTTTATTTGGTTTATTGTGTAATTGTATTTGTAATTTTAGCCGTTCATTTTGTTTGATTTTATTTTTCTCGCTGATATATATATATAGTTGAGAGGTGGTTTAAGGGTACATAGAAACACAAATACAATTATGTTTTAGTGTGTGGAAATTATTTATATATAGAGTGTATTGAATAAGGATATATTAGAGAGTGTATGGAAAATCACCACATATGCGTTTGTGGTGAATCTTTCGCCCAACAGGATCAATAATGGAATGACGCGACGCCTAACATAAGCAGAAATGGCTTTTTGTATTTACAATATTTGGGTGGAGTGAGAGAGTGGAAATAAGAATGAAACTTTTGCTTAGAAAAATATTTGATTATGTGTGTAGATGCAATTAAATACATAAAGTATTTTAGTTACGAATTGTACATAACAATTGATTGAATTGAAATTGAACTTATGGTTTATTTGGTAACCAGGAGATAAAACGAAATTTTTCATTATCAAATCACTTTTTCTTGTTTTGTTTTCTTGGAAATTGTGGTAATGCAACTAATTCGCGTATGATTCGTTACAATGTCGAACGATAGAAAAGGAAACCGAAATAACTGAAAAGGAAAATCAATAAACAGGGAAAGTGAAAATTTAAGGAAAGAGTGGGAGAGACGAAATACTCGTATTGCGATTTACTACAGATGAGTCATAGAATAACATTAAAATTTTCTTAAATCTATTTTGTAAAGTTTTCGGGGTTTTTTTGAATCAGAAATTGTTTTGTATATGGAATTTATACAATTGGGCCTACCGATTGTAATTAGGAAAACTCCTACAAGAGTTTTATGTTGTTTTTTTTTAGTAAGAATTGGAATATGTTTTTCTTTTTAAAACGAAATCGTTGAGAATAAAAGAAAAATAAACATAGCGAATTTGTTCTAATTAACTTATTATTTTTATGAAATTGTTTGGATTTAAATTTACAGCCAGTTTGAAAACGAATTATATTCAATTTTTTTTTTTTTGTTCCTTTCGTTTTTGCGGATAATTAAATTAGACGACTGTACGTCTATTGTTAATGCGAATAAAAACATAAAAAAATTGAGAAAGGAAAAAGTTTTTCATATCGTAATTTAGTTAGTCTGTAATTAGAAGACCTTTCATTTCAATTGTTTGGTAGACGAAGACAACGAAGCCATTTAGTTGATGAATGAATTTTTGTATTTCCATTGCAATTTCTTCAACGCTTTCTTTAGTTTGTTTTGTTGATTTTTTATTGCAATGGATTTTATCGAGTTCTGCAGCAATAAATAAATCAAATACAATTGTTTGATATTGATGGTGGTGGTGGAAAACTCCATCACCCACCCATATGATGCAATTACCAATTTGTTTTTACGGCAATTTTTCTCTGTTACCAATTTATTTTTCTCGATGCAATCAAATGCAATGAATGGACAAAAATCAAAATACAGAATGATTTAACTAGTGAATTTTATTGTGGGCATAGGGAAAATATTATGCACCAAATCAGTTGGAGTTCAACTACTATGTAATTTGAGTTATATTCGTTTATTTTCGGTTGTCAGGACATTTATGTTTTGCAACATAATTTTTATTTGAAATTTCATGGAATCTAGATTAAATGATTTCGTTTCTTTTGAATTGAACTACAAAACGGTATCCTTGATTTTTGTTTTCCGTTTATGAACGCCTGTTTTTATATTGAAAATTTCCGTTAAATGGTGAAACGTAAGGATTTTTATTAGTTATCGATTCCAGTTATTTATTTGAACTGTTTTTGTTTTCTTCGTATTTATTTGATATAAAATAATCATCTACCAAGTGTGTTGTATGCGTAAGTAATAAAACATAAACGTTTTTCATATCCTTTTATTTTTATTTTCTAAGCAATAATTCGTAATACAGGAATAACATTTTAATTTATTATTTTGAACGTTTTTCTTTTCTGGTTTTTGGTATTCTATTGGTGGTTGTTGATGTATTTTCAGACGAAAAGAAAATTTTTGTAACAAATTATAATGGAAATGAATGTTATAGTAGTTAGTTGGGTTATTAAATTCACCAGAATATTTTTGAAACGAAATGAAATAGAACCAAAAAGAATATGCGCAAATTTTATTTGTCTGCTAATAAATACAAAAACATTAAATTTCATTGATGGTTGGGCTATAATTATTTAAGTTTTGTTTCTACCGAAATAAAAATTGATACCCAAAAATAGAAACAATGAGAGAGAAAAGATGAAATAAAAAAGAAATTTAAATTTGATACTTCGATTCTGTTAAATTACTTTGATCGAAGAACATTAATTTTTTTTCCTCTGTCGTTTGGCAGTTAATTTTATAGACTACGCGAGATATAACAATCTTCTATTGTGGATGGTCCATTTAAAGCATTAGATAATTCAATGGTGGCGCTATTCTTACATTTTTTTTTCGCGTTTTAATATCATTTAAATGTTAATTTGAATTTTTCTTTGTTAATTGCAAACACGATGGCATCAGAAGAATAAGCAATTTATAACTGTGATGTGAAAAATATTATGAGAAACAATTTATTGATTTGATTCTCATGCCCTTATTGACCATTAATTTTCTTTAAATTTTTTTTCATTTTGGTACGTTTGATATCTATTTCTTCTGTTCATTTGCTATTGAAGACTTTTCATTTCATTTAGAAGAAAGTATAAACGAAGAGAACTGTTCTGTAGCCTGTGTTGGCAGAAGAACGGTAATGCCATCAAAAAGTATCAAATGTAAATTATTGTTATAAGGACGACTATTGTGTTAAGTCCGTCTCGATTTCTTTTTATTCGTTGCCAAGAAACCAACAAGATAAAGAATTGAATGAAGTTGAAGCAAGAAAAGAAGAAAATATTAAGCGAAAATTCGTTCACAATTTCAATTTTAGTTACGATTTTTCTTTTGCTTTAATGCCTTGTATGTGCTCCTGTGTTGGGGGATATTTCTTATGCTTCTAAGAAACTCATTATAAAATATCTTGCGTAAACGCAGCAGAAAATGAAATGATTTCAATTTTTTCTTTTTTGTTGGCGGCGTGTAAATGTGGAAAATCCATTAAAAAACATTTCGGAATAAGGACACGTTATATTCACATTTTCATGGGTAGCCCAAGTGAATTTGAATATTTTCACCATAACATTAATTTCAATTTTATCACCTACTTTATGGTAGAACACAATGTAATTAAAATCTGCATAGCAATGTCCTCATTATGATCATATTGGATTGTGGGTAGTGGGTGTATTGTTGGCACCAGTGTTACGAGACAAAATAGATATGCAATAAGACATTTATGATCTTACTTGAGTTATGATTTCAATGGGTCCTTTTGAGGTTTTCATTTAGGAATTTTTATTTTCAATTTTCAATAAGTTTTCTTCAAGGCATTCATTCACAGGTTTCTAATTAAATAGTTGGTTATGTGGTGAATTGAATTCATGTGTACATTTTCAATGATTTTTCAATGGAAAATTTATATTAAACATTTTATATTAATATCGTTTCAATCAACGAAGAATATTTAATTAGTTAGACAAAGAATCACAGTTGTTCCACTTAAATTCTTTTTGGTTTTCGGCGAAAGGAGAAGACTGTTGTGATTGTTTGTTTTTCTCATACAGAGGGTTTCCCATTTGAATCACGGGATTCGAAGAGACTTTAAGAAATTTATAAAAAGGCTCATCTTTCAACAAGAACAGTTGCATTGAATTTTTTTTTTCGATTTTAAATACACAGGATTCGAGACGTTGTTTCTTTTTTTTCTTCGTTTGTTTCTTCTTCTGTTGATGTCAGTCTTGTGATTGTCTAGTATGATGTGCTTCTGTTACACAACACTGGGTTAGGACGTCCTGCCATGGATGACTAGTTACAGTAAAATGAATAACAATTATTGACCAATCCCATTGAAATTTTATATGAAAAACCGCAAAGTAAATTACAATTTTTTGAAATAAAATAAATATTCAGGTTAACTGTTATGATTACTTCCTACCGTAAGGATACAGTTTAATAGATGAGACTTAATACATTTGAATGTTGTTGTTAAATTGAAATCGTATTAATGTGATAGGCATAACAGTTTGTGTTAGTCTCATCATAATGTCTATTGTGTAGTGAGAAAATAGGAAGTATCGAGCCCATCTGCTATGATAAAATAAGAAAACTAAGAAGAATTTTTTTTTTTTATTTTTAGGATTCAGTTGGCTTTACAGAGATGGTTTTGTTTCCTTTTACTATTGATTTTTAAATGATAATATATTTCATACAAAGTATATCTTATTCGGCATCAATAATACACAGTAGTCTCGGGAAATAATTAGACGGGATGTTAAAGTGATGGAAGCAATAAAAATCAATTCGGCGTTCATTTTCAACTGTTTGGCATTTAATTACATTGGCCATGAATAAAATTGGTATTTGTTTGGGCGACAATTTCAAACTAACGATGTAGATCACAGACTTTTGTTGTTTCCTCAGCAGTTTTTTTTTGTCTCATTAATTTGTATTAATCAAATTGTAGATTAAAATAAAATTGTTTCATTACGAAATATTAAATGTTTTGGATGATGATTCGTTCTATATAAAATACGATAATGTTCACTTATCATATCGTTTATGTATTGTGTGTGACTTTTGAATCATAAAATTGAACTCATCAAATATAAAAAATGTGATAAATCAGAATAATAATGTTGGTCCTGCGAATTTGTTAATATGAAAAGCTTTGATATGAATGCAAAGTAATTGAAGCTCATTTATGCGCCATATGAATTTAATGTTTATGAATATTAAAGTTAATATTTGTACATATGCAACTGTGAATTTAAGTAATTTCTCTATTCAACCATACGAAATGTAAAATGTTTATTATTTGAATTGAAAATCTCCTATGTAATGGAAGATTTAAATTTAATTTTATTTGTATGTATTCCAGGAATACATTGATAGCAGTTAATAAGGTTCATTAAAATCATTCTGATATTGTGTATGATTTGAAATCATAATAAAATGTAATGTACATATAACGAAATTTATTAAATTGATGAATCCATCTGGCCTTCTGTTATGTCTGTACCATATCTCTAAATATTGTTATATTGTTCTGTGATTTCTTTTTTTTTTATAATAAAATATAAATGATGGCTGTGATTTTTATATGATGGGCATTTGCGACTGATTGAGATGAATTCAGTAAAAATGAAAAACGAGTTTTTTTCTTCCATATAAAATTCATCATTTGTTAATATGGATTTTTGGTTTGGAAATAATTAAAAAAGGATGTCGCATTCATCACATTGACGGTGATCAACAGTATACAACGTATTGAATTCAACATTTTGACAGTTCAAAAAGTTTTCCGATCATTTTTAATCTAATTAATCCTTGTATATGAGTGATGATGCATAAATTGTTCTAGCCTATATGTCATTCTGTTAGCAATTGGAAAATTTAGGAAAAAAAAATAGAGAAATAAAATGATTCTTTCAACTTTACCAGTTCAACCAGAAAACAAAGACTGAAATAGAAGCAATTTATCATGTTCATAATGTAAAGCGAGCAGATGAGTAGTGATGGTTTAATATAAAAGGTTAATTCGTTTTGGACTATGGGCCGTTATTGCTTTTTGCACTTTCAGTTACAATTTTTATTTATGATCCAACGACATGGCAAATAACGAACGTTTTTAACTGTAACTGTTATCCTTTATCTTAGTTGAACGTATTCGCGCGCGGTTTTATTTTTTTATTTTAATTTAATTCAGTGTCTCAATTATTATTGTCTGTTTTTTTTTTTTAAATTCAATGGAAAATATTTACTTAAGAAAACCTCTTAGTCTTTTACTGACAATCGTATTATGTTTTCCCAAGACTAATAATTTTTCCATATAAATTGTATTTTCATTACTGTACACAATCGTATGTGAATCAATCGAGTATTTGACAATTTTACAGTTTTTCCTTTTTGTCGTCTTGTGTTGTTGTTCAAAATGTGTACTTTTATCTGTCTATCTCTGTTACGTAAAATGAGTAACATAACGTGTCATATAAATTGACTACAAAATTGTATATAATTCTTTGGGATATGTCTCGTTCACTGGCTGTATTTTCATCATCCATAATCAAATACAAGAGAAGGCAATGGTAAACCGGGTCGTGCTGGTTGTCTTCATAAACTATAATGTAGAGTATGTATTTGTAATAAAAGTACTGTGCACATCTGTCGCATTATAGGCAAAATGATCTGAAGAGTATTATATGATATCCCGAATGTATTTTCATTTAACATTGTATGTATTACATGAATGTATTATCCTTATATGTACTAACGATAGACGAACGATGAGGCGCTTATTATATCAAATTTGATATAAAATGAATATAAAAAAAAGAGAACTTTGTTCCTTTCTGAGTCTCGGGTTGTTCACATTACAGAAACCATTGCGTTTCACACTCATTCCCTAGTTGAGCTTCTATTTGATTCAATATTATTATTTCTTTTCTGTTAACGTTGATGAACTATGAAAATGGATGCGTTCTTATTATGGTTGTACCTTTTTTTCAGTGTTTTGTTTGAAATTACAATTTTATTCGTTTTTGAAAAATAAATTATGTGTATGTGAATATGCCATATGAGAAGAGTGAATAGATCATCCTTAATGGTTGTATTAAATAAAAAAAAAGAAAAACTTTATGGATTCTCTCACGTGAAATTTAAAACAGGCATTCACTGCTGTTAGTTTGTACAATTTACTATTTTATGTATTAAATTGGTAATGATCGATTACAGTTTTATCCTTAATTATGAAATGTAATTTAAAACTGAGTTGTATAACAAATGGACGTTTTTCTATTGAAATTAACTGAGGATTTTAATTGAACTTTGCTTTTAATATTTGGGTGGGCCCATTGAGAAGGAATTGATAACTCCTTATTCAAGTTGATTTTGATATCAAAAGACATGTTCAATTGAAAGTATTGATAAGAAAAGAAACGTTAAGAATTTTTCAATCAACTTGGTACAGAGGATAATGTAAAAGAAATTGATAAGCTTCGGCCAAATTAAATTAATTTGATTCAAAACTCTCATCTTATTGCTAACGTTACGAAACATAAATACGAATTGATAAGGGATATCTGTGATTTTAATCTTCTTATATTCGTATTTTATACTTTCAATTTCATTCCAGTAGAGATTTTCAATTTGTTTCATAAACCGCTTATACTTTTTTTTTTCTTGTCTCATATATCTCGTATGGTATCGATATGTATGGAAAATACGTACTTTGGATGGTTAAATCCTTTGCGAATCACGCAGAAAAAACGTAATATGGAATTTTGATTTTATTTTGTTCTTCTAAAAGACTAGATGTGTCGTATGTGAGTGTGTGTTCAGTTAAAATCAATCAGCTGAATTAGAGGATGGTATTATCGGTTCCTTTTAAACAGTATTACATGAGATGTATAGAATATAATGAAAAGAATCCTAATAAATTGACCAGAATTGTCTTTGTTGTTAGTCTGTCCAACTAATGCGGGGCTTTTGAATCCATAGGTGTGAAATGCGAATTTTTTTCCTTTCCTTTACGTACGGATCAATGTTAGAAGTTTTCTAAGTGGGGTTTTCGTATAAGAAGAAGAAACACCGGATAGAAAGGCAGAGATATAGAAAATGAAGAAATCTAATGGCTGGATGAAACATTAAAATCCATATCCTGATTATATTCGATGCCATCTCATAACCAAGATTTATTGTTATTTTAAGAATTGTTAACAACACACATGAGACCTAAGGATATTCGTACTCAACAGATCGTCTATTGTTCACGTGTGAATCTCTTCATTCAATATACATTATAAATACCTAATCGTTTTCTATTCTATTCAGCTACTGCTTTCACTGATACAGACAATTTTCTTATCATCATCATCAATGAACACACATTAGAAAATTAAAAGAAAAAGAAAGAAAATTGAAAAACGAATCATTGAAGTCCTTTAGGCATCATTTAATTCAACGATTTTTGTGTTACAAAAAAAGAATTAAGAAATCCAATTCAATGAGCAATAACCATTTTAATGTTGTTTAATGGACAATGAAACATTGTATGAATGTAAAACATTATTTTGAACTCAATTCGACGATCATTAAATCAACGCTTATTATCAATTTGTGAAAAATTAAAAGTAATAATCTAAAACCATCATAGATTCTATTTATTTATATATATGTATTAAAATGAATTTCTATGTTAATATTTCTATGTAACGGAAATTGTAATGCGAGACTTTATTACGTAGTCCAACTTTTATAAAAAAAAAAAACTAGATCTAATCAAAAGAGAATCTAGAATCATAATCATGTGATAATTTAGAACCATTATAAGGCGATATGAAAATAAATCTCATTGCATTCAACATGAAAATATTACGGGATACATAATCTCCTAATGTTGGTTCGATCAAATTTATTTTGGTGTATGATGTGAGATTTTGTAACATAAGTCGCTGGGTCCCATTATCTTCTCGAACTTCATTTCTGTTACGAGAATCCAGTAGGCAATGTCGATTATTGAATTTCAATTTTAATTGTAGTCTGATAATCTGATATTGATTAGATGGTAAAAATTAACGATTAGTTTTTCATTGAATTCTACGTTGTTAATAATGTCCCAATTTAATTCCATTAATTCCCATATCTAATGAACATTGGCTATCAATTGAGTTTAGATTTTCAATCGTAATTAACAAGAGTAGAAGAGACATGTATCTATGTACTAAACTGACACACTGTCAATTTAATTTACGGGTGTCTTTCTCTACAATTGTATTGGCCTCCTGTTGTGTGTTCATTTTCACAGTGAAAAGAAAAGATTATAGACTCAAGGGTGTAATAAAAATATCCTCATGCGTATTGTCCATCTGTGCCATTGGGAGTCTCCTCAAAAAACTATAACTTTTAAATCTTATCTCTCAATGAATGGCCATCAACTGGTTTTGGTATCAGCCGCTCAAGTAGAGAATTATTACGATTTAATTATGTTTATTGATTTTGATACTAAACATGGAGAATACAGTGAAACTAGAACATGATGTGGAGATCGAACGGTTGATTGATATCTTCTAGAGTTAACTGACCGTCTGTTGCTTCTGAAGAACTGAATATCCTTTTTTTCTCTTTTTTTTTTTTTATTACACGATAAAAATATATCGTTTATTATATGGGATTAGTTCAAAGCATCTTGTGGATCACCTCACCATATGGTGAGACACTATAAAAAATCAAACGTCACGTTTTATTTCAATTCTACGGGTTTTTCTTCACGTTTATTTTATCGAGTTTGGTACAATAAGGAAGTTTAAAGAAAAAAAAATTATTAAATAAAGAATTTGTTGAAGAGGTCAATTCATTGTTTTTATGTTGCACCGTACATAATTTTATTGTCCTTTAATCAACAAGAAGTAAATGCCCATTGACTAAAAACAATGAAAATTACTGTCAAGAAGTTTCGGCGTAGACTTAAAAGTAAGCAAGTAAGAAGTATTAAGGTCGATGTCTGATTGATCTCGTAACAATCATAAGTGTATGGTGGTATGCATCTGTTCCTTTAACTGTTCCAGTTTGTTAAAATGAAATTGTGATTCAGACTTTTATATGAAGTCATTTATAAATATCATTGAATGCATTCGAATATCCAATTGCAGTTGATTAGGAAAGGTTTTTATTATTGTATGCGTTTGGGATTTGATGGTATGAAAAATGAATTTAATTGACAACACCTTTTGGATGAAACGTGTGCCATAAGGGAACAACTGCTCCCTTGATTTCGATTGAATTTTGAAATTTATTTAACGGGAATTGATTGATATTGATGCGAATTCATTTAAATATTCCCTAGACAAATGTCTTTGATAGAACATTTTTATTATTATCAATACACTATCGAGTGTTACTGATAAGATCCGTTTCTATGAATGTTTCCATATTAATCAAATAAAATATCAAATGTTCACAACTAACAATGAATATCAGTTCATTTTACTTTTTAAAAAATATCAAAAGGTGTTAGATGCCATCGAACTAGATTAGTATTCAACTAAACGGTTTATGATTTTATATTTACTCTCCTAATATTTTGTGTGAGTAAACTAACCTGTCTTCAGTTCAATATCACCAAATGATTGTATAAAAAATTAAACGGTTTAACTCACCTTCTTGTCGGTTAATTTTTCGCAACGTCTTTGTTTGCAAATTTGATGACTTTTGTCATTACGACATGGAGCACAATCACCACAATTATCCTTTTTCTGGCAACCGATACATTCACCGCATCGTTTACGTTTCTTTTTAGTCTGGAATTGAAATGAATTCTGTTTAAGGAAAACTTCTAGCGATCAGTTCTATCAGTACGACTTACTTGTTTTTCTCCATTGGTATCATGATCATCACCCATACCAGGTGTACCCATTGGACTCTTAAAACTGGCTGTACTCGATACAGCAGCTACTTGTCCTGGATTACCTTCACCAATTTCCATTGCGCTACTTTCTGATTCAGCACTTGATTCCAATGAACTGGCACGAATTTTCCTACGTTCTTTTTTTCTTGTATCACCACGTGTTGGTGATTGTGCTTGCTTTTCTACCTTTATATTTGTATCATAACCATTTTGTGCCATTTGATTTTGATAATTTGTATGATGTAATCCATTCTTATTATTTTCATATGTTTGCATTGGTGGTGGTTCATTTTTAAGAATGGTAACAACATTTTGTGGATGGAATGTATTAATTGGCTGATATAATTGTATATGGCCACGTTCATCAATATATTGATGTTGATTTATAGTTGGTATTTCACGGGCTGGTATTGCAGCTGGTACAATTGGATAAGACCGGTGAGGTTGTACCGCTGTTAATGTATGAAAACTGGGTGTTGAGAGTGATGTAAGTCCCGTTTGTAATGGATTAATTGATGTTAATTGGGTAAGGGATCCATTACCAGCCGGTGATGCAGAACTTGGAGACACAGGTACTGCAACTGGCGTAATTTGTGGTAATCCTGGATCAGCAACGAGTGCTGGATCTGGATAACTTTGAAATTGACTCTGAAATGAAGGCAATTTCGGATAGGGTTCAAACCCTTTGTCCTTGGTTTCCATTTCCCAAGGACGTGTATAATTATTTGCTTGTGAAGAAATCACATCCGTACCGGATCGATCTCGTTCGTAATAATCCCAAGTTGGATCCAGTTCGGTGGTATATGTTGAATATGTGGGCAGAGTATGATCTGTTGTATCCTCTGTTTGAGATGTGCTCATCATTGAAGCCATGGCTCATAATTAACAATGAGCAACATGATTAACACTAATTTAATCACACTATTGTTTAGATTTATCCTTTAAATGGATACACTTTGTTCACTATTTCCGTTTTATTTCAAACAATAAAAATTAAATCCAAAGTATGAATATTTAATAGAAAAATATCTTAATTTACTCTTGACCAAAATGATAATTTTGAGGTAGTTTATATCTTGTACACTTGAGTAATACACTGATTATATTGAATTCGGAAAAAGACACAAATTTTCTATTTCACTTATCATGTGATCTAATTGTGCGTTTTAATTTGAACTTATTTTCTTTCTTTCTTTGAATTTTGGTTAGAGGTAACTCTGTTGTTGCTAGTTGAAACACTTCGTTTGTATTCAAAATAATTTCACTAAAATTCTTCCGAAATTAATTTTTGTCACTTTGGTTCGTTTTATTTTGAATTAAATTACATTTAAAATAAATATTCAACACTATTTGTTTAGTAACACGTATTCACTTGTAACACTTTATTTCTTTTCTTTTTGCTATATAAATATGATTTAGATATTTTTCCTTCTTTTTTTATATTTTTAACTTTGTTTTGTACTGTGAAAATGGGACACTTTAGTTGCAAACTTTGTAAACTGTTAGATTTCTTTTATCAAAGAAAATCATTCACTTAGTTGTTGTTACTTTAAATTAAATTATTCGTTCGATTAGATTCACTTTCACTTAAATTGATTCCTGAATTTTTCGTATATTTTCTTTAAATTAAAAAAAAAAACTTCCTAATAATATTTGGTATCGTTTCAGACTTGTTGGTTTTTGTACTTAAAATTTTGGTATATCCTTTTGCATTTAGTGAATTTGTCTGGTGTGATTTGATTCTTTGTTGAATTATATATCCTCTTGTTGAATTATTATCTCGTATGAGTTTTAATAAAATCGTAAATTCAATTTTAACTAAATGAAATCCACTTAACTAAAAGATTCTTAAATAGTGCCAATTATAAATACATAAATTAATTATTAATTAAATATTATAATTTAATGTTTAATGCTTTGGTTGAGCTGTTCAGTTGTTTAACATCTGCAAATAGAAATATAAAAGACAAATTGTTAAATTTCATTATAAAATTCCGTTGTTAAAGACAATTTAATTAGAAACTACGGTTTTTTTTTATTCAATTTTCGCTGTTTTGAATGTCATTGGTGAAAAATCGTGGCTTAATTAAATACTGGTTCATTCTTTTGGTAATACCAAGAGTGAAACACATGCATGTCCAATTTATTTTAATTAAACATATATAGAATACCATTTTACATATAATTCATATCTCAATTTGATGTCATTATGTTTATATCGATTATAATTATGTTTAATTCGCACAATATATTCCATTAATTTATTCAACCATAATAAAACAGTAAAGCGACACAAACAATCATGGATAACAACAAAAACTAAAGTTATACTCATATGAAATCCAAATTAATTTTTATATTTTAGTCTTTGTATAAAATCAACAATAAAAGGTTGCCTGGATAAAAGTAGTTTTATAAGTACACATTGCAACGTTGATTATAGAATGAGAATCCGTCTGAAAGAACCGATGTTCCCAATTTATATTAGACTGTTGTACATATTTTCTATACACAAAACATCTGCCTTTATTTAACTGAAAATAAAGTCGCTATATCGTTCATTGTATTACCATGTTATACAGTGAAGAAAGAAAACAGAATTTATATTCGAATAAAGACCAAGAAATACATGAAACAGCCGTATAACAGTAGAGAAACCGAATCAATACAATCAACTCAGGTAGATTTAGTGTGTTGATCGCGCGCAATATAACCAAAATTATTCAAAGATTATACCATCGATTTTGACCAGCGTTAACGTATACTTCAGGTGTGTGGTGTGTGCTTGGACAAAGATTATGTTTTAAAGTATTTAACAATTTTCATCAACTTTTTTAGCATTTCATGGACAGAACTGAATTTTTGATCATTTTTTTTAAATGTGTAATCAAGCCCAAGAGATACGCGCCCATTCTTAATAATGCAAAGAAGTTAATAACCAACAAAATGAACTTTTACTGTTTAACTTGTGTATTTCTTTTCTTTCTTTCATTCTTTTTTTTAAAGAAAAAAAGTTCATGACACGACAATCATATGATGATTGCTTCTCCCAAGACTCTTAGCATAAGAAAAAGGTGGTATTGGTACTCAAATCTACCAGAAGGTATATGACAATATCAAATTGTGATTTTCCAAAGACGAAAAACTTTTTACATTATGATTTCTTTTCTTTGTTTCTTCAGTTATGTCGCGTATTATTTTGTTGTTAGTTTCTTATGCGTATGCAAAGTGGTAGCTAAAGTGAACTTAATCTTGTTGAAAGAAAAATTCACATACTGAAAACTTGATGGAATAATCAACACTTTGTACGATTGTCAAGAGTATTTCTACATTTTTTCTTTGCTTCGGTATGTCTTGGATAAAAGTTTTTACTTTTGGCAAAACTGTTTAGGATAAGTATGAAAGAAAAAGTCTCGTCTTAGAAGCGATATCATGTAGTAGAAATTGTTTGTAACCAAGATGTTGAATGAAAATTGAAATATCAAATGATTATGATGGAGAAAATGAAATAAATCGTTGCACTGGAAAATTATCCGTCATTTGATGTGGAATAAAAGAGGTGAAAAATTCTTCATTCATATGTTGAGCTTTGGCCAAAAAGAAAAAGAAAAGAAAAATGGATTTTCATATGTTATTTGGTTATTTGGTAGAGAGAACCATTAAAACTTTTTTATTATTCATTCATTGTTGTCGCGAATATTTTTCATAAAGAAACATATTTTGGGTATTCCTTTACTTTACAAAGGTACGTGTAATCACACTCACTGAACATATAATAACATCAAATGCCAATGTCACTAAACTCCTTTATTTTCATTTTTGTATGTGTTAAAAAAGAAAATCATATTTTTCTTAACATTCGATTTAGAAAGAACTTCATTGGTTTACATATTCATACAATGACATACACAGAGCAATTGGCAAATAACATTGTAACGTAAAAGGTATGAAAGAATTGATAAAAGTACACGAATACATATTTTCCATTATATATTCATTCTTTGCATAATAATACATAAAAGTTATTACCGATTCTTTATTTTTTTTTTTTTGGTACAAAATAGAAGAGAAGTCTAGGAAGATGAGACTCAAATGAATGGTAAAAAGAAAACACATGAATGTATGGCAAGAAAAAGGATAATAAAAACGTGCGTAGATTGAAAATAAAATAAGCAATTGCTTGTTCGTATTTCTCAAGACTTTTCTTTTATTCCTCTCATCGAGTGAAGTTTTTTTTTTTTTTTCACCATTTTACTTGGCGTGAATAAAGAGGTTTTTCCGTTTTCCTTGAATATGTGGATGATGCTTTTACACTCATCACTTGCTTTTCATAATTTTCAATATGCATTCATTCAAGTACTTAGAATTCTGTTTTCTTTATTTTTTCTTATTATTGCTAAAGAAACACGTGAGATATTTTCTTGATATGATGTTGAATATGGGGATTCTAGCTCATCCTAATGTGTATACAGAACATGGAGATTAACTGACTCTAAAATATTTTCTTATGGTTTTGATTCATTTTATTTTCTGTTTTTTTTTTTTGCCATCAATTTCTACCAAATGTCTCATATGTATGTAAATATGTGATGATAAAATATTTCTTTTTAAAATATTTGATTCATTTGATCATGTACTGAACACTGTTGTTAGAGAGTAATGGATGTCTCATCACTATGGAAGATTTTCAATTGAAATATGCCATCAGATTTTTCATGTAAGCAAATGAATGGTATAATAAACGATTTAGAGTTGATGTCCTTTTTTAAAATTCAATAGAATCAAGGTGTCTTAGAATGGCATTTACACTTCATTTACATGTTCTCGTACAATGTACGGCTTTTCTTTTTTTATTACGATATCCAGTGGATACAATAGACACATCTTTGCTTCACTAACAGATCGAAACTGGAAAATCTCCAAAGTCAAAAAAGGAAATCTTTTAGTGTGAAAAGAAATAATAAAATCCAAGTTAATTGTTCAGAAAGCTCGCTAAGAAATTAATTCTTTCTTTTTCCATTCTTCAGATGATTTCAATCTTCTGCCGTTGACTGTGTAGACTTCAACGATTATCACACATTTTGGTTTCTTTTTTATTTTACACTTTGCTAAAATGTCATTCTCATTATTATGTGTTCTTTTCTTCTTGACTTCTGTATTGTTTTTTTTTCCTTACTATCACGTTCCGTTTTTATCTTATTGTTTCTTTGGCGTTTGCCGTATACGAGAACAAAAAAGGAAACACCAAAATGAAAGTGAAAACTGTTCAAATGTTATTCTTCGAATTGGACGGAATTCTTGTGGAAATGAAAACGAAAGTGAAAATTTCTTCTCAATTTTTTTTTGTAATAGTCAGCTACTTTTTCTATTATTTCGCTCTGTTTACATTGAATTGATTTTTCACCCTCTTTAAAGCAATTGAAATGAATCTTGAGGCTAACAGTTCTAAGAAAACGTGTGCAAACGAATATCATATTTGCAATGTTCCAACTGATAAAAAATGAAACGCAGCATCAAATCAGAATTGAAAAAAAAAAACCAAAGGAACAAAAAATTACGATTTCTTTTCACATTTCGCGTTTTTCTTTATCTTTGCCAATGAAACAGAACAAATTATATTTTATAAAGTTAAACGAGATGAAATTGTTGGTGTTTTTCGTCTTTTTTTATTTGGTACCAACCGAATAGAAAGAGATGTCTCGAACAGATAAATCAAACATTTTCTTTTGCTGATAACCAATTTACTTTAAAGATCATAAAGCGTATTTTCTCAAAATGAATGAAAGCAAATGAAATGATACACGAATACACACAGAATTTATATTTATTTTTTTTGTGAATAGAGAGGACATTATGAAAAGTTAAATATTCGCTTTGCAAAAAAATTAAACGAATAAAACAGAGAGAAAATCAGTCAAGGAAATGTTACAAGTATGAAATGAATTTTCCGTGTTTTCTGTTTAAATGAATTTTTATGTGATCTCTTTTACGTGAGTTTTTCAACTGAATGGGAATATTAAATCGTTTTATCTTATGTCGATTACGTTTTTGTCTCATTAGAGTTGTATATTTGATAAATTAACGGTGAATATACACATAGTAGTATGTAATGCTCTCTTCCACATTTGATCATATAAAATCCACTGAATGAATTTGAAGTTGAGCACATAAATATCGTGGGTTCATAAGGATGCTCTAGTTTCAAGATACAATGTTTTTTGAAGAATCATCAAACTCTAATTTGAGCTTCACTAAAGCAATTGGTTTGTTAAAATAAAATCCATAAGATTTTGATACTTTGCATCTGCCACAATATCTCGAGAAACATATGAATACGGAATTGGTATATGAAAATTCCGGTCTATCTCATCTCCTTAAGGATGAGAGACTTTTAACCACGTTCTATACTCAGTTGGTTTATTACGTAACATCTTTATTTTTAGAATTGAATTCAATCGAATGAATATATTGAACACATAAATCTCATAGTCCTAGTTAAATCATTTTACACATGATTTAGTACAATATTTTCTTAGAAAATAAAAGTCTTCAAGAGAAATAGCGTTCTTAAGTGGTTCACTCTAAAATAATAATCAAATTGGATACCGCGATATCAATGAAATCAAAATACAAAATTACAATCTTGAATAAATTCTATTGCGTGAATGTATTTGATTACCATTACTAAATGTTACTGAGGAAATACCAAGAAAATAATTTAACATAAATTAATTTTAATTAATACAATCGCTATCATTATTATGTAATTCAATATGAAACGTAGTAGAGAATTAATACCACACACACTGTGAATGACTTTGTTCTCAGAAAATCATCAATTGGTTACAACATCGTTACTCAATTGCAAAATTTCCCACGAAAGTGGGATCAGGTATTTTTGATTCTCCCTAAATGATTTGATACTCTTGGCCAATTTCCATTGGTTTTTTGTGGTTCCACATCGACTAAGGCATCTTATTCTCATCATCAATTTCATAATCCTTCATATTTTAATTGTGGACTAACGTAACCAAAAGATTAAAAATCGATTTAGTTCAATGAAAAATTGTTAATTAAAATTTCTATTCAATTTATTATTGGCCCAAAGAAGAATAAAATGTAAGAGATTGAATTTTTCCCTGTGGTGATTGAAAGCTTTCCATTCAATTATTTTGTATTGTCAGAGGCGCCAAGTTATTGGAAACTTTTCTTAAGAAATGGTACATACACACAAGAAATTATTGTATTCTGTGTCATAAATTAAACTTTTTTTATTCTTGACTTTTACTTTCTTTTATTGTGACTATAACCCGGCATTTTGATTCGGAGTATAGTTAACATCTTGGACTTTGGCATTTTGATTCGGAGTATAGTTAACATCTTGGAGATATTTTCAACGTTCTTTTTGTTGTCTCCCTCTAATATATCCCATTCATTGTAATCAATTCTATTGAGCGCATACCTTGTTTGATTCAGTAATGGGCCAATGAGAAATAAAATTGTAGTTTTTTGTATTTTCGCCAACAAAACAATTTCTTATTTTCTAATGGTCGTTAATGGCCAAACCGCATGTGAATTTTTTGCACAGAAAGAAGTTATCTCTATCATTCACGATGTATTGAATGGTACAATAGTCCAGTTTAGGGGGGAGGGTGAATTCGTTCTCAAATTTTTTTTTTATTTGTACCTTGCAATTTACTATACACGGCGAGTTGAATTAACGCAACCAGAAACAGTTTTATTGAAGCGAAAAATAAAGAAAAAAAAATACAAATTGTACATAAACGAAGAATTTTCTTTAGGACGTTAGCAGAAATGAAAGAAAAAGGAAAATAATTTTACAAAAAGACGTGATCGTTTTTAACGATTTTTTTTTTATCATTTCGATGCTTTTTATTTGTGCTATCTCGATTTCATTGAAAATAAGGAAAATGCCTGAATCTAAGTTTAATATTTTGTTAGCATCAAAGTCCCAATACAATTGGGTGGGTGGTATTTTTTTAAATCTATACCGTCAATGGTAAGAGAACACGAAGAAAAAAATAATGCCACGAAGGCCCAGTAATTATTGATATTACACAGTGTAATTGCCAATAGAAAATCTATGGGTTTCCGTTTAATCTCTGATTGCTTTTTCCTTAAATCGTTACCGGGCGTTCTTAGAATTCTCTCTTTCATTTTTCTCAAATTTTGGCTATTGCACTGTTCCTTTCACTTTTCCGTTAGTCATGAATTTTAAGGAGAAGAAAATGAAAATATTCTGTTTGCATTCCATACAAACGGTTAATAACTACTGATTTTGGTTTCATTTGAAAGTGAACGTTAAAGGAAAATCGTTAGGAAATTTATTTCATTGGTTTTTACTTTTCGCTCCAGTTTCTTTGGGTTTTTTTTTCTGTTTAATACACTGGCCACGGTGTTCTAACTAAGAATAAATTATTATCATTTACGTATTGTTTTAATATGAAGAAAAACCGGGCCAAACGATTTTAAATGTGGATTGTACGTAATTTAACTGGCGGCCAAATACTTTATGTTTCATTCTTATAATATGTGAATTTCTCTTTTGTTGTTGTTAATTCGTTAGATTTCATATGGATGAGAACAATTCGTTCTGTTTTTTAAGTTCTCTTTTTCTATAAATTAATGTGTAAATTTATATTTGAAGCAAAAAAAAAAAAACAAGAATAAATGCTTTTCGTAACACTTCACTGCACTTTAAGTTTTATATTGTTTGTATGCTGTATTCCTGTTATCCGTCGACGGTTTTCTTTTTTTTTTTGTATTCCATTCAACGCAAAAATAAAAGAGAAATAACAATTTTTGTTCCACATTTGAATTGAAGCGATAAGTACATACACACAACAGCATAGTCCACTGCGTAATGAGAAGGATCCTGTGGTACGCATAAAAGCATAATTTAGTACACAATTTTGTTTGGGTAAAATGTAAACAGCATAGAATTTTGTACTTTGTTGTTGTTGAATGCATTATAATTCTCTTTGTTTTCTTGTGTTACAAAAATATAAAATTCATCGTACGTATAAAAATATGCGACACTGTAATGGGAATTCTGGCCGTCGTGGTTGTTATCCGCGTAAGTGAAACGCGGAAAAAAAGTAAACGGACATTGAACGCATAAAAAAAACGGAAAACCAAATTGCCCGGTGAAACATGTGGAAGTGAATATGTTTGTTATACATTAGTTTTCTTTTTTATTTTTTTTTTGCACACACTCGGAGTTATAAGGAAACGCAGAAATAAAAAAAAAAAACCATCCCCCAAGAGTATTATGAAACCATCCATTAGCCGGTGTAGTAGCATAAAATTATAATACTCATAATTACCGTTGATATGTTATTTTATTATTCTTATTCCTGTTTAACCTGACTATTATAAAAATATTTTGCAATTTTATTTAATTCCACGGTTTCTTTTTTCTTGTCTGGGTTGATGTCACATTCACACAAAGCTTTTTGTGTTACAGCAATGAACAGAAAAACAACGGATAGTATAAGGACCATACACTCAAAATGAATGATAATTTATGAAAAATTGAAAATCGCGTTCAAATAATAACCGTTTTTATGATTAGTGGAACATAAAAGAGTTTCTTTGTTGTTATTAAAAATTGATTTTATCATTTTACTACGCGTGATTATATTTTACGTTTCTCGTATGTACGCATATTCTATTTGGTCGCAATGGCATAGTAAAGGAAAATTGTGTATTTATATAATTTGGGTTATAATTCCTTTCAGTTGAACAATATATATATGGAAAAGCCACACGGCCTAAATTAATGTTTTTTGTTTATTTCCTGACTGTAAACATTCCTTGCACTGCACATTAAAATTATAACTTTCTTATTTCGTTCCGCGCGTCTGTAATAGAACAAAATTGAGATTCGTATGTAAAACGAAATTATAGAAAAAAACATAAAGAAAACATTGAATATTAAAATTGATAAAATACACGATACAAGTTAAAGAAAAACGTCATTATAAATCCTTTTGGCAAATAATTATTCTTTTATGCTTGACAAACATCGATGGAATTGACTTTGGGTTTTGTTACTGTTTTCCCCATTTGTTGTTGTACTTTGGTAGAAATTCCAAGGAAAATTTATATTCATAATTCCATTTTGGCATTAATAAATAATCATGATTCATCCCACTGTTACGTATCACACAAATCTCAAATTATTTTATCCTTTTTGTTGTTGGGTATAAAACACACCAATGACACACAATTTTCAACCGTTATGATTCACCACAAAAAAATTATTTATTCCATTTTACCTCTTTGTATTTTTTTTATTTATTTGTTATTTTAATTTCAATTAAATCGGTTTAATCCGTCCCTGTCGGTTTTATTTATTTTGTTTTTTATTTTAATTTTTGGTCCAATAAACTAACTCTCCTTTAAATCAGTTAAAGGATATTATGTTCTGATTATTAGCAAAACAATTGTCTAATATATTAACTTTCAATATTAAAACGTAAAAAATAATGAAAGGACACGAAATTAAATTGAAACTTAAAACTTCATCACACACCATCCAGGTCGATAAATGCTACTCGCTTTATCGAAATCCATACAACAACTGAAACTGAATCATCATTCCAGAGACAAAAATACATAAATTCGTGTTATTTCTGTATATTTTTTTCTGTTGGATTCGTTGCCTCTGCTTCTCTTTTCTTCCTTTTTTTTATTCCTCTGTAGCTACGGTGTACGATGGCTCCTATATGTATACAATATATCGGTATAGAGAAAAATATAAAACATTATGTATTAGTTACCATGAAAACGGGAAAACGCACACATAACGAAATAAACATGAGGAGAGAACGGTTACCATACTGAACCAGTGAATTTTTATGTTTTGTATACAACAGTTGAGCATTCGTTATATTCTACAACCGAAAGAACTGTGTATTTGTTGTTGATTTGTATGTTTCATGTTGATTCTCATTTTTGGTCTCCGTTGAAAATGTTGTGTATGGAAAAGCCAAGAAAAAAGAATTGTAAAAGCCGAATTATGTTTAACTGTTTTGGTTACATTTTCATAGAACTTTTTTGCGTTTACACACCATCTCGTCGAGAATGGTGTATTGGAAGTTGTAGAAATATTGGAACATGATAGTATGTTTCGGGACATTACGAATGTAATATGAAGTAATAAATACAGACATCCAGGCAAATACCTAGCGTAACATAAAATGTTGGAAAACATAGAATAGTTCCAGAGTTGGCGCGTCATCATTAACATTTTGAGCATAAAAATACAGTTACAAAGCAGAACAGTTTTTGTATGAGTTGCATACAATGATAACAGTCCTAGTGAATCTGATGTGAACTTCTAAATTCGGTTCATTTGATATCGCCGCTGGATGGATTTTTAATTTTGTTTGTACTTAAAATATTAAAATGCGTATCAAACAAGAATGTCGATGAAATACGATGAACCTAGAAATTTTATGTATAAAACGATAATTTCGATTCCATTATCCTAAAATGCATTACATGATGCAATGAGATACTAAAAGCCTGATAATAGTGTACGGAGTACAACACATAATTTAAACGGACAATGTGCTATTGCATACAGTAATCTGTTGGCATCAAACGACTGGAATTAAACTACTAAAAATGTATATTATGTATTACTACACAATAATGTTAATGTTGAGTTTATAATACAGCAGCTGCTAACTCGCGCGCCAATCAGAATATTCTATTTCCGTTCTTAATTCCATTCTACATCTCATGGTATATATAGTGTCTCATATGCATATAGAACACATTCGTTATATTTATTATCATTTTAATGTTATCTTGCCATGGCCATATTAACTGTGTATTATAGTGGAAGTTGGCTGTAATCAGTTGGATTGAATCAAATGATAAAAAGATAAAAATGCGAATAAACGTCACTATGTTTCACGCAATATTTCGATGGCGTTATGTGTTTAATATAAAATGTACAATGAAATTGCGAAATTATTTATTCTGATGAAACGTTCTAGATGAATCAACCACCAGCCACAGAGGAACCAAAGAAGTGTACAATTTTTGAATAGAAAATCGAATTTTCCAGCAAGAGGGGAAATTCAGTTGTGAATTTCATTTTCATGCGTTTATTTCCAGGACGACATCGTGAAAATTATGTTTTCCTTATATACTTTTTGATTCATTCATGTGACTCTGTTGCCTTGTACCGAAAGTAAACAAATGAAAAACTTCGTAATGTTGGGAAAAACCAAAGAACAATTTCTTAAAAGACGAAGAAAAATTATTGAATTTTCTTATTTAACCAATGTGAAATGATCTCATGTAACACTGTGAATATCCAGTAATTGAATGATGTCATTAAATGTTATTTGGCGTTTCTGTCTGGTTATAACTGAATGTACGGTGATGCGTTAACCAGAAAATATTGAAAAATTATCCTTAGGATCAAGGAACAGAATGTCCGATTATATCATTAATGTGTAGGTGATTTTCTTGAACGATTCACTTCTATCCACCGTTAACGGGTTTAATATTATCAATTTACGATTGAAGACACTGTGAATTTCATATTAAATCTTCACTCCAGTTATCGTCAATATATTATCACACCGCAAAAGTCAATTTAATGGGAATCCGCCATTCAAACCGACATTCCCGAATTATTGAACGACAAGAAATAAAAAAAAATTGTCTGTAAGTAGACTGTACAAGGCCTGTGTACCCAACTACATTGAATATAATATTTTCGATGAATAAGATTAAGATTGCGAAGATTAGATTTTATCTATAGCGGAAAGAAATGGAAAAAAAAATGAAATAAAATTCATATAAGATGAAATCAAATTGGAAAAATGAGATTTTTCAATTTTCACTCAGAGATCTATCATCTAATATGAATTTCATGTTTCATGTATTTATGATTTATTTTTGCTTTTCTTATTTTTATATTATCATACACGGAATAACTGAATGTTAAAACATATTTTTGGTTCATGTCAATATTCAATCTCATCATATTCAATTTGTAACGGTGCATAATCAACCGCTCCACATTTACCAAAAGAAAAAAAAGTAAAAAAGGCACAGTATAACTGAGTATTTGGCTGTCTTTTAATGTCATTTTACCTTTAGCTCATCCATATATCAATTCAATGAAGGGACGTAACATACAGTGATTTTCTCAAGTGAATAAAATGCATCATGTGTGAGTAGGTGCCATCCATATACTGGTAATAGATTAGCGTTTTTATTATTTTCAATTCTATTTTGAAGGGGTCGTATAATTTCTATATATGGTAGCAATCATTTTACTGGGGTTCAATTTGCGTGTTTTAAATGGTGTTAAAGAGGCCAGCCACCGGTTCAAACCAATCTAGTTCAAAATGTACCTGTTACAACATTTTACTTTCATTTCAATGAATTTTATGGAGAAAATGTTTTTTTTTTTTGGTTTAAACGAATTTACTCACTCTTATGGTGTGTGCAACGAAAAACGAGAAAATTAAAATGATAATTTCATTGAAATGATTTTGGTAGTTGGATCAAATTAAACCAACACTGACTTCAGTGTATGACACTCACGATCTGTAAGAAAATATATTATTTCTCCTGGGATAATTTAATTTTCTTTAGGTGCCAAATTAAACATTTTTTTATCGTTACGTTTCGTATTACTAAAATGATTACTTAATTTCGTAGAGCCAAAAATATTAATTCTGATGAAATTCATTTATTTGAATAGAGAGAAGTAAAAAGTTTTGCCAAAGGTCACGAAACGACGTCATCAACCCCTGATGAACTGCGAACCATGAATGATTCATACTTCAAATGATAATTATGTGTCACCACCCGCACACATAAGATAATTCTGAATCACATCAGTCAGAGAGTCATTGGAAATTCAAGAATGATTCTTCATTGCTTTTTATTTATATTTGACGAATCATGTGTAATTCGTTTCCTTATTGACTATGAGTTTTTCCAATTGAAAGGACAACAAAATAAAACAATTGTTGGATTACCTGTCGCTCGTGACTCTTCCTTAAATCGTTTCCTCTTATCCATTTTGCTGTTTTATGAATTTAATTGGATGATTATGATTTAAGAATTATTGTTTTGTTTGCGTTTTACATATAAAAAAAATACAGTTCTTGCTTTACTGTTATATGAAGGCATACGTCACTTTGTAATCATAAAAGCCACTTGAGCTGTGAAGCCCTTAAAGACTTTCTTGTATTTAAAAATACACATACTGTATTGGGGAACACTGGATGAACATCCTTGAATGTGAATATAAAAAAAGAACCATTGATGAAATCTTACACGCAATTTTATACATAATTTCTGTTACATATCAATATATGGCATAGTGTAGTCCATATTAAATCCAAGTGAGAATATAATCAAGCAAAGTGCAGTGACCTACCTTCATCCATTCATCGACCTAAAAGCGATTCAGAAGAATAAGGTATATTAATAATAGAGGAATGCTCTCTATGCGTTTGTGATACCCTTTTTTATATGAAACGATGATATTCCTTTTTTTTATATTTAAAACATAACACACATACTGCTTATGGTGGTGAAAGGCAGCACAATGAAATCCATTTAAGCTTAAATGCGTTTGAATATTCAAGTATTTCATATCCAATGTGATACGCATTATGATGTGAATGCACAGTCAAAAGACTATTTACCTATGCTCAGGATCATATTCTCTAGTTATTTTTTTTTTACCTTAATGAACACTCTCATTACATACGAATAATTGCTTACCTATTCTGATTAATTCCTTTAACTCATCGGTTGATTGGCAACAAGAGCATTGGTTGAATATGAATAAAAAGAGGTCGGTAATATGATCAAATGACTATTCATTTTCTGTGTATTTGAAGTTATAATTTATTAAACTAAATTCAGAGGATCCGTTTCATTATTGTGCAAACCAGTTCCGATCATATTGAATTTTAGCGACCCAGGAAAGGGTGAAATGAAACCTTAAGGCAAATGAAGTCGAATTAATTTACACCAGCACATTAACTGAACATAAACACATGAGCAAATGAAGTTTAAATGTTTTAAGTTTAAAAATGTTTTATTTATTTAACTGAGATCCTTTGCCAAAGGATTTTTCTATTCGTGTTGTGTTGGCAACTTTAGTTTTCTTTGACCCCCCCACCCGTACAAAAGAAAAGAAATGAAATTTACGACTATATTTCGAATTCGATTGCCAAAAAAATGTTAACAAATGAAAAACTTTCATTCACTGAATTCAGTGGAAAATGAAAAACTTTTACTTTTGTATCATAAAACTGCCAATGATTTAGAATAAGAAAATTTTCTTTTTTTTTTTTTTTAAATGAAATTTTCTTTTTGTCATCGCAAATACCAGAAAACTTTCGTATAATCGATTTACACGAATAAAAAAAATAAACTTCTCTCACTCTATTTTATAGCGATTTGAAATGGAATCAAATCGAAAGCAACTAAAAATTATTATGCAATAAATTCTTAGTTGATGTCAACTTTTCTTATTTTTCTTTTATTTTGCTTAGATTTCTTTATACTTTACGGTTGATTCTAATGTGTGGCCAAATACAAAGTCTTATACTAAAACGTCAAAGGTTATTTCTTCCTACGTTTCTTTATACCTCTGACAGATTAAACTCATATTTTATTCGAGAATATTATCGATATCGAGTCAATTCGTTTCAAAATAGAATATTTTCTTTCAATCTTCTTGATTAGTCGCAAATTCTAAAAATTCTTATTACAATAGATAACTTTGTAACCGAAAACAAAAAAAAAAGGAAAATATATGAAATCTGCTGTTACTGCAAATCCTTGGGGCACATGCGAACCAAGAAAAATTATTGCAACAAAGTTATATTTATCTTTCCGTTTTTACTATTTATTAATCTGATAAAGTGGAAAGGAATACAAAGAATTTTTATGTGTATTCCCTGGGTTTTATTGTCATTTAGTCAGGAAAAAAATAAATAATTTTTCTCATCTGTTCTCAATGATTTTGTATTAAAAACTAGTGAATGCAATCCTGAATCCTTAAAAATTACATTTTATTTTCATTCTGCATTTAATGTTCGTGTTATTCGGATGTCTCTTGATTAGTTGCGAGTGTATATTTCAATACATTACGTTGATAGACTGGATTCAGCTGTTCAAACTGGTAACCGGCTGCCTGACAGGATCTCAGTTCTATGCATTGTAAATTGTAGGTTTCCAATTTTGTAATAGATCGATCCTTGATTATGTTCGGCTGCTTTTTTTTTTAAACTTATTCAAATCAATGGGCATTAAAAATTGGGATTTTGTTAACTATAAACATAACATTTATAGTAAAACATAGTATTTATGGTGTTGGTGTTGTATACAATTCTGTTTCTAATCATAAACTATTAAATAAAATTGGAACAAAGTATTTATCCTCGTGCCAAAAAACTAACTGAATGGTATTCAGGCTGTTGGTTCACATTGTGTCTGATATGTTTAATGTCCTGCTGCTGCTGTTTAACCGCAGATGAAGAGAATCAACACTGGAACCATTCATCACATTTGGGACCTTTGAATTGTTAATATTGAATTCATTTAAAATACACTGAAATTGACTGAATGAAAATGATTTTGTGTTATTATGTGACCTGTGATGTTTGGGAACATATGAGGATTGGTCAAGTAGTGAAAGTCATTTGATTTCGGTATTCATTCATGCATATGCAACTGTTTAGGTCTTAATTAATGATACCTGGAAAAAGCATATTCACATTCATCCAAGAAACTCGTTAGGATCAATGGTATGCAATCTGGTTGGTATAAAATTGTCAGGAAGGATCATTGATTTGCCAATAAAGTCATTGTTTCACGTTTATGTAAAGCGATGTAAATTTGAACCCTCCAAGTAAAACCACTTCAATAAGAAAATATAACAATTGGTTTATCGAACAGGTTTCCATTATTTCCTTTTTACTATTTGTGACTTTGAGTCGTATTTGGGTAGTGACGAAATGCAGAAACTCAGTACATGAAATCAAACGAAAAATTCAAAAATTTTCCTCTTCAATTAATGACAATAAAAACAGTTTTCCACGTAAAAATTGCGTACAAATGATTGCAATGAATTTTTTTTATGACGATTTGACATTCAATGTAGATGAAACAATTGGTCGTTCGTTTGCATTATGCCATACACCAAATGGTTAGATAAAACTAAGAAAGGACGAGATGTTGAAGAACAAAAAAAGAAAACATAATTGACAATTTCTCTGCCATTCACAATTTTCAATTTAACAAATTTTCCTTACGGCATATGATGATGGTTGTTGGTTTAGTTGTTTTTATTCCTTTAAATGTGTAATATTTGTGTCGTGTGACAAGAGTAACAAGAGAAAAATTTCAGCCCATAGGACCATATTAAGATATGATAAGGAGAATTGAGAAAGAAATGAAGGAATATGAAACACGCACTCAACAGCATCCAACTAGATAAGGGATGGAGTAATAGGAAACGAAGTAAAATATAAAAAAAAAGAAAAGGAAATTATTATATGAAAAATCGATTCTAGCCCATTGCCTGTTTTTCATTTTGTTCAGTTTTTCTGAAATAAGAAGAAAACCAGTAAGGAAAAGCCATTTGGCATTGGTAGAATCTTTTACTCTGTTAGTCTTTCAAATTCACTTTTTTTTCTTTCACTTATACAATTTTGTATTTTAAAAAGAAATGGAATATCTTCTTCTTTTTTTCTCCTCTATTCATTCAAAGTTCTGGTTGCTGAATCTGCAAAAGATAATTATTTTTTATTGCTGAGATTAAAATATCGGTAGTACGCATCTTTGGTTGTAACATGTACAATTTTTATATTTTCGACTGCTTTAAATCGATTTTTCATTCCTTTTCTTTTATATTCCTTTTATTTTCTGTTATTTGCATCATTATTGCTGTCTTTATTATAAGGGACCAGTGAAATAGAAAATAAAAACCGAGTAAATTTGAAGAGAAATTAAGAAAATTGAAAGACATTTTCATTTTAAAAAAAGTGAAAATTCATAACAATGGTTGGGACAGTTAGATAACTGAAGAATAATTATAAGATTTAGCTAAGATCACTGATAATTGTTATCTCTGGTTGAATTTTAGACATTGGGTAGTTTCACGTGGGTTCTCTTGCAAATCATCCTTTTTTGCATGTATGGAAATCCCAACAGAGTTACAAAACTCATTAAAATTACAAAAAGAAATATTTTCATATTGCAAACATTTGAAAAGGAAAGGTGTTACCGGGACTCTATCTAATCAGTTATTCATGAAAAAAAAGGAATTTATAAATGAAATTTATTCATATAGAATCCATTATAGTTTAAAATTTATATGTTTAATCCTTCAACCATAATTGAATAAATTATCAACGACAGTTGTAATAGTTTTTCGATTTAATCTAAAGAAAAAAAGGCAAAAATGCTGAAAGAAATATTAACATGACTGTAATGTGCACTTATAAAATTATTTATATCGAGAATTATGATTACATGTATTTTAATTTCTTCAATTTTACCTATACTGTTGGGTGAAATCTAAAACTTGTGTGTCCGCTGGGGTACATAGGAAAAATTATTATACACACCGTAATGAATTATGCTATGGGATACATTGATGAAAAAACAACATAACCGTGTATATGTCTCTCTTGCTTTACCTAGGACTCTATGTGTATTTATTTTAATGTTACTGTGTATTTTTTTTCAATTTCTGTTCCACTCAACCCAAAAAGGAGCAGATGTTTCATCGGGAGAGAAAAAAATAATAATAATAATACTGTTGTTGTAATTATTTTCTCTACACCGTATCGCTTTGTTAGTTATATTAAACGCACTCAGCATAAATTCTATTTTATGAAATAACAGAATGAAACAATACAATATACATAAAACGTAATAAACTAAACTGGATAACATTGAATCCAGTATTTCCAGTGTGTTACAAGTTACAATTATTGAATTTTTAATTTTATCGTCATTGAATGGAAAATGTTAAATAAATGGCTGTGATCCTGTTGATTTGCGAAGAGGAATATAATGGTGGATTGAGACATGTGAAATTTGTTACATTTTCATATTCAAATTTGATGAAAATTTACATAAATTTCCTTTGATCCGTTGAGGAAAATCTGATCATTAATATCTGAAACTATAAATCATATCATCTGTGGTGTATGAAAGTATTATCTGATTTCAAGTTTCAAATAACAATGAAATTGTATTATGTTCTACTACTCGTTTTAATTCCTGACGATCCTCTCATATTCGTTGGATAAGAGATTAAAATGATATTATGCAGATTACGTAAGAGACTGTACATATGATTGAAATGCATTCAACTATTCAATTTAATTGAAATTCCATTTGGTGTATAATAAGGAAGAAAAAAAAACGAACTAGTAAGATTGATCCAAGAAATCTTAGACAAAATTGAGCAGCTTGCAATCAGAGACATCATCTGGCTGCGCACACGGCTTTTATTATTTCTATATTTTTTTCTCTTCAAAAGTTAAATCCTCTTGATTGCCTTTAATACAATCCATGTGATCTTGATTTAATGGTTTTCTTTTCGAAATAAGACAAATTATGAATTTTTCTTATGTACCATCGGTAATATTTGAATCAATGTGACATGAAATCTTTCAACTGTCGACGAAATTGTACTGTTTGTGAATAGACTGAAGATTTTAATCGAACAATAGAAGATCTTTAACTTAAACAATCACACGTTTAAAGGGTCCTCGGATCCTGTTGATAACCAAAAATTGCTTCTGTGTGCCAAAAAAGAAATATCCATCAGAGTAAACGAGAAGGAAAATAATCAATAATAAACATAAAGGATCAGTTTTTGTCTGATGATGATGATGTGATGGTTTTCAATTCGTATATGCCAACAGTCGTTGACTATCAAGAGATGATAAATGTTAAACATTCAATGTTGCAAATGAATCTGCCATTCAAATGTGAATCATATTTGAACATTTGATTTATTCACAAATAAATTTCATTGAATTTTTATTTTATTTCAATTTTGGTTCAGTTGAACGAAATAAATTCAGTTATTTATTAAATGTGCTCTCCTCTTGAATATGGAACATCATGTGCTGTAAAATTCAATTCAAACGGAATACTAATGAACGTATCTAGTGAATCAAACTTAAATTACACACATTCCCACCGTTACTATTAGACACAGTGTATCTATTGTTCCACTGAAATGGATGGGAAATCAATTAATGAATTAATTGCTATAATTTACAAAAATGCAATTGCAGTACAATCAATGTTTCTTATCAAATAATTCGTAATTTATTCTAAAAAAAATTGTTCATTATTTCTAAGTTATAATCAAATAAAGTGATCCTTAACATTATACAAGTGAGATAGAGAGAAAATATTTCAAATTGATGTATGTTTTCTACATAATCACATGAATGATGAATTTTTTTGTAACAATTTAAACAAAATGAAAATTAAAAACTAATGAAGAAAAACATTTAAGTGTTTTCCATATATTTTTTTTCAAGGAAAAAGAAACAAAACAATGATCCGTTTAAAATTTCTATCCAGAACTAATTCACTGTAATTATGTACAGTACCAATTATAATTACATTATGTTTAAATACGCGCATTCATTTAAATATGTGATAACAGAAAATAATGAAAAACACAATACCACAATGAAAAAATAAAAATAAAAGAATATTCAAGTTTGTCTTGTCCAAATGTCTTTTACTGAGCGTTGAAATTATCATCAAGTAGATTACCGTGAGCAGTACCCAATAGTGGTTGTATTATATTGTAACATGGCCAGACTGTGTGTGGATTAATTTGATATGGTGCAAACACAACAGCTGGGAAACCAAAATGTATCCGTATATAAATTTTGTCCATTTCCTTGGAGCGCAATCAAACGTTTTTGTACATATTTTTGTTCACAACGTGAATTATATCCATTTGGTAATTGACATAAATTTGAGCATACGGTAGACCTAAAATATAATTAAACAATATTTATGATAATCTCTTAATTTTAAAATATAAAATATACAGAGGAACTGTTTAAATTTTCACGGTTTGTGTGGAAAGGACATTAAGGAACTAAATTGAATGGAAACTGGTTGTACCAGGAGGAGTTTAGTTTAGTTTTTAATAATTTTCTATAACAAAAGAGTTTCATGTTTCTTTGTGTTTCAATCAATTCTCATCGACGTGAAAAATTGATTAAAATTCGTTGAATTGAATTGAGAATAGAAAGTACGGGAGTATTTAACCGAATACACAAACCGTTTTAGAACAAATTTAGTAACGAACTAAAGAAAATTTGACTTACGCGCAGGATTCGGCTTTCACTAATTGCCTGGCTTGAGCTTCATCGTTCACAACGTACATCCAATTACCTAAAATTGTTCATATTGATTTGTATTAGAGTCCTCGATAAAATTGCAAATAAATGAACTCTACCTCTGCTGTTCAGAGCAGCTTGTGGAACAATAAATTGAGTGCTAACTTGACATAAAGCATTTCGTCCAGGACTTTGTCTCTTCGTTCTAACCGTATCTTCATCGGTAACATTAAATTTATTCTCTTCAAAAATTTCAGCAATTGATAATTCATCGTTTCTTTTAATCAATTCTCTGTCCAATTTCTTTTTATTACAAATGTCTCGTGTAAATCTAAAAGTAAAAATTATTTCATTACTTCTTTTGTTAATTGAAACTTCATTTCAATTACCTTTGAAACCATTCTCGACTATTATAATGTGTTGTAGGTGGCTGAATACGATATCTTTGAGTTTTGTGTCTTGTTTGATAATTTATTGGTTTGTATGGATACCTACTAATATAAAGAATTAACTTAGTTACTTTAATTGAAATGCATGAAAATCTTACGCATGAGAAATCGATCCTTGTGTGTAATAATCGGGGAAATATTCAACAAAATGTGGATCTTCTTCCCTGTAATGACTGATCTTATTATCATATAGTGGACTAGCTGCAGGATAAGTGTAACCTGGGAAATGATCGTGCGGCGAATGAGGTGGGGTTGATGGTGGTACTGAATAACTGTCTGGTATTAATGCGCTACTAAAGAATTGTGGTATTGTCAATGGATGAAAATTCGGCGGTCTTAATTCATTTGCTGTTTCATCGACAATCAAATCGTGTGCTCTGTGTCCCAATGATGAAACTAAATGTCTGATCAGTGCACTGAAAAATGTTATAAGGAAATTAAAAATTCAATTCATCTGTCAACCCCTCGTTTCTTTCTATGAATCAATAACGCCAATAATGACGCAGCAATCATTTAGAAGAGAACATGTAGCAAGGTTTTTTAACACTCAGACTTCAAATGCTCAAGGCTGTATTCATATTACTTTTTTATTGTTGTATATCCAAATAAAATCATAATATATCAGATCATCTAGTTAAAAGTGAGAGAATGTAGTTCGCTATTTGTTTAATTAGAGGCATGAATAATTGATGATATGGTTTGCATTTTACTATAGACTTAATCGAATTAAAAATAAAAATAAAAGCAACAAACATGTTAACAAGATCATAATTATGTTGTTCATCATCAAACATTAATGGTTTCGTTATTTATGATTAGATGCGATTCTTTGTATTGTTTTATTTCAATCAATTGAATCAGACACATCATGTTTCATACCAAATTTAGATGAACCGCATTAAATTTGATCTACCTTCAATCCCAATTGAGATTTTTACTATTCAAATTATTAAATAATAATTGTAATAATAAAATATGACGTTCAAAATAATATTCGGGATACAAGAAACATTTCACCTTCAATTATGCATGCCATTTGAATGGTATGTAGACAATAGATCAATAGCATAACTACAAGATTATTTGGTTATTTCTCACGTTTAAAATTTAAATATAATAGCAAGTTAATGTATTACTATTTGATGATTTCTATGCACTGGTACATTACGGAAATTCTTTTTAAGCATAAAATGATTTTATTAAGATGAATCATATAAAAATAAATCGTAACTCACATTGGGTATCCGGGGACATGTTCGCAATAGGTTTTACCAGGGCCAGCACATGTTGGTGTACTACCTGGCGGTGCTGGTAAGAATGTACAAGGATTTTGGCCATATGAACCACAGGATGGTGAACAATTCACTTCAATAGAGAGCTAAAGTTCATTAATTTTAATTATAGCCAAATACTTACAACGTCACAGATGAACTTACCAAGAATAGAATGCATAGAATGGAATCAATGCGGATTCCCATTTTAAATAAATTCGTTTGATATTTATCCAGTGTAAATGATGCAAATTAATGAACGTTCTACTAATACTGTGCTTATCACACTACTTTCAATTTTTCCGTTTAATTTTTATATGAATGCTTAACTCCAAATTCTTCTGAACAAATAATGAGCATAGTTTCTACTTATACGATTATGCTAATCACATGAATTTCAATCATAATTTTATTAAAAATTTTCCCATGGATTGACCTGAAAATTGAATAAAATAGATATTGAAGGACTGATTATAATAACAAAGATGATTGACTATCGTAATTTTTCATATAATTTTAACATCTAATGTCAATTTGAATTCAATAAATCATTTGTTAATATGTACTTTCACGTTATATACGATCAGTTCACAATATGTTTATAATATCATAAAGTATACTACAACAGTTTTATGATTTGGCTTTATTTCAATATCCGGATAGTGAAATTTATATTATTTTTATATTTTGTTGTTAAAATTAGAAATAACTTAAAATTTATGATGTCCTAATTTTATCATAGACTAATTTAATCAACAAAATACTAAATGATGATGAACTTGATGATACAAATTTAAAAATAAAACCAAAAAATTCTATTAATCAGTTCATGGGGGATCAAGAGTAGTTATTATTGGTGTTAGCATAGATACGGAGTGTGCATACATAAATCATATTACATGTCACGTTTATCTGTTTAATCGAAATAAATTAAATTTTTGATTTCGGTTTTCATTGAAGAAAACACTAGATGAGTCAAAGTGGTAAAACCTTTTTGGTTTGATTCAACTATGATCGTTTATGAAAAATGAATTAAATGTTATGTTTGTCGCATAATAAATAAAATTTTGTCTTTGGTCATTTCTCTTTTAATTAATAATTCAAATCACAGAGTATTAAAAGATCCGTTAAACAGCTGTAGAACAATGCATTTAATGCGTGTTATGTACATTGAACTTATGAATAATATTTTAAAGAAAAGTAAATGTTGTAATTGATCAGCCATTGGTAATGGAATGCCAATTCTTTGCACTTAATTATGATATTATTATCCTTATTAGCACTCATTAATATGACAAACACTTATGGTGTTGTTATTGAAAGTGTTTCTCAACCGACTCGTTGAGATTCAAGTCGTCATCTTAAGCCGCAATTCAAACATTTGTTAGAATTAAAGAGCACTTTCACCCATCAAATATCTCACAGAAGTCAAATAGATTAATAATACTTTTCTTTTTCATTCGTTTACTTCAACATCTACATTCAAACAATCGTGAATTTACCAAAAAAAAAAAAAAAAGTTTTGTTTATTTATTCTTCGTGTGAATCGGCTAAATAGATTCAATCATTTATCATCCACAAAAAAAATGACTAATTCACATTGAAATTTATTTGAGAGAAATGCAAAAAAATTCTATGAAAATCTTGTGCACACTAATCTTTTATTTCTTCGCCTTTCTAATGAAATTCATTTTATTATTCTGTTGCACACGCCATATAAGAAGAATACATTTTTTAATTAATTCAAATCATTATGCTAATCGCATTTAATTAAGACTTAACCTTTGTAACTGATGGAAAAATACTTGATTCAAATCAAAAAAATTTACCTTTTTATCTACAATTTATTAATCCAATTTCAATGTAAAATTATAATTAAATTTGTTACACTAATTGCGAATTTAATTTTTAACTATTAAGCGCCACTATCATATTACTAAATTCAGAGTCTTTTTTTTTTAAATGTTTTAGTCATTCGATTTATTTTATTTTTCAAATTAGTTCACAAATCAAAAATAATTTTCCATATGATTTTCCTAATGTTAATCGTGGGACGAAACCACAAGATCACTAAAACAGCCAAGACAACATATATAAATCAAATTGGAATTTGTATAAAATAGTCAAGAAGATATACGTTTGATTAACCACTTATTCGCACATTTGTTCAATCAATTATAATATAATATTCGGGAAAAGACCACTCTATCTCATTCACTTTTATTAAACTGACAATTTTAACTTTGATGTAGCACCGTGTAACGATCACTTAAACCGAACCAACCACATCGATTGACTAAACTTAACTGATTCAAAAATTTCGATTTTTATAATTTTTGTGATTAGGCAAAACTTAATGAAATACAAATTTTGGTTTGCCGCTTCTCTTACGCTTCTCCTTCTACTTCCACCTTAATCTTGGATACCGATGATGTATCGTTTGGATCTAAATGGCCTGTGGGGTTCTGAATAATATTAAATGAACGTGCGCACGGGGGCCTACAAAACAGAAAATTGAATGTGTGAAATTGGCAATTTAATTCTTTATTATTATTATTATGATGTTACAATCACACAATGTGTTTTATTTGATGAATGGAAAAAAACGCATTTTAATCGTGTTGAATTGAACCGCCTCAGACGAGCAGTAGTTGGCTAAAGAAATGAGTGTTACAGCCGATTTATAACAATAGTACGGATACATACCAAGTAATAATGTTTAAGATGAGAGAATAATGAGCATCATCTCATTAGAGTCAAGTAGTCAGTTCAGGTAACATGATAATGGGATGTTAAGACATATGAAAATTGGCTCAACCATTTTACCCCTACGTGTGTATGATAGTTGATAGGTGAATAATTGAACGAAGTAGTCAATAATTACAATGTTGTAATGTAACATTAGGATGAAATTGTTGGATACTATTCATTGGTAAAGGTATATTGAAATTTAAAAAGGTAATTAATGGAAAGTGAACTTGAGTAATAAGAAATTGTTCACGCAATCCAACAATTGATAACATTCAATTTAAATTATTATTAGTTTTTACTTCTGGGATTTTCTCGTAACAATTACAAACAATAATGTTTATTTTTTGTCATAAACCTTTCGCCTAGAATGAACAAATATCGAATTATCATTATAATTGAATGACAGTAAAAAAAGAAATAATGCCATCGTTGGCTTTTAAAATTATACCGCACGACTTTTAAAAAGATCAGTTGGTAATGAACTTCACATTCGCTTTCATGGTAATCGAGCAGAGAGTCAATTAACCAATAACCATCATTTCAGCTTTATGAGAACTAAAACAGCTAAACTTGATGGCTTATTTCAAATGTCGGTCGATCAGAGGCATGTGTTCGGTTCAAAAAAAGAACTTAACAAAAAAACACTATTAACTGGTTGATGTTTAAAGAAATCGAAAATCCATCGATGTTTTTGCTAACATAACAGAAAGTAATTGCTTACGAATTATGCAAATCTCATAGTGATATAAGAATTATACCGACTTATGGATGAGCTAATTTATTTAATATTTAATAGCGAATATCGTTCAAGATTTATATGTTTTCTATGGTTTTGGAAAAACCCTTGTATCAAGTGAAAATAATGTGAGAGTTTTTGTTCAAATTGATTCTCAATTTTGTCATAAATGCAAGCAGGCAATTAATTAAGTCTTTTTGGTCAATAATAATCTGTCAGTGTGAAGAAAAAAGCCATCAAATATAATTTAAAAGCCATTTCCAGGTGTTTTATGTGGTGTCGTATTTCTAACACAAAGAGACACCATCTCTTTTTTTGATTACAATCAAATGTAATTATGTGATCGTTTTAGGTGAGAGTTAAAAAATGTTAAAATTTATGCTATTCAAATGGACACGCACAATTTGTATGCGAAACATTTATAATTGATGTGATTCTGTTTTGTTTATAATAGCCGACAAACAAGAGACAATTTAAAATTCGCATCACCATACTATTATTGGCGAAATTCTAATTGGTGTATTCGTGATCTGTAAATAAAACGGCTGTTAATTAACAGAAACACCCAAATGTAACGGATGTGAATTATTTATAAGAAGTCTATGAAAACTGTAAGGAGAAATGGTTTGAAATGAAACATGGTTTATCCAAATTCATCAGTGTTATATCTTTATAAGAAGATAAAATTTGTTTTTTTTAAAATAATTCTATTATTTATAGTATAATTAAATGACGAAAAAATTGTTTAATTATCTATAACACCATTAATTACATTTATCAATAATGCATTAGCACGAATATAATTTCATTCAATATTATTACGGCTACAATTCTTATTAAAAATAAAACATTCTTTTACTATTATCTCGAAGGAATACCTATGCGCAGCGAAATAGTGAGTAAAATATGTTTTTTACTGCAACATAATCATTCCCATTCAATAAACAATAAAACAAAAATTTCTTATCAAACTAATAGTAAGTAGAGAGTTATTCTATAATTTGTGGTAATAATTAACAATCAAATGAATATAAAAAAAACACCATTTGAATACAATGAAAACGTGTACAACTTATAATACCAATATGAGAACCAATAATTACTGACAACTATTAATGCTTCTTATACTTGATAAGGAGGTTAAAGCAGTTATTGCGATTGATATAAATTAAATCACCCATCACCAATCCAATTAAAAACAAATTATAAATATCAAATTAACATGTATGAATCATGAGAATTGTTCTATAATCAAACTAAAAATAAAAAATAAAAAATACATCGTAACGATGTGATTTTAGAATTGTACATTATTTAAGTAAAAATGGTTTTCATATTATAAAATCCTTATGAAATAAACATGACTTAAATATAAAATTAAAAATTGTTTCTTACAATGTTTACATTCTTATGCTTTTCTTTTTGGCATTGAAAATGGCAAAATGGAATAGATGTGATTGTATTCATAAATAATCATTTTCCTATTACCATTTCTAATAAAATAATTTCAATTTAATTATTCATCGAGACGTTTGCAACCACTTTCGTTCTTTTACATTTATGTATATTAAACTTACAATTATGTGTTTCTTAATAAAACCAATTAATTAGAAATTATTTTCTGTATAAAAAAATATTAAGATTTTCATCATCTAAATCAATTATAAAGTAATGAAATAAATAAATTTCTATGTAAATTCATAATCTGGGAATGCAAAGAACTCCTGATTGAAAGAATAAAAAAAATATTTAATATTTCTTTATAGTTAAACATTGGTATACCTTCTACCACAATCCCTTATGTCTTTTACCATTTTTTGTTTGTTTGACTAATTGTCTACAAGTAAACATCAATATTATTATGTATTGACTAGAAACGAGATTAAACATAGAATTCTATGCTAACATGTACATTTAAATTTCTTTTCCGTATGGCTATCGCTACAATTCAAAAATAAAAATCCTAAAATCCTTCAACGTATAGTTGAATTCGTTCCAAAAAGTAACACTTCAAATTCACATCCATCAAAATGAAACTAATTGCTTTAAAATCATTCTAATAATATAAATACATATTGTTTTACTTTTCCTAATGAACATTATTAAATTCATCTATTACATTTTATTTACCACTTCTTTTGGTTTTTCCAAATTTATATATTTTTTGTATATGATTACGTACTGACGTAATTAATTTAACATATCATTTATTATTATTTATCGCAAAACTACACTTCAGGTGTCTTTTAATCAGTGTACAGTGATTAGATCAGGTCACAATCATAAAACAGATAAATAAACAATTCAAACTTACATTGTTTTTATAGGAAAACATCCAAGGTGTTACAAATTATTACATTCACAAACTATAAAAAACCTTTACATCTTTCTAAATACCTCTAAAGTAACGCACAATTACATTGCAAATGTATGAGGAGAACGTAAACTTATTACGTACATTCTCATGAAAATTATACAAAATTTTGTATAATAATTGCTCTCCAATTTTCATTAATCTTATGAGACTAGATTTTGAAAACGGCTCATCACTGACTTTAATTAATTTCAATGGAATCAAACTTAATTATTTATATTCAAAATATGTCTTTGTTCAAGATGTTCTTGTAGTGTAAAATAGAACTGTAATTGCTGTTCTGGTTTCAAATTAACCACCTACAAATTAACAATTATTATCAATCAGTTAATGGTAAGGACTTAATATTCAAAATAGGTTTCACTTACTTGTGCCAAAAGTTTAGCTGGCGAAGAAACGCGAATGAAACTTGAGATGTAGACATTTACAAACGTTGCCATTAAGAATTGACAATCGAAACGATCCATAATACCACCATGGCCCGGAATCATGTCACCAAAGTCCTACAATTAAAACACAATAATAAATTTAGCATCAATTAATGTACAATAGAATAAATGAATACCTTAATTTTAAATGCCCTCTTAAATCCAGATGCAAAGAATCCACCAAATGGTCCAATTACTGAACTAAAGATACTCATCGAAAGTGAATGTAACATGAATGGATACATTGTAAACGTTCTGTTGATATTAAACTGAAATTATAAATTAACACAATGTAAATTGTTACGCTTGCTATTCAATTATAAGCAATTATATCCACAACCCAAAAAGCATAGAAATATAAAAAAAATTAAAAAAATGGGGTACACACAATCCTTCCTACCACTGAAATCGTATAGTCTTGGGGTCGGAATAAATAGCTGGGTTCACACTCCATTGTCATTCGACCCAAACTCTCTGAATATTCAATTGGACATACGAAATATGCAAATTGGCACAATAGCCAAGAAAATGCTAGTCCAAATATAACTGTTGCAAAACCACCGCCAATGAATCCTTCCCATGTCTTCTTTGGGCTTAATTTAATCAATGGTGTTCGACCAAAGAAGAAACCAAACACATATGCCATTACGTCATTGCACACTATCATTGATACCGGTACGATGAACCATATTAAACCTAAAATATTATTAAAAATTATTTAAATAAACATTTCACTACGTTTACGCTATTAATAATACGAGTCACACCGTATAAATATTTACCTTCAAAAATGTTTTGAATAATCAAATAACTTTGCGTTACCACAATTAGCAAAGCAACATGAGTCCAAGCAAATAGACTAAATTGTTTTATATAATATTTCTTCACCAATGATAAAACGAACCAGACGAATCCGATACAGTACAAACTAAATGACAAGAAACGATGGTATGTCACCAAGAATTTCAAATATTCCTAAAATTATAAGTTAAATATTCCCAATATTAATAATTAATTAGATAAAATGTGTGACGACTTGTTCACATGTGGTAGTTCAGACACTTACGACTCGATTGATAACAACACCGAAATAATCGACCAAATTCTCGCCGTAGAAGAAATAATTTGAAGTTATCAAAAAGTACCAGGATAAACTACGGAACCATGGAAGTCCGTGTATGCGGTATACAGAATAACCGATCGATATGATCTCTTGGAAACATTTCACTTGTACGGCCAATGTCTAAAAATAAATAAATTCAATGAATAATAATATTTCATATTCTTAAAGTTTCATATTTTCTATGTGTTTGTTCAGTGTATTACACTTCTGTTCAAAGGAACAGCTATAATTTAATTAGAATTTCGAAAGCAAAAATAAAATAAATAAACGTATCTCATTGATCACGGTCATTTTACACAATTTCCATTTATATGGCTTCAAATTAAATTCTACCCATGTGTCATTTAATTTTTAATTCATTTTTGCTATAAACACCTAATTATTCCATTGTGTATTACTCAGTCAGTGGTATTTAATACTCAAATAATAAATTAAAATTACAACCACAAAACAACGACTCTTCGTCTTGTAATCAATAATTCTTATCATTTAAATAAAGAAAAACAATAAAAAAAAATTAGAATAAAATATTACGTAAAACTTATGTTTACCGTAATCATAAGTGCCAAGGGGCCACCATAAATGATTAAACAGAAACCGGAGATCATAATGAACGTAAAGATGCCGCGAATTACCCAGTTCTTCCACCTACAAATATTATGAAATTGTTACAAACAAAATAATTGATAAGAATTAACATTATTGATTCTATACTTGTCCGGTAATCCATTGAGTGCACCTTCTAATACTTCAGGTGTTTTATTTGTTCCACTTGCTGCATTCTTTGCCAATTCTTCGACATACTTCTCTTCAGGTATTTTCTCTTCATCGGAGTCAATCTAAAAATTCATAAAAGAAAATCATCAATCATTATTTTAGTCAAAAATTGTAAATTATCGCTATTCAGGCTCTAAATAGACAAACTACGTAATACAGAAATTTTATATTTATGCGATAATTAAGTCGTAAACTCAAACGAATTCATAGAGTAAAATCCAAATGGTTAAGCTAGTCGTAATGTAATATTTGATTCGACATAAGATTGCAATTTTTAATATTAAATAGCTGTTCATGGTGTAATTACTGAATTACGAAATAAATAATATTATTTTCACCTTACATTTGAAATAAATAATGATAAAACGTATATAATATGAAATACCATCTGTACATGTACATGAATCAAGAGATTAAATTTAATTTGAAAACAAATAACATTCAAATAAATCATATTCATAGAAAATGTGTAGCAATACTTAATTCTCTTTTGTTGCAATAAAATGCATTGAAATATTCATTCCATTTGTTTTGAATAATGTACATAATATAAAAACATTACTGTTCATAGACATTGTAGACAATCACAGTATCGTTATGCATGGTGAATTAACGTTTCCCGTAACACGAGACAACTACTAATGAAATTAAATTAACAAAAACTATATTCAAACTAACTGAATATCCTCATTTTGATTGCTCATTTCATTCATATGTATACCAATGCTATATCACAAAATGTTCACCTAATTAATGGGTCTTTTTAATTATCATAGTTCTGAATTTTGTAAAATAATAATGTACCTGAGCTTAACTAAACAAACAACCATTTCAATTTCCATCAAGCTGATAATAAAATATCCAAATAATTACAATTTTAATGTCCAGGGCGCTTAACATATCGCACATAATTGATATGTTGGATTAAATCAAGAGCGGTAGAGTTGTAACAATTGAATAAAAAACCGATATAGACCAAATGGTAACTGACAACATAATTTATATTATATTAAATGATAGCTAAAGTGGGTACTTTACAAATCCCATGTATGTTTTAGAGTTTCAATAAAAAATTTCTAACAGATTGCTTCTATCCAATGCCAAGCAGTTAACAATCATACATTTAATTTGATTTCCTCAAAACACAGTTTTGTAGTTATATTCAAACAGTCATTCAAGTATTGGGCAGATCTATTTCATTTTTATTTATTTCGATAAGAATGGATTATCTTTGATAGCTGTTGCCTCATAAAAGTGGATACGTTTGTAGGCACGTCATTTATTAAATTGGTTGATACTCTGAACATTAACATACGATAGTATATTTTCAAGTAACCGATTAAGACAGAAAATTTGTTGATAATAAATGACCGCTAGAAATTACCAAAATGAAAATGAAATTTAATGAAAAACGAAGTAATGAATGATTAAAACTAGTTCTATAGTTGGGCTCTTTTCTAACGCTCAAAGAATTTATGGAATCGAAAATATACCTGATCCGATGTATCAGCTGTATTTGTTTCTGGTATTAAATGTCTTCTCTGTTCTGTGTCGGAGGTGCCGTTACCAGCTGAATCCTCATCCTCCGGTTTTCTACGTCTCAATTCCGCCATTACGATGTAACCAAATTGTATTCAAACAAGAAAAAAAATCAATTACGTTTTTCCTCGAAATAAAACTATTTCACAGACCGCTGTTTTCAATCGATTTGAATAGGCAGAATATTGAAAATACCACACGGGAGGGTAGACCAAATTACTCTCTTCAATATTGCCTTTTTCACCTGTTTAAAACCAATTTATTGCAATGCGCATTAAATCCTTGAACTCGTAGCAGAAAAATCAGAATTTTTCATCAAACTATTTGTTTCCACCACTTCACAAGCAAAGATGATGCATTCAGAAACAAGTTAATTGTTTTTTTTTTTTGTATATCTTTCTTCACACAATATCACACTATTTATTAATTTGCTTCAGATTTTTTTGTTTATCATCAAATAATGAAAACACCTTGAATTTCTCGGTATAATTTCTCATTGGCAATTTTATCACTCAGTGATAAACAATTGAGCCTCCACAATTGTAGTCTTGTCTCTCACAAGTGTTTCACATTCGAATCACACTATATTCATTCAGAATCTGAATTACAGTCTCTTAAAAAAATTACAACTCTATCTGAGTGCAGAAATGAGAGACTGTGAGCAGTTTATTTTAATTTGTTTCCGTCGAGAAATCCAACAATTTCAACTCGTAGTTCAATTTCAACTGTTTATATTTCAATGAATTGACAGCATTCATTAATCAGCAGGATATTTGTACAAAAAATAGCTGTATTCGTGTACTTTTTTGTCAGTTCAATTCTATCGTTAGTTGAGTGTGATGAGTTATTGAATGTCCTTTATTGCGCTTTATTGCAATCAATTAAGATTAATTATGAAGATTTGATTACGAAATTTAATATCGATTATTGTCATTCTTGAATTTGACAATTATTCTTATTTAAATTTAATTGATTATTTAAAAGAGATTGAACTAGTGTGAATGATAATATCACTAGTATCTGTATTAACCCATAGATCTATTGTATATTTTCATGTAATTCGTATATGAGCTACACAAAATGTACCCAAGTACATAAAAACAAATAAAATTGTGAAGTATTTTCTATTCTTTTACGGGAAAACACCTTTGCAGTTAACGCTAAATTCTAGACGTTGCAACATTTAAACGACATTCACTATTTTTAATCTTATCAAAGCTTACTGTTTCAAATCGGTTATAGCAGTACTTACAGCGACCACAATCCGATAAAATCAAATAGTTTGATCCCACGTAACGCTCCAATCTCAACTGAACTCATTTCATTAAGTGCTTGTTCATAATAAATAACATAATACCCTCAATTCAATGCTCATAACTCATAATAATGATGAATTCAGATTCACAAAACTGAAAAAGTTCATCGTTTCCTTTCCTCCACTTCCGGACTCCCGGTAATTTATTTCCCATTGAACACAATCAACTGTTCAACATTTTATTCGTTATGTATTCATTCGTCGTCAAGTTCGTTGCATTTAAATAATAAGAACCAAAAAAAAAAACTTGCTACCATAAAAATTGTAATAAGAGCAATATAATCAAACAATATGGATAAGATTTGTAATGAGGCAACGCATTATACTCTTGTATCAATTGCTTTAAACAAATTTTTAATAACAATAAAACGTGCCAACAACGTTATACTGTTAACAGGAAAAATATATAGAGAGAATAATTCCGCAATGACAAAATATCTATCAAGAGAAATCATTTCATTTAACTTTTTCGTAAAAGTCTTTTCAGGCACTTTGTCTTCCTATCAAATAAGTAATTTAATTATGTCTAATTTTATTCATAACAGTGTCAATGAATGGTACACAGCAAAGAAAAAAGAAAGTAAAATTCAACAGCATCCTTTTAAATTAGTATATGAGTATAAACGATAAGAAAAAAAAAAAGAAGAAATTATTTAACTAAACTTTAAAAAGAACTTAACTTTAATACAGATTTTTCTTGTAATGTCTATCTAACAAATTCAACATTATACGTTTAACAATCTGTGCTTATATGAAAGAAACGGTTGAGCATGCGTACCGGTTAGTTCTGATGAAAAGCTTTTTATGAAATCAATAAAATAAAGACTTTATTAAATACTCAAATTCGTTCGTTTTATTATTTACCATCGAGCGTTACGTTAGTGCAGTAGTATAGCAGACAGCATCCCTCAATATAAAAGAAAAAGTTTATTTTTTTTGGTTGCTGTGATTCTGCTTATCTCCTTTAATTTTCTGAAGTAATTTCAAGTTAATATAGGTTGTGGTTGTAATGAAGTGGATACTACCAGACATTCATCATTATTAAAGTGAATTTATATATTTTTTATTTATTATTTTTCTTACCGTTCAATTTAAAAATTAAAGAAATTCTGAGAAACTGAATGAGAAATATTAAGTGATTTAAAACGTATGTGAATATTTTATTGAATCCATGGAATTAATTCATTTTTATAAATGTTTAATAGTAAAATCAAATGGGAACACAAAATAATTACATTTCTCTTTGAAATTTTAAATATTCATTCGTTTTTCTTTCTCGATTCATGGAAATTGCAAATTGTGTTAATTGTCAAAGAAATCAGTTGTTCAATATTTGAAGAGGGTTTGACTGAATTGTATCAAAAATACCTTACGAATTATAGAAAACATTTTATACATTGAGAGAGTTATTGGCGACGGATACCATGAGAAAATACGGTTAATAGTTTTACCATACGAATAATAAAGGGATAATAAATTAAAGGGTGTAAGAGCAAATGGATTTTCATAAGTGCTGTTTAAAAATTAATGGCTCCATTATGCATATGTGTAGTCTTCTAAATTTTTGTATAACGTGCAAGATGTGAATTAAAAGTTGAACCCAAAAAATAAGGGAAGAAAACAACAAAAATCAAACGAAAACATTCATGTTTTTCCTTTGACATCGTTTAATCCTGTGTGTTTCTTTCAACTATTTACATGGAGATTTATTACATTTGGAAATGTGGATTTTTCTTTCGTTATTTTTTCCTCGATTCCATAATAAACAGAATCCTTTAGTTATTCACAAATTAATGGATTCGAAATGATTATTCAATGAGTTCCATTTGTACCGGAATTTAAATTCATTCGAATTTTCTGTGGAAAAATATTTTCTGTGAAACAACTGTGAGTGATTTGTATATCACTAATCTTTCTAGCTGTTGGTGCATTACCATTGAGTATGAAAACCGTTGAATTGAATAAATCTATGTACCGTCTATTAACGATACATAAGACTTACAGGAAAATTAGGAAATAGAATATAGACGATTAAAGTAGATAATAAACTATTGGGGATAAATGAAAATGATTGGTGTGAGTACGGAATTACAGAGAGAAAAAGAGAGAGAGACACAATCTAGTGATAGAGATTATGATAAAATCCCGAATGAAAAGCTTTCCATGTGATGCGCAACGATTCAATTTGTGTACTATTTTATGAAAATCAGTGATGAATACTTGTAGTTTTTCGCAATGAAACAGAATAAGAGAAAGAGGATACCCCTTTTTGTTGGTCTGTTGTATGTCTGTCCGGTTTAGTGTTATTTTTGGCTTATATTTCCGGGAGAATATATTCTATATAGTTGAACTGTGTGTAATAGTTTGAAAAGCGACAAAATATTATATACTACAACTAAATTCCATTGTAGTATTCTTGGACGTTGGTGGTGGGTATCAATGAACCCTTGTTGGATTCGCACACTACATATTTGTACGATACGAAATTAAAATTTTACAATTGACATACGATATGTGGTGCGTTCGAATAATTACGGTAGAGTGAAAAGGATACAATGGGTCTCATCGGTAAGCGCACATGATGAACATGCCCAATTCGCCAATTTAAACAATTCCCATAAAATTCCAAGTAAAGGATCACACCAACACAATAAAATCACGATTGACCAATCTCAATTTGATTTAATTGGTATCAAAAATGAGATTAAATGAATAATAAAAACAAAGCTATAAAAAGGGTATCGTTTAACAATTCACCAATTTAAAATCCATTGGTGAATACTGCGAAGAAAAAAAAAAACAATTAAAAAAGAGTTAAAATAAATTTAATGAAATCCGCTAATTGAATGATATTATATCGTTTTATTTCTTTGTATCTTTATTATTTGTTCATTGGATCTTATTGTATTAAGTCAATTCTAAGCCTCTTAAAAGGTCAAATTCTAGGTTCAAATTCTATAAAGAAAGTTGACTTGAGTTTTTTCTTTCTCTTTTTTATTTTCTTTCATTCAAGAAAGTAAAACAATCAAATGGAAAAAAAAATACCCAGTCTTTGGTAACTTTATTTTTTTATTTTTTCATCGTCCCGAAAAACTTTATTGCTATGATGCCTTTAGTTAAAAATGTGGGGATAACACAGAGAAAAAGATGCCTTTTCAATATATGAAAATGTATAAAGTTTTTCCATGAATTGACTGGATCACCATATTGTATGATTTTGGTAAACAACTTATTGGACTTTTAAATTTGAACGACTTTGCTTGCCTTTCAATACAGTTGGTTCACCCATACCACACATCGAAATACATTGTATTCTCTATCAACAGAGCGCTGCTCCCCAAGAAATTGAACATCATTAGAAAACGATGATTCTGTGGGTACATAAAAATGAAAGGATTTTCCTTATGTCAATTGATAGAAGATAAATGGAGCCCTATATAACAATACATAGATGAGCGTAATAACGTCAACTAGTTCTGTTGCTCATCTTCATGCCGCATCTAAAAAGGATGATGATGATGCCCAAAACGGTTATTTGGTTTAATTTATACTACATAGATTTTCCTTCGTTTATTTTTTTTTCTGTTTTTTTTTTTTTTTTATTTCCTTTCATATCAACTCTCTTTACTCTCCATACTCTCTTTATAACAAATTCTCATTTAACGGGATGGCGGTGGTATACATAGAAACGAAACATATATTTTGTTCACATAAAAATCATCATCGTCTGTGTAAAAACGGTTACTGGGATAAAAGGACATATAACAACAATAAAAACATAACTGAAATATAAAAGACATCATACAACGATAGAGAAGTATAAAATTTTATCACGATATGGAATTGGCTTTCAGCGCATATAAGTTGCAATATAAGCACTCGTGTTTGTCGAGTGGAGTCTGTTTTATACTTTTGCTCTGTTATTTGTGTTGCTGTATTTGGGTACGATAGGATTGTTAGTGAATTGATTTCATTCAGGATCAGAACTCAGATTTGATATGACGGTTTTTGTATTAAACGTCGAGTATATAAAATAAAAAAAAAAAAAGAAAATTATTTTTTATTTCATTTCGGTGTCTCTTGAATTGGTAAAGGATCTACTAATATTGTTGTGTTTCGTGTAATTCGTATTGTGTGTTTGAATGATGAGAAATACGTAATATTTGTAAACGAGAAAAATTCCATTCATCGAGTGAAAAACGAGTGATAACAGAGAGAAAAGTTTTTATTTTTTTTTCTGGTATTCTGTTGATTTAGTAAGCAATTAATACAAATCTTGTCAGCTAATTTATCATTCTCTAGATGACGATAAATAAAACCAGATGAATTTATATTCGTTTACTTCAAATACAATCAATAGTGGTAGACATTTACAAGTATTTTACATTAGATAAAATACGTGAGTGCTTAAGAAAATTATACTAAAGGAAGTTATTTAAAAAGAAAACGGATAAAAATGATGAGTTCGTTAGTTGTGTAAAAAGTGCAATGACTTAAATCAAAGTGAATTTAAATTTCTCCCTTTGAGAATTAAGGAGAAGGTATAAAGATGTTTTAGTTTGTTCGTTTTCTTTGTCTTTTTTTGTTAAACCGATTAATTGTTAATGAGAAAATTAGTGATAACCAAAAAATGTAGTGAATCAAACGGAATATAAAAGAATAATAATAGAATTATTATTAAATCGATTAAGTCATGGATTTACGGAGTTTATTAAGGATAGTTATTATCCTTCACTTATATCATGGTATGTTGTATTAGATGAAGACTGATTAATGTTTATTTAATGTAAAAATGATTGATGTTTATTCATAAGTAATTATAATTCATAATGTCCTTTTGGTACGTCCATTCATTGAGTTCTTGTTATGAAGTGATGCAACATTTATATGGTTAATTATCCTTTATTCTCCCTCGTATAACTGTGACAAAATATCTAAATATTGACATTTAACTTTGAAGATTCATTCAACCACAATCCTAACCGAATGCCCATTCGAACAGAAAATAATAGAAAATTCGGTTTTCTTTTTTCATTCATTTTATGTTAACCGAGTTTTATGTAACACCAAATATGCTATCTATTTAATTAAAAATGCAATATGATATTTTTCAGGTATCCCGTATCAAATAACGATGAAATAAATCAATATTTTCATGCATATTCTCTCTTATTTTTCTGTTATTTCACGCTATAGAATATCATATCTGAAAATATTGTTGGATTCATGGCAAAAATAAGGAAGCAACATAACATGAATAACAAAAAAATATATAATATACCAACTATCAACCCCACATTGCATACACATTATATAGATGAAACCAATCCTTTATTATTATCCATTCATGTTGGATTTTTAACTGACAAAATAAAAAAAAGAAAGAACTCTACTCTACGAATTAACCGACATGAATAAGTTTTTCCAAACATTTAAAATAAAATTATCCCCGAAATGAAAAAAACGAAAAAAATAATAAACAACCATCACATAACAAACTACCTTTCTATTTGACGAATGTTGGAATAAAATTTCAAAAGCTCCCTCGGTAATGAATTTCTTCTCCATTCTTTTTGCCACTCTCTCTCATCACCATTTCAACTTTTAATGCAATCATATTGAAGTCACATTGCTAAAAATGTATATTCAACTGTGAAATATAAAAAAATAAAAAAAAAAAGAAGTTACAAAAGTACCAAGCAAAATGAATAACAAAACCATTCGGTACATTGAAATGAAAATAGAAGAAAAATATTAGAAAAGAATAACCAGAGACACATAAAAATACTGTAATCTACATAAATAAACTGTAGACATTTCAGTTTTTTTTTTGCACTGTACATTTAACCATCAATAGATGAGATGAGATGGTAACATACTCTTTTTGGTTGTGTAATACACCATTCGACGAGATTCTTCTTCTTTTTGTTTTTTTTTTGTTAGTGAAAACAACAAATGGAACTAGTAGCTGGGTAAAGAAAGGAAAAAGAAAATTATGGTTGGTGGAAATATGAACCATTGAAATTGTACTTGTTGTAAAAGCACGCAAGCATATTATTATGCCTATCTTTGTTTTTAATCCAAAAGACTTTAAGTACAATCGATGTAATCATGGGGATGCAAAAAAAAAAATATCTGTTTTACCCCTACTGCCTTTATTCTTTTTATTTGATAAATACGGGTAAAATGAGGCTCACCAGGATAATAGCACTTTGCTATCAACACCCGTTCCCTCCTTTTTTTTATGTTCTCAATCTCATTCATCGTCATACACATCATCATCTGTGAGACAGAGTACAGTAGTATTGTCATCATATTCCAAAGTAAAATAGCGTAAAAGTCCCATTCCACACCATTAACTGAATTCACTCTATTTATGTATTTGCTCAATGTTTGTCAACCTCTCTGCTTTTCATCACGTTTTTCTTTTATCGCAGTTCAACCTCATACTGAGGTTCCATTATCATTTCAGTTGTTTTCAACACCGTTCAAATTTTCTTTACGTTGAAGTTCAAGATTTTCCTTTCTTTTTTTTCTGTTGGCATCAACAATTTTTTCTTATTTTATTCAATGAGATACCGAGTAAAAGGCAAGTTTATAAGAAAACCGACATCTATTCACATCTTATTTCGATCAGTTTAGATTGAATTCAATTCGGTAAAAATCTTACTATCAGTTTGAATTTACAATAAACCGTTTTGAGAAGTTCTTTGAGTCCATTTGAGAGTTTCATTAGAGTAAAATGAATGCTTCTGTATGGTCTATTTGCACCATTTGTATATGGAAGTTTACACTTTGAAATTTTTTTTCTGTTGGTGGTGTGTGCGGTAAATGGTTGAATCTTATAAATTGAAATTTATTTGAAATTCCATAAAAACTCAAACAAAGAATAATAAAAGATAGAAAATTGTAGGAAAATTCATTACCAATTCACTGTCTCATTGTATCGCAAATGTAATTGGTCTCAATTTAATGAGTACCTGAGAGTTCACCTGGGAAACGAATTGAATAACAAATATGCGAATATGAAAAGTTTAATGCGAATGAATTTTTATGTAAATACAAAATGTACATTAGATTCAATATAAAACTTGATCATTGATATGAGCAATTGAATGTATAGCAAATTACGATTTAATTAATTAAGTCGAAATGAAAGTTTGAGTTTTTTGTCTCTATGTGTGGTGGAAATTGATGAATCATATTCTCTTTTGCGAAGTTATTCCTTTTTTTTCTGTTTAATTGTTGTTTCACTTCAGTGGCATACACTCCTTGCTACTGGGAGGTAATTCATTCAACTTAATCATTTTCTGTAATTCAATTCCCAAATGATGTTCAGGTTCTGCAAAAATTGGGTCACTAAAGAGAATTTACTCGTTTTGTCATTAACAATCATTATGCTTATGTTGTGTATGAGTATGTGTATATACTTTATTCTTTCATTTGTGCTACTAAATTTGATTAAAACTATTTAAATCACATTAAAGTGAATCATAAGGAAAATATTCATATCAGTTGCTGGTATTTTTTATTATCATTCTCGCACTCATTCCAGCTAGCAGCCATAATGAATTCCACTAAACTTTTTATATCAATCCTGAGAATCACACTGGGGGACAAAATAATTTTTTGTTTTTTTTGTTTTTCCCCAAATTAAATTGTTGGAAATCAGTGTGATATATTTCATTAAACTTTTCCTATCCTATAGTCAGTTCATCTCTGTTATTTTATCATTTATATAGATCCCTTTTGTTTTACCATAGAAATGTATATATAGTAGCAGTGTTGAAAATTGGGTAATCTAATTTCCATACAATATTTATTGAAATTTCTTTCACCTCAGGTGCTAAGCTATTGGATTTACATGGGCCATTTTTTCTACAAGAGCCACCGTTTCATGTGGAATTTTCAAATAATTCTGGTGGACATATTGAATGTTCTGGACAGGGTAACCCACCGCCAGAGGTAAAAATATTCGGTTCTTGTTGATTCGATTTTTATTTTTTTATTTTGGAAAATTGTTGTTTTTTGTATTTTAAATATTCATATTGTCCAATTTTAATTACATACATTTATTCTTATATCATCATTTTGGTTATATTTTTGCCTACGGTATTGGACTACACACCCTTAACATTGTATGTGAAACTTGTGTGCTGATATTCAAATAAAATTAAACAAAAAAAAATCAACAAATTAAAGGTTGAATGGTCACCAATTCCACCCTATCAAGAGTTGGTCTATGTGTTACCAAACGGTAGTCTTCAATTTCATCCGTTCAGTGCTGAAAAGTTTCGACATGAAATACACAATACTGTTTACAGGTAAAACCAAAAACAAAAAAAAAACAAAAATATATGGAACATTGAGTTTTTTTCTACTTTAATCTCATTTCTGTTCGCTTGCAAATAAATGTGAATGAACTGAAATTTAAACCAAAAAAAAAAAAAAGACACATCGTTATTCATCTGTGCAAATTAAAAATCATTTTCTCTTTCCCATCGTTTATTTTTGTTCTTCTAATCCATTATTTAGATGTAAATTAAAGAATACCGTTGGTACAATATTAAGTAAAGAAGTTAACGTAATGGCTGGTAAGTGAAAAGATTGGTTACCATTTTTCTTATATGAATTTCATTTCTTATCATTTTCCATTTTATTCATTTGAATTCATTTAAATTTTTTTAACTTTATCTTCTTGTCTTTGTATCGTTGCACGATTCTTATAAAATAAAGTGGTGAATCAAAAGTATGCTGTACAAGTGCACGATGAATATGTGATGGCCGGTAATACGGCTGTTTTAAAATGTCAGGTAATTTTAATTGAACCATACAAAAACGAAAGGAAATTACTTTATCTTTTACCCATCTCTAAATTTAATGAAACCATTTTACAGATGAAAATCTCATTTCTCATTTAGAATTTTCCCATCTAAAATCATTTCTTGATTAGATTAATTGAGTTTTATATGTAAAAATTTGTATAAAATTTTCCTTTCTCTTGTTTGTTATGAATTTAGGTGCCGAGTTACATGTCATCATTTGTTACGGTGACTGCTTGGATTCAAGGCGGACCGGATGGTACACATTTATATCCAAATACTGATATTGGTGGAAAATATACGGTCCTTGCGAATGGTGAACTTTATATAAATAATGCAAGTCCATCGGATGCTACAAAGAATTATTCATGTCGAACGGTGAATCGGTTAACGGGTAAGTGTTTTGTTAAATTACTTTGTTGTTGACAATATGAGAAATTGGTATGAGAAGAAATTCTGAATTTACATCGGTGTTATTCATAATCAGTGGTCCCAAATCTTAATTGACTCCGTATGGTATAAGACCACGAAGAAATACGGGTACACACGTATAAAATGAGAACCATAAGTGTCATTATACGGTTAAGGAACAGAGGTCAAGTACAAGTGGGAACCATTGCAAATCAGATTTGTTGATAACCTCTTGAGTCTAGTTGCCTTAAATTAATTCAGTTTCCACTTAGACCACTGCTATTATGACTAGCTACCGAACTAAAGTGAAACTATATACGTGAGAAAGTATTATTGCCGTTACAGAATGATTTCTTTTTCCATACCTCTTTGCATATGAACTGAATGAACATAATGAAAGAAAAAATAAAATGAATTTAATTCTAGGTGAGATTAAACATTCTACTTATCCGGGACGTATAATTGTGACTGAACCAAAAGGACTTGTACAGCCTAGAATTAATGTTGAAAAACATTTATCACGTCACGTTGTACAGAATGGACAAACGACATTACCATGTATTGCACAAGGTCATCCAGTGCCTACATACAGGTCGGTAAAAATAAAGAAAATTCATAATCAAATATGATCCTTAACATTTACCTTTTTGTTTTAATTTAAAAATTAAAATTTCATATGATTCTACCGTGGGTTCCCACATCACCAGGTGGTTTAAAGATCAGAATGAGCAATTGCAACCATTGCAATTGAATGATCGAATTACAATAATTTCCGCTGGTCTTTTAAAAATAATGAAGGCTCGTCTCGAGGATAGCGGTAAATATTTATGTTGGGTAAACAACACCGCAGGCGAGGAAACGATTCAAGTCACATTAACCGTTACGGGTAAATATATGAACATTTGGATGGATATTATAGTTTTCTATAAAAAGAACAAAAACCATATAAATATAAAGGAATGGATTTAAAACTTAATTGATTACTCGTTACATATTACAGCACCATTAACAGCTCATATACAGCCACAAGTACAAGTAGTTGATGTTGAAAGGGATGCTGAGTTTCAATGCATCGTAACTGGACATCCTGTACAGGACGTTATTTGGATGCATGATGGGAAACCAATAATAAAAGATCAACGTACAGAAGTATGTTTAATTTAACAGATTATTAAACGGTTGTTTGTAAACAAAGATCTCTCCATTTACTAATATTCTATCATTATGGTTGATTTCTATACAATTTCATATCAAATAGATTACAATTGATCCACCAAAGTTAATCGTTCGTCGTATACAAAAAGAGGATAAAGGAATGTATCAATGTATAGTAACAAACGAATGGGAACAAATTCAATCAACTGCCGAACTTCAATTAGGAGGTAAGCAACAACAAAAAAAAAGTGCAACTGCATTGCTGCTATTGTTATACATAAACTATAAAATAGGATGAATGTTCTAATGAATTTTTATATTTCACATTTAGATGCTTCACCAGAAATTCATTATTGGTTCTCAGAACAAACATTACAGCCCGGTCCCACCGTTTCATTAAAATGTGTAGCGGCAGGAAATCCGCCTCCACAATTTGTGTGGACGTTAGATGGTTTCGCGGTAAGTAATTACCCAGAATAAACGGTACAAATAGAAAACAAAAACCAGAGAAAAAAAAAATTTAATATCACGTTGTTCACTGAATATAAAACTTTATAATTTATCATAAACAATGATCACTTTTGTATGAATGGAAAGAAAAAAAAGACAGGAAAATAACTCTCTTTTTCTCTCATTGAAACTGATTTTAAAATAGATACCAGATAATTCACGATACCTTGTGGGACAATACGTCACAATTCATGACGATGTAATTAGCTATTTGAATATAACGAATGTTAAGGAAGAGGATGGTGGTGAATATACATGTACAGCACAGAACAGTATTGGAAAGTGAGTGGAAGAGATAATAATTTTTATTCTAAAGCCTCTTAACCGTCATTTTCATCCCACCATTTTATACCAAAAATCCCATAATGAAGATTTTCCAGCTTAATTATTTATGATGAATTGACCTATATTTTTGCAACTGATTATCTGAGGGTATTCATTTTTATTTTCTATTTTTCTCTTGTTGTCTTTGTTATGTTAAATTTCAGAGTGTCAAAAAGTGCTCGTGTTAATGTTTATGGATTACCATTTATACGAGTGATGACAAAAATATTTGGTATATCTGGAAAAGATTTAATTGTCAAATGTCCTGTTGCTGGTTATCCAATTGACAAAATCCAATGGGAAAGAGGTGAGTGGTCTATTTTGGTTTTTTTTTGGTTTAAACACCCCAGAAACATAAGTTTGATATTCCATTAAGTTCAGTATGTATATGCTATCACTTAATTGTATTTTATTTGTGTATTTTTGTTAATTTGATGACAGACGGACAAGTTTTACCGATAAATAGACGGCAAAGAGTTTATAGTAATGGTACAATGGTGATAGAACAATTACAAAGAGCTGAGGATGCTGGTACATTCACATGTATGGCACAGAATAAGCAAATGCAAACAGCACGACGAAATGTTGAAATTCAAGTGTTGGGTAAGCTAAAATCAGAATAAATTCAAATCATTTAGGTCAAATCAGTTGATTTAATTTTAAATGATGGTTTTGTTTGTTTGTTTTTTTTTTTTTTTTTTCCTTTTTTTGATTTGTTTAAATTTAGTGCCGCCTAAGATAATGCCAATACCATCGATGACAAACGTCTTAAAACAGGGTATGCGAGCAGCAATTCCATGTCAGATATTAGAAGGTGATTTACCCGTTACGTTTCGATGGGAAAAGAATGATAAGCCACTTATTCCGACTGGGTAATTTAATTAATTTTTATCGTTCTGCAAATAAGTAAACTAATTTCATGCTGACTGAATGTTTTTCTTTTTAAATATACAATCTGATAGAAATGAAATAGTGAGACGGGTCGATGAATATACAGTTCAACTTGTTGTTGAGAATATAACGTCAGACGATTCAGGAAATTATACGTGCATTGCCAGCAATGTGGCTGGTATGGAAAAGTATACGGTGCCAATAACAGTGAATGTGCCACCAAAATGGACAGTACAGCCAAAAGATACCAGTGTACAAGCTGGACAAGATGTTGCATTACACTGTCAGGCTGATGGTTATCCAAAACCGACAATCACTTGGAAAAAAGCTGTCGGCACTACACCTGGTGATTACAAAGATTTTCTTTATGAACTGAATGTAGCTGTGAATCCAAATGGAACGTTATACTTTAAGAAAATTTCAAAAGAATCCGAAGGACATTTTCTTTGTGAAGCAAAAAATTCCATCAGTACTGGAGTCAGTAAAGTTATCTTTTTGAAAGTTAATGGTAACTATTTTCTTTATCAATTTTAGTTTCTACTTTGTGAAAAGAAATACAGAAATTTTACTTTAAGAATTATGATTAAATAATAATATAATTTTAGTGCCAGCATATTTTCCAACAAAAAATAAACAAATAACAGTTGCCAGAGGAAAACAAGTACATATACAGTGCAATGTACTTGGTGATAATCCAATTGATATAAAATGGAAAAACCAAAATACACAACAATATTTAGACGAATCACCGGATTCACGGTAAATATTAAATTTTTTATTATATGACCTGGAAATTGAAAAGTTTTTTTAGTTAAAAATCAACTACAATATGTACCAAAAGATGCATTGAGTACCATTTTTATTTTCTTCTGTTTTATTTGAAAAATTGCGCAGGTTTTCAATACGTCCACAGAATTTGGAAGATGGTATGGTATCTGAATTGAGTATAACACAAACTTATCGTCATGATACTGGTTTATATTTGTGCCAAGCGAGTAATGCATTTGGACAGGTAAGATGAAATTTTATTCCATAAGAACTGAAACGAAATGGAATATTGAAATTTACAAGAGTAATGATGAACCAAATTATATTCTTGTTAGGATGAAATGTCAATTCAATTGATTGTCCAAGAAGTACCTGAACAACCAAAAAATGTACGAATAAATTCACAACAGTCTCGTAGTTTACAAGTGACATGGAGTCAACCGTATGCTGGTAATAGTCCAATTGAACATTACACGATTCTCTATAAAATGATCACAGGTATGTCATCTGAAACTTTTTGTACCATCCCAGTTCATCTTTTTCCAATTTATAATGGAATAATCGTTTCAAAACTACTCAATTTTGTGTTTTCGTTTTTTAGATACAAATATCGATGGATGGCAATCTGCTGAAAAAATGACGATACCTGGTACTCAAACGGTTGTTAATATTCAGGATCTGCATCCAGCTAAAACTTATCATATACGTATTGCTGCTGAAAATAAATTGGGGTCATCCGAATATTCTGATATTGTGCAAGTAACAACACTTGAAGAAGTACCATCCGGGCCACCAATAAACGTCCATGGTGAAGCGCGTAGTTCATCTGATATTTATTTAACATGGGAGGCACCAGATCGTGACAAATGGAATGGTAATTTATTGGGTTACTATGTTGGATATCAAATGGCAATGGGTCCAGATGATAAGGAGTTACTGCCTACCCAAAGTTTTAGTTTTAAAACGGTTGAGGTACGTTCTCATTTTGGTGGTGAAACGGTATTACAAGATCTAAAGCAATTCACTGAATACATAATAATTGTGCAAGCATATACAAGTCAAGGTAGCGGACCAGCTAGTAAAGAGATATTGATTAGTACTCAAGAAGATGGTAAATGTTAAATTCATGTGAATTATTTATCCATTACGGTGTATTTTAAATTATAAATGTTCATTGGTATGTTTTTACTTCGTTTTAGTGCCATCAAGTCCACCTGATAATCCAAAATGTGATGTCTTAAGTTCTACATCGATTTACATAACTTGGTCACCGCCACCTGTTGCTGGACAAAATGGTAAAATAAGAGGTTACAAAATCTTTTATATCGTTTCTGATGAACTATACGGTAAGTGGGTCACGTGATAATTTTTTCTACTTATTCATTATTCATTTTGATCTTAATTTTATTTTTTTAATTTACCGTAGAACGTGATGCTGAGGTAGTGAAATCAACTAATCAATATATTACAATTGAGAATTTACGAAAGTATACAAATTACACGGTATGGGTATTAGCAATGACTAAAGTTGGTGACGGTGTTAAAAGTAAAGAATTTCATTGTAGAACCCATGAGGATGGTAAGTTAAAATGATTAAAATTGTTTTTACTAAAAAGTTTTTCACCCCAATCATCAACCATCCACAAAACACTAACAATTTATTCTATTTGAATTTGTACAGTACCAACTGCTCCCAAAGATATTAAAGCGATACCAGCATCTAATACAAAAATAATTATTTCATGGTTACCACCAGAACATCCAAATGGTGAATTGGTAAATATAATGAATTTAAAACTAAATTACTTATGGTGTTTAAACTAAAATGATTTGCTACTCACTGTTTATTTGTAGACGGGATATACGTTTTACATGTCATTATTAGATGGTGGACGTGATGAAGGTACTCATAAAAGGGTTCTTGGGCCCCATATTGAAACCCATGAGACACAACGTTTGCAGGTAATTACTTTTGGACCCCCATACACGCACAATACACACGCACCATTTAGTTCCTTAGACAACACTAAAAAGAAATCGTTTCTAATAATTACAGGATGGTGCAACTTATCAATTTTGGTTAACCGCATCAACCAATAGTGGTGAGGGTGAGAAAACAAACGTAATTACTGTCCAACCCAATAATAAAGGTAATACCCGATTGATTAACCTCTTTTCTGTAACGCCTTCAATCTGGAGTTTTCCATTTAACATATCTTAATCATTGCTGGTGTGCTTTTTATTTTATTTTTCTTGTATTTCGAATAGTTCCTGCCCGAATAATTTCATTTAGTCAAACAATAGTGGCACCATGGAAAGAAAATTTAAGTTTACCATGTAAAAAAGTGGGTGTACCACCGCCAGTTACAATATGGCAACAAGATGGACATGCAATTGAAACAAATCAACGTAAAACGATTGGTAAAAATGGTACACTATTTATAAGGGATGCTCAATATAGTGATGCCGGAAATTATACGTGTAATGTTGAAAATACATGGGGACATGATGGTATCATTTATCATTTAGTTATTAAAGTGCCACCAGATCCACCAAGTCTAGCGATTATAAATACATTTACTGATGGTCTATTGCTAGAATGGATTGATGGTAATAATGGTGGTAGCCCAATACTTGGCTATGTGATCAACTATAAACGTGAAATGGGTGATTGGGAAGAATTACGTATTGATTCAAAAACAAATTCACATTTACTTGGTAATTTATGGTGTGGAACTAAATATCATTTATATATGACAGCATATAATAAAATTGGTACTGGATTACCATGCGATATTGTGAATTCATTTACAAAAGGAAATGCTCCTGTACAACCAAAACATTCACAAATGATAACAACAAATGCAACGAGTGTTACGTGCTGGTTAGATTCATGGGGCGATGGTGGCTGTGGTATCACATATTTTTCAATTGAATCACGACCTTATACACGGTCCCAATGGACTATGATTGCTAGCCATATTGCGGCCACAGAACGAGTTTATACCGTTGGAGATCTGCTAGCGGGCACAAAATATCAGGTTCTTATTATTACACCTCTACATGATAGTCTCTCTTGTTCTCACTCTTACTGTATTTATAAATTTGTTGAAATCATCCTCATCCCCATCTCATATGAACCATTTATAATGGTGTTTCTTTTTTCACCCATTTATTTTTCGGTTCTTTGATTACGGATGCTGTGTTACCTCGACTGATGGGATTTTATAGTTAAAAGTGAGTGCTTATAATAATGCTGGGAAAACGATTGCCATTTATAACTTTACAACATTGAATCATCATGGGGGTAAGTTTAAGTGTTTTATTTGAAGTAATTGGTATCAAAAAATAAAAAAAAATAGAAAATACTAAAAGAACATGGTCCAATTTATTCAAGTTGAAATTGGATCGTATCAATTTTAAAATACAAATCGAATTAAATTTGTTATTTTCTTTACATTTATTCCAATATTGAAGTGGTACCATTCTCTGATATGTCATATCCTCGTCTACATTTGGCTGAAGGTCCATTTTTTGGTAACATCAGTGTATTACTGCCCATTTGTTTATCAATTTTACTTCTATTGATATTAATTGCTGTCGTTTTATTCATACGAAAACGAAGTGAGTATTTTGTCATTTATCCAATTGTTAAATAGGAGACTGCTCATTGTTAATTGGATTTATTCTAATTTTATCTTTGTTGTTTTGGTTCGGTTAATAGAATTAGTTACTCGTAATAATCGATTACAATCAAGATCTATATCGAAATCACCATCAATTGTACATCTACAAAATAAACAGAATCAAGATCAACAATATTTAGCTGTACGATGCCAAAAACGTAATAGTAATTCAAATGATAGTGAAAGCTTTAAAGCTGAAGGGAACGGTTAGTAATTTTAATTGATAATTGGTAATTTATTTTAATGATTATTAGAAATGTAATTCATTTGAGGGTGGTTTTAATTAACCGGAAAAAACTGTATAAATTTCATTATAGAATACATCGAAGACATCTGTCCATATGCTACATTCCAATTAAATAAGCAAACATACAGCGAAAGTTCATACAGTGGTAACGTTTATAGTGGACCATATCATTCAGTTAGGGGTTCTTTTGTATATCATGATATAAAACCAGACGCATATCATGTAAGTATTGTTCTGATTTCTTCTATATAACCCACTTGTGGTCATTGAGTAATTAATTAAATTCATTATTGTTGGTCACCAATACAGAATAAAGATCCAGAGTATACAAAAGTGCGTCGTAAAGGATGCCGAGGTCTTCGAGATCCACATTCAGAGAGTCAAGGTAACGAAAATTCAATTCATTGTGCCTTTATTAAGTGCTCCATATATCATTATTAAGTTATTGTCAATTGGTATCAATTAGGTTTTCCATATATTTATGCCTTTTTCATTGTCATTCATTCATTTCCAAAAAGAATATTCTTTGAATCCTTTGATGATCTCATCAAAACAATTTCCTTTGTGTATATGTTATCTTATTGATAATTCAGTGAATTCCAATAAAATATTGAATATGTTTTCATATCTAAATTTAACATTTCATAATGTGAAATATTTCATTGTTATTATCATCTCATGTTTAACATAATAATGTTTTCTTTGGCTTCTTCTTTTATTCCACAAATTTTCTTGGCTTCATATATACAAATTGAATAAAATCATATACACACTCATACATATACAATCATATTCATAATTCATATTAATCATTTGAAATTATAATGAAAACAACAATCATACAAAAATATAAATTGTGAAAATCTATCAAAAACATGAACGCAACATAAAATAAAATTTTATAGAATCGGATAATCCAGGTTCAACAGATTCTGAGGTGAGGAAAATCCTAACGCTTCACATACCAATTACAGAATATGATACGTTGGGCTCAGAATCCGACAACGATTTAACATCGAGAATGACAACGCAACCATCCAAATTTCGACCGCGAGGTAAAAGATAAATTTTGTATATTAGAAATGTTGAAATAGAAAATAATATTCTCTCTAGCGTTTAATACCATTAACACCAATTTAATGGCATTTCCGTTTTGAATTTTATATTAACAGATCCTCAGACATCATCGTCATCAGAAAATTCACCAACGAGTATATCACGCAAACCAAAACCACAATATCCGTCAAGAAAATCGGGTAAACCATCACAAAATTCAGCAAAACGTCATGTACGTAGTTCCAGCGGTTATTCCAGCCACAATGAAGAGACAACATTCAGTATTGCAAATTATCCACCAAATTATGGAGCTGAGGGTGGTCACATAAATCCACCGGCACGATTTTCAGATACTGGAACCGTTGACAGTAAAATAACGAATTCACCAAAAATTCGTGGTAGCCAAAAACTCCATAGAGAAGCCTTTCAAATCAATGTATAAACAAAAAAAAAATAATTAATTTATAAAATACCAAACAAAATACTCATTTATATGACTGCATTCTTATACACCTGATCAATTTGTTTTTGTTCTTCTATTTCTTTTTTTTTTTTTTTAGATATAAACAAACCAAATATACCAAAATGCATAGTAAAATGATACGAGCTATTTAAAGTAAAATGTATTCACTTAGTTATACTTAAAAGAATAGGTATAACCAAATCTAAAGTAAAACAGAATCATATATGTTATACAATGAAGTATAAAAGTAAAACAAGCTCTCCTACACTTCCCCAATTTTGATGAATTAAAATGAAAATTATAATAATTGAAAAGCCAACATCAACAAAACAGTCGTGCCAAGAATACGTCTGATATTAGCACACAATTTAATGTATGGAATAAATAGTAATTAGTTTTTTGAATAATAATTATCACACAATAACTTGTTTTTATACTTTTATAATAATGATGTAAAATTATTTAATATTTTGTAATCTCACTCTGAAACCTCCAGAAGCATTTAAACTAGAATAGAGAATTTATATTTTAAAATTAACTAAAATCGTATCCCTCCCCAAAAAGCATAAGTTTATATGTTTAGATTTGGCGGGGGATCAAAAATACATTGCAAATTCGTTAATGGTGTAACCAATGTACTTAAGTATAATATGAAATCTCCCAGAAAAAAAAAATAGTTAAAATTCCCTTTATTATAATGAATAATTAGTGAATATAATCACAGTTTATATGACTCCCCAGAGTATTAATAATTGGACCAAACAAAATGAATAAGAAGAAATTGGTTAAGTAGATTTATTCTAGAATTTACACAATGAATATAGTTTCATTTAAATGAATTCATTTATTAAGTTTTGTTTTAACCGATTAAGTAGTCTATTATCTAACGATTATTTCTGTTTTGGTCCAACGGTGGAATACTGTTTTATCCATAAATTTTTTTGTACATAAGATAATCATACTGATAATATTATGGACTATATAGTTTAAAATAATATTTGTATAAATGTGCACTTATTTTTTAGTTCAGTTCTGATGGAGAAAAGTAAACGTTATTATATGGATTCATATTTAAATGAAATTAGAAATGAAAAAAAAACTAAAAGAACGAATAAGAAATTATTTACATATAAATAAGAGAATAATTCATTCTTAGGGTATAAATTAATTGCAACCGAGACATTCTTTAGCCTCAAATCATTGCCATTAACCGAAATTCATAAATGAAAATGATAAATCATTATATTAACTACAATCAGTTTAGCATAAAAAATAAAATTTGGTGCCCGATTAAATTTAGCATTTCTATTGCTAAATACATGGAGTGCAGTTTAACCGAATGAAATGAATATAATACCAATGATAATATTATTGTATAATTAATTTAGGCGTTTAGAATATTTCCCTATTGACAATATTCATTCGATTAAAAAAAAAATGAAGAAAAATATAAGTAAACCAGAGTAAATTGAAAGATGATGGATAAACCAAAAGATGAAAAGAATATTAGTAGAGATTACAATTTATTATAAACGTACTTGATGGACTTGGATGAAATTATGAGATGTAATGAATTATTAATTATGTTTTTTTCGTTTAATTACCGCAATATTAAATTACTTGGCAATAGCTAACTAACAGAGCATCACAATAATCCATAAATGGAATCAATATACCTTTGGTTGTAGCCGCTACTTCCATATGCAGTTAATAAGTTTCCTAAATAAAATATAGAAAACCGATAATTAATTTTTTAATCCCGAATAAAATAAACAACTAACAATGATACCGTGTCAACTAAAATAGTATAATAGAAATTCAGATTGCATTTAAAAACCATTAATCAATATTTAATTTCATCAAATGGTAATAAGTAACATAATGTCTGTGTACGAAAGGATAATAAAAAAAAAATGATAATAAATGTTATTACAGAAAGAAAATTTCATTTTGTGTTTTACATCCAACAAGAATTACAATGAAAATTTCAGTGATTTCCTTACAGGTTTTTCTCACTTAGAAGTAAGGTACCGAAGAACAATTTTGAAACTTTGGAAAATGAAAATCCTTAAATTTTTTCAGTTTGGGTTTTCTGAATTTACCTGCTACATTTATGTTCGCCTGTTCTAATTCTATAGAAAATCTAAGAAATGTTCAGCTTTTCAACAAAAATTTTAACCAAATTGGTTAATTTGTAACAGGCGAACATAACATCAGGAGGAAAGTATCCTAGTCACATATTGTGGCGCCCTCATCGGAAAACCGATGAACTAAAAAAGTGAAACTTTTGAAAATCCAAAAGTTTCAAAAACTCTTCTTCTTCTATACATTTACCAATACAAATGCAAATTATTACACCGACAGGCAATGGGGATTACAACAACAATTTTGAAACTTTTGGAATTTCAGTAATTTTTATTCTTCCCTTTAGTATCAAGATTAGTGCACTAATACTAATGCAAATTGATACACCGACACGAAGCATTGATTGCAACAACAATTTTGAAACTTTTGAAAAAAAAATTTACAAAGTTTCATTTTTTTTACCCCTGCATCTATGTAATCCAAAAAAGTCGATAACACATTCTACAGAAATGAGATATAAGAATATGTTAATTTAATGATTTTGAATGCAGCATAAATAATTTGATTACCACTATGATTAATATACATCTTGTACTTTTATTATTTTCATAATTTTAAAATAAATTTGTATTCATTCTATGCTTTACGTTAACATAAAGTATCTTTACATCATTACAATATATAAAAAAAATTGTTTTTTTTTTTATTTAAGAAAATTACACTTTACATACTTTGTGCATAATTATGTTAAATAACTAATCTTTTATGGGAGCATGAATGGGACACATAAGGAATTCATATAATTTTTATCAAATTATCTAAAATAATATTGGATTATTTTTACATTGGTCAATCACATAGCCCGTAAAACGTTTCAGGAACTTTGGATATTCTTTCCTATAAATAGCCCTCAACACAGAAGCTGGTGCCCATCCACCAGGATTAACTAAAAATAAAGAAATCATAATCAATTAAAGTTCCGTAATTACTATCAATTCATTTTTTACTACTTACCAACTGAACAATAGCTAATTTTACACGTCAAATCATCTCGTGTTAATTTAGAGTCGTCTTTCCCTGGTGTCACATATGTTTGACAATGTAAAATTACAGTTAAAAAGATTCGGATACATTTTCCTTGATTTGCTGGCTACAATACCGATTAGATTTTAATGTAATTAAACTCTTGATTACAATCAACTATAATGTAACAAATACCGGATATGTTGAATGACTCGTTGAATTGTTACAAACAATCCATTCATCATGTGCTTCTGGGTCATTTCCTTCCTTCACTTGGGTCATATGTGACCAAAATAAGGCATCACGTTGACTAGCTGGCCACACTTTTTTGTGCGTCTGAAGAAACACTAATGTATCTGGTGAAATTTTTTCTAAAATTACCATATCCTCAAGTGTTGCTAAAATTAAAACAATAAATAATTGATCGAATTTAAAACCAATTTTAACTTACTCTCCCAATCATTACGATATTGTGGTGCAAAGAAATAATGACACATTTCTCTAGCTGTTACACCTTTTACAATATGGCAGGCTTTTAATGGATCAATTACCATACCGTCCACTTCTTGTTCACGACGATACATTTTCATTTCACCTTCATTTGCAAATAATTGCCATCCGTTACCATCTTCACCAACACCTTGTCGCGCATAATGCAACTGTTCCGAACAAATATTTTTTATTTCTGGCCATAGTCTATGATCTAAAGCCACCTCATGTTCAATTTCCGTTACTTTTGGTTCACTTGGTTCTTCACTATCACCAATTAAATTTGTACCAATCGGTTGACTTATCTGAGACTGTTGACTTTGTAATTTTATTTTAGCACGTAATTTTTGATCCTCCTCAATTCTATCTAAACTAGATTCTACGGCATCATAGAATTCATCATCAGGAAGCGTTGAATGCGGCCCTTCCTAAAAATAGAATTCACAATATCAATTAAATTGCATAAAATTATCTAAGAATAGATAGGGGGACGGCTTCCATTATTTTAAAAATAATTATTTCACAATTTATTTTAAACTGAAATAAGATCCATTTCTAAAATAAAATAAATTAAACCTTCGATTATTACAATTAATAAACTATAGCATTGAACCAATGATATTCCATACCATAAAATTACACAATTAATATTACATGCAGTAAATATCTAATGAGTCTTACTAAATCCGTACTTGATTCGTGATATTTATTTAAACAAAATATTCAAATCGTTGTGCACTTAAGAAATTTCTTGACTCTAATAAAGACTTTGATAACTACCATAAAGAAATTCATCGTATTAACTGAAAATAAACTCATGAAACTTGGACAGTATTTAGTTATCAATGTAACTAAAAAGTATTAAATGTCACGTAAAACAATGTATAAGGCAACGGAATCACTTGGAAATGATAATTTATAATTTTAACAAAGATCATAATTCTTATCGTAAGTATTAAGTATATCGCCATAGTTTTAACATTCAAAAAGAATAAAAACACACAATTAATCACAATTATGATAGCCAACACTCACTGGTTGTTTAATGCTTGATTCAAGGATCAAATGATGTTTCCGGAATCCTTTAATTAAGACAGCAACTGATGCTGGCATTTTTCTTATTTTAAGATTTTTATTACGACAATCAAATACAACAAACTGAAATTGATTAATACAATTTCACTTATAAACTTAAATCGATTTTCTGTGCAACAATCTAAAACGATGTTACCGATTTAATAGTTAAATGTAGACTGACGGTCTCAAATGAAATAATTTGATGAAACCAACAAGCTTTTCAAGCCATCCAAATAAAAAAAAAAAAATCAACAAAAACAGTGGTGGGTAAAAAAAATACAAAGTTTGTTGTCTACATACGAACAGCGATGATGTTATTTTGAAAATAGAAAATCCGACAATTTACTTTTAGGTCATATATTACGATAACTAAACTATAAATCATTACGATCATTAAATTTTCGATTAAATTTCAAACAAAACAAAAAATTATTTGTTTTAATCTAAATAACAACAGAATTACTGGAAATCTTCCGATAATTTTAATGAAAAATTCAAAAAACACATAAAACAATTGTTTTGATTGCATTTAAATTAAGTTTCCGTTAAATTTTACAAAGTCAAATATCTCAACTCCTTATAAAGTTAAAGATAAGCTATCCATCCGTTTAGATGGCCATAAACTGTGTTTAGAATCACATTAGTATTTTATCGGTTTTATTAGTTCACAGAAGCAAACAGTAACAATACAATCAACCATAAGACAATCAACATAAAATAGCCATCAGTTATCAAACCAATTTCATGTTTATGTATCACCATACATAACTCTCTTTCCAACTAAAATTCACACTGTTTGTTTGCAATCTATCAATTATGCAATACACTCTGCATACATTTCCAAATACAACATATACGAAACTATCATCAGCAATGCTTATTTTTTTCATTTATACTTAAGTATTATTTAACTTTCATAACGACAATGAATGATCGTGAAAATAATTTTAAAATATAATTCACACTATACAATGTAATGGATATTAATGACTTTAACTATTAAGTAGTTGTTATAACGATTACAATTTACACCGTTTTTCAATGTTTAATCACCTTTAATTTTACACCACAATGTTTATAATTATCCGTTATCATTCTTCCTTGATTAATTGGATACATTTCACTTAAATTCGCTTGTCTAAGTTTCAATTAATAAATAATTACAAGTCAACCAGAATGATGATCAGTTCAACTAACTACTCAAACAATTTCTAAAAAAAACTTTGAATAATATTTTTCAAATTGTATCAATTGTCATTTGATACTAAACTCATTACTATGTCTTTCATTACACACGACCGACTAAAACAGAAAATGCATTTTTGCATCGATTGTACCATGTTAAAACAATTATTCTAATAAATAATTGATTGTTATCATTTCTCTGATACACACAGAAATTTACTTATTTCCATATTGGAGATTACACAGTTATAGTTCAATTTGGCTCATAAATACATTGAACATTGTTCCATAACAATGAATTTAATAAAAAAATAATAAATTGATAAAAGATAGAGTACTCATTGTTCGACGAAAAAACAACATTCATTTCAAATCTCCGTCTGTTGACTGTTTTTATATTTTACTATGCATACCAACTGAAATAACGAATGTGAATTCAAGTACAAAAATCATACTGATACAATTATTTATAATTACCGAAATTCATGATGTGCTTTTCTAATATTTTATTCGGAATTTTATAACTGAGAAATATGTCATTCAAATACTTAACAAAGTTAATATGTTGCCTTTAAATTCCAATAGTTTATTAAAGTACAGCCAATTTCAAATTTTCTGAATGAATTAATAATGAAAAAAAAACATCTGGCCAATACACCCATTCAATTTACACATCGGCTTTTAATTACATGACTTACATTTAACCAGGTGATTATTTTATTTTTCATGTTTTCAGACACCACTAACCGAATGACCTAATAAGCAACTGGCCAACCACAATGAATAACAAATTGGCTTTGGTCATTGGATGCCTCTTAAGCGCCCATTTATTGCGAACATCGTCAAAAATCAACTGTATCATTTCATTCACACAAATTCGAATACGCAGAGAAAGTCAATATCTTTGATTATGCAATTCATTGGTATGATATATCATTTCTGTTAGTTTTGTTATACCTTGTAACAATTATTAGGTTCATTGTGGTTGTAAAATAAGATAAAAAAAAGCTAACAACATTTATATGCTTTTAATCTTTAATATTATTTTTTGTGATTTTGTAAGTTGTTGTATGTCAAATTTTATTTATGACCCACTTTACAGTTGATGAAAATATTCATATATAGAAATTATTAGCCCAAAGGAGATATTACCATGCATAAAATATGGATTTCATAATCTCAATCACAAACAAATAACTACCGGTCAATAATGGAGAATAAAAATTCCATCGTCATACAATTTTTATGTTAATACATTAAATCACTTTGTCCCACAAATTATAATGGAAAATTTTAGACTTTGTCAAGAGGGTACTCACCTCTAAATCTGGGCCGGGAAATGTTGGATTTCTGGCTTTAACGAGATCATCCTTGTTTTTCCTGCAAAATTATAAACACAATTGTCGTTATTATACAATGAAAGAACTTTAAAACAAACTTCATATATCAAAACTCACTTATACAACTCCTCTAGTTTGTGTCGTCGTTCAATTTCTTTATTAAGTTTCTTCTTCCAAGACTCATCACGCTGAATTATAATATCCAAACAATGTTGTAGAGTCGTTAAAACACCAGTTGTGGTTGCACGAAATGTAATCGCTTCACCACGGAAGTCAATCGGTTTCAAATTATTTCCAAGCTCAAGAACAAGACCATTCGTTTGATTCTCCTTCTTTGAATTGAGCTCAGCGCATGCATCAAAGTATCTAAAAAACATATAATAAATAATTTATTCACTCGGTTGTGTAGAATTTAAATTTAACGAATACAAATAACATACTTTTGCAGTGTATCAATCTGACCCACTAGTATATCCTTAAATGTTTCAAGTTCATTCACTTTTTCACGTAAATTTCTACTGTTCTTTTTCAAGCTACTGCCACTGGCAGTTGACAGTGTCGTTGATTGCAATGATATTGAGCTACCATGTCGTCTCAACGAAGCGTCGTAAATCAAATTATCAGTCTAAAAGTAATAAAAAATTAATGAAATGTTATTACTAAACTATTTCGAAACACAGTTATTTCAAATCGGCGTTAAAATACCAATTAGACGAACACAATTACCTTATATGACTGTAATACATCAATCCAATGTGTACGATCTTCTGGTGTTTCTGACCTTAAATACCAAATGCAATTGTTTACTGATACATCAAACCGGCATGAATCTAATTCGTGTGCCTGCAATATGGAATTTATAAATAAAAAAACAAAATTATTTATTTTTCACTATCAAATAACATAATGTCAACAGAGTTCAATAATATTAATTGAATTCGATTAATTTTGAATTCCATTCAATCAAGTGATATGATTACGTGTTCCAGCACTGAATTGGTTTCCTAATTGATACGATATATTCATCTGTGCCGGGTGAACATGAAGTGGTACATAGACACAGAGTCATAGAGTAACTGAGCAAATTAATATCATATTTAATTTCATGCCACAAATAGCTCCAGCAAATAGAAAAAACATCATAATCAAATTGATTGTATACATCAAACAGTCTAATTCGTAATATGAACACCAGACTTATCGTTCGAGAAAACACAGACGAATTAATCATAAGAATGTTCGGCTTAACTGCCCCAAATGATGACTTACAAAAACACAAAGTTCGATATTCAACCACAATTGACTTTACTTGTTGTAGAATAACATTCGATGCGGTTTTATTTTTCTCTACTTACAATATTTAACTTAATTTTGCAATTTCACTTGTTGTTACCAATACAATATTAAAAATGTTTCGATTAACATTCCAACCGATTGGAATAAAATAATGTTTCATAGGAAAAACCGATTGAATGAAATGAATTATGCACACAGGATATAAATTACATTAAAATATTGTTACCTTGATTGTTGCTTTATGCAGACCAATTGCTCCCCGACACCCAAAATCACTCTCCTGTTCACTTTTGTAGTACGACAATGTACCATCCTTAAGCACTATGTAGCGTGGCTGCCATCCATGGATGTAATTGGTCCACTTACTCAAGTATCCACGTAGTTCAGGTGCAGAATTTACATTCTGTTCATTTTCAGACTCTTCACTGGTTGCACTATTTGATACCGTCGACAATTGGTCATCAGCCATTCTACGGAACTGAAGTTACTTTGGGTGATTGCTTTTCAAATTCACTTTTCGCTTTTTATTATCAATCGACACGAGTTATTGGTTTCGGCAAAGATGCGACTCATTTAATATTATCAACTAACAACAGTTTAACGTAATTAGATTAACTGGGACGATGAATCACAGTGAATTCGACCAAACAATTAGTTATTTTGTGTGCAAGCAGGCCATGTTCCACCCACAAATAATCAGGAATTCCCGTTTATTAAAAACTCAATTCACAACAAACACAGTTATCGTATCTACTCGCAATCGGTGTAAGTAATTCACTTAAATTATAATTAGTATCACTTATTGGCCACTTATTAAATATTTATGTAACAAATAATGCGACTTTCAATTAGTTGTTTTTTCTTATTGTTTTGTGTTATTTCTTTTCCATTGGTTTTCTAATTTAAAAACAAAATAAAGAATCTTGATTGAAAATGATAGAAAGGCAATATATTAATTCGAATTGCTATATGCCTTTACCTCTTATTTGTTCTCAATAAATGAATGAAACGAAGAATTTTATTCATCCACCTCGTATCAATATACCATGCGTTTTGGCAACGGAAAGCCGAATCTTCTGGCTGATTCTACGAGAACATATCGCTTCTATGGGACATGCCCCTGTCATAATTCAATCGCCTGCAATTATACAAACTTTTCTACATTCGGACTCCGATTCAATAAGACGGTTTTCTCTGTATTAGATTTTAGATTCAAAACGATGGACTAATATGATTGAAGATAACATTGGATATAAAATACCTGGTAAACATTCTAAAGACAACAATCTGGTAGTAATGAACGAATATTAATGTATCTTTATAATTTGAAATCGACAATGTTTAATTTAAATTTAAATTGAAACTACTATTACATTAGAATTTTAAACACAACCAAAATTGTTTTATTTATCCTAATAACGATTCATAATAAATATAATTTAAATAGGTATAAGATCGCTTCTAGTTATATTAAAATGACTAACAATTAGCATCATATAAATTCAATCGTCCAATATGGAGATTTGAACACTACTAGAAAACTATAATTTCTTCTTCACTGCCAATTCACATTCTACAATTTGAACAATCTCAATATAACTAAATTTACCTGAATATTCTACGATACGGACTATCATCTACATAATGCAATACTAATTCGATGACTCTAATTTACAATGATTAATAAAATATCTATGGCCTTTCTGATCTAATACCAGTTTTATCATCATCTAAACTATTTGGCACATAAACTGCTTCTAAATTGATAATTTCATCCTCTTCATGGGATTCATGCATTGGCACTTCATTCGTCGTTGTATCATATTCCTTGTATTTATTCTGTTTCGCTTTGAATATACTTCGAGGACATTCCTTATGGTATGGATAACATTCAGCTGGTGCTAGTTTTCCTTCACCGATTCTCTGTGCTCTCACGTATTCGGATAAGTGATTGGAAAATGGTGAATTGATTGGTCTAAAATTACAAACATTCAATTGAATTCAATTCAAATAAACTCCAATTCAAATACTTACGTTAAAAATAATTTAAACATTTCTCCTATAATTCCTAAATGATGAAGCGACTTAGAATGAACTTCACAGATAGCACGTAATAGACATCCTTTACCATTCATACCGAATGTCTCTAAGAAGTCTTCAGCAACTCCATATAAAATTGCTCTTTCTCCACCATGAAACACTTTCCTATGAACTTCAGGAAGATCTTCTTCTTCCTCTTCAACGGGTATTTCATTTTCGAGTCCAGCTTCTCTTTTCATTCTTCTGCTCAAGTATCGGCCTACATATTGATCTAAAATATTCGTTAATTTATATTATCATTTCAAATGAAAATGAAAGAAATAACTCTCACCTATCGCCGAGCCTGCTGCTCTACCCAATACATTAGCAAAGAGATTAGGAAAACTACCATATGGATTCTGGTTATCCGTCAATCCCAACTCATCGAATAAAACTAGTTCCAAACATACAGCTAATTAGTAATTGATAGCTAATAATCTATACAATTAACTTACTTGTAAGTGGCATACTAATGGTAAGATTTGATAAGAACCCTTTTGGCGGATGTCGTACAAATGGCATTGAAAGTGTCGGTGTCAAAGTCATTACCATACCTGGTGGCAGTGCTAATGCTCCATCATCAGTAATCCACAATAATCTCTTTTTTCTACTATGTGGTACATCTTCTGCTTGTAATGTTCTATCATCACTTAATTTATTGATATTATCAATTCTAGTCTCGGACAATTTGCCTGGTTCACTTTTTTCACCACTTCTAATTGCAACTGAAGGTTTTGTCTTATTCAAACCATTACCGGTAGAACAATTTTTTTCATTACCACATGCCAATATAGCTGACCATTCTGTTATTAGCCAAATATAAAATAAAATAATGCGCCAATTGTAAAACATTTTGTAAAAAATACAATAAATGTTCGATTATGCAGAAGTATAGCGACTAAATATCTGAAAAATTTATAACATTGAACTGTGTTAACTACATTCTTTTTTCATTTTTAAATTCTTAACAAACTATTTGCAAATTCACAAAACGTCTTTTCTTTAATTCAATTAATTGGTTTTGATGGCATTCGTAATTGCCTATAAACCATGTGTAGTTGATTTTAATGTGATGAATACTTAAATTCATGTGGAACACAAGTACCATACGAGGTAGACAATATTTTATTTTAATTTGGACCTTTTAAATCACCTCTTCATCGTAATTATATGTTTTGTTGATCGTTAAGAATTTATTCTGTAAATGAGCAGTGGATTGAAATGAAAGACCACCTCAATTTTTATTATATCGATGATATGGTAACGCCTGACTACGTAACATTATTCATTTTCACACATTACTCGGTAACATAAAATATAAATTTTTATTGCACAGCTATAATTATGTGTAATACAGATGCAATTGATGTTAGACATGGAACATCTATGTAAAGTGTATTCATGAAATTCAATCTTCTTTTAGTATTTCTACTTTTATTTTCATTTTATTTACTAGCACTTATTTACACTACACAGAAAAGAAATCAAATAATAATTTATACCAAACAACAATCCAATTAATAATAATCGTGAATTATCAGCTAATGATTCCCATAATCAAAATATCCATATTTTCCATGTACATAACACTAGTTAGAAATCTTAAACAAGCCAAGAATTTTTAAATCACACTAAAAACTAGTTGAATCGGTTTCCAATATAAGAAAAAAACTGTAATACCTTGACCCACAAGAACACTTATTAAAAATTTTTCTTTTTCCTCGTATCATTCTATACACATATGATTTGCAATATCCTAAGGTGCGTCTAAAATCATATTGATTTTACGGAAAAGATTAATTTAATTAGTTGAATATAGGCAAAAGAAAATAAATAAAAAACTGGAAATTAATTTACTATAAATGGTTTCAATTAGTGCCATCAAACTCAATGATTCTATGGAAATGAATAATTTTCCTCCGAAGGCAATTCGCGACAAAATCACCCATCTACTTAAATTGAATTCTGCATAATATGATCTCTCTCATCATTCACGATTATGCAAACAATGCACGATAAAAGTCTTAATGTGAATACACGTTCAACAATTGAATCCAATTGATACTATTCTCTAGCATCTAGATCTATAACAATTTTTTATTAGATTTATGATACATCGAAGCAAATAAGAATCATTTAATTGCATAGGTATCATGGATATAACCATTTACAGTTAAAATGTTAAGAGAATGTTTTGTCACTTCTATGTTGTACTTACATGTGGTACAATGAAAACTAGAATTATTAAAAGGCAACCAGATTTATATTTTCGTTTTTTATTTAAACACGATCATCTTCTGGAGAAAATTTTTATTTTTATTTTTGTACAGTAGCTCTTCTTCCGACCAACAAAAATAAATTAAAAGCCAGTCAACCGTCTTGGGAAAACTCGGTCATAACATGTGTACACACTTTACATGTTTATCTAAATGGATACATACTGGGCACTGGATACTGAATCAAATGTCCAAGTAACTTCAATTTGTTTTTTTTTTTGTTGTAATTTGATTCGTTCAACTAACTGGTGACAAACCAATTGAGAATCAGGTAGAAGAAGAATAAATACCAAATCAAGGTAATCACATCTTAATGTTTAGGATCGAATGATTATTAAATTTTGATTATAAGTTTATTCATTTATACTTTTGGGCAACTGATTAATGATTTGTACTTTTTGGCAATTCATCATATTCACTTAAATTGTTGAATATGATTACATCCTCATTATTAATTTATAACCATTAATTGTTGTTTAGCCGTTGTTTTGTTTCGTAGAATTTTTAAAAAAGGTAAAACCAAGTTCAAGAATACGAGACATTTAACAAGAATATAAAGAATTCTGTTAATTCAAAGACACATTGTTTTCAATCAGACACAGCCTGATATTGATGAATGGAATTTTCGTTTTCGATTATGGGTCAGTAGGTGGTGGCATCTTCAATCCTGAATTATTGATTTATTTTGGCACACTGTCTTGGCCTTCTTACTGATTATTGATCACACCCGGTAATGGAAACTGGTGATTTTATTTTCTTTACATTATAATTCTTAATAAAATTTCATGATTTTTGGGAAATTCCTTTTCTACATAACACATTTTGTATCATTTAGTGTACCGGTTAACACTTGACACAACGGAAAGTATTCTTAATCAAAAGTGGAAAGTATAATTCGAGTTTTATCGCCAATAAAAGTAGTTGAACATCATTTGAATACTAGTTTTAGGTAAAATAGCTAGACACAAAATTTGAATTAAATATTCTATCAAGGAAATCATCATTTTAGTCGTTGATTTACAATGAATAATAAAAAACTACAAAATAATTATTATTCAGTTATTGAATGAGAGTAAAACGCGTGTAACCACTTATGATAGAAAAAATGGGATAAAATAATAATCTGCGTTAGTTACAAGAACAATCTCTCTTATTCTTTTATATTTTTGCATAGATAACCATTAAAGATATTATCAATCATTGATGTTTGTGTCATGTAGACAAGCGTCTATGATGTCTTACTAACCATTATTCTAAATATTCTACTTTAACTGATAAATTACCAATCATGTTACTAACAGATATTAAAAAACGATCATTTATGATGTCTCCATGTGGATATGTTGGTTAAATAAAAAAAAAAAACTTACCATCAACACAATTTAATTGGGACATTAATTCATTCTATTGAATACTTTTGTTGAAAACAATTTGCATTCATATTTGGATGTAAAAGAAATAACGAATTACATATTTCACCGAAATATTGTTGGTAGCCACCGTTAATGAACCACAATATGATTTAATTTATATTCAATGCACGTTACAAGAAATGAAACTTCATTTCTTCACTTTGTTTATGAAGAATTGTTCTTTTATTATTTAAACGCATCAACTAATTGATATTACCACTTTGAATTCATAAATAATCAAATTGTCAATGGCATTAGTAACATATAATAGATATATGTTTGTTCTAATTTGTATTTTATTGATCATGCATTCATGAATGCATTATTCTTCAATAATCAATTCAATCGACCAGATAAAGACAATTATTCTAATGGTAGAGAATAGCAAAATGAAAGAAAACTGTTCCAAATACTAATTAATATTTTATATTGTTACTTCTTCGGTAATAACCATTTAATAATTGGAGCAGCTTTTTAGGTGCTCTTAGGTGAATATTAAATTTCCATTAATTTAGATCACCTTAAAGCGATAAGAAATCAATATTAATTTGCATCCCTGTCATGTGTAGCTTGTGTAAGTTTGATTAAAGTAATTTTTCATTTTCAATGGAATTGGTTCAGTTTGTTAAGATTTTTAAATTCTTTAATGTGCTTGTACTTGAGACGAATAGATCAGCCTGAAGCTATCACTAAATTTGGCATGAGTTTTATGTCTATCCATTTACATTATCACGTTTTAAGCGTACGGTATCATTCTATCAATTTATAATACTCTTTACATCCAAAAATCAATGTGGTAACCGAAAAAGCGGTCTAGAACTGTCAATTATTAGTACTGATTTTGATCCAAAAACGATTTGCAACTATTTATTAGGCCAATGATAGTCAAATCAGTTCGTTGTTCCCTAAAAAATTAATTTGTTTGACAATAGGAAATTCCGTATTAACTCATCGATATAAACTTGAAGACAATTATGTTCTGTTTGCTCTCAATTACTCGTTTACTAATAAAATACTATAACGTTACAGATGATAGATCTGTTTGAATTATTTGCAGATAATTTTCATTCAACTGGAATCTTGAATGAGAACAAGATCATTCTCTCTTCATTCATTCTCTCATACACGAGATTCTCGGAAGTGATAGATATGTCTCATAAACTGAATTTAATATTAAAAATCGTTTCACTTGATAGCTCACCTTATTAAATTGAAATTGAAATATTTAACAACTGGATACTAAATCCTCTTGCCGTTAAAACCCTTTAATATTGACTAAATCCAAAAATTTCTCATAAAAGCACTTTCATTCAAGACACAAATTTTAAATTACAATAAAACAATTATTATATTAAAATAAGAAAACAAAGATCACTCGTTTTTTTCACTAAATAATTTAACACTTTCCGTTACACTGGCTCAAAACTGATCTAACGATAAAATTAAATTAAACTAAGTCTTATTTCTTATTATTTTAATTCATAAATTGAACAGACAATAATTCGTCTTATTTCATTTAAAATATTTTAATCCAATCATAACGATGGCCAAGTATAAACTAAATAAATTGAATCAACAACATCACGTATTTAATGTTGAATACTAAATGTAATCAGGTACGAGTACTGCACAATATACAATGTCAATATCAGAATCTCTCGCTTATGCTACAAAAACAATTCAATTGGCAGTAATAATAATTGTTCATACTACCTGATAGAAGTAACGACAAATAAAAACGAAACTGTACGTAGACTTGAAAGCTTTGCCATTTGATAGTGACAAAGCTAATGGAAAGCTTATGACTGTACTAGTGAGATTGATCGGAAAGAATGAATCAAATAAAATTTTTTTCTATAAGATATAAAACTTCTTAGCATCAACTTACCAACAAGATCACAACGATAATAACGTTGAATTTAAATCTACCACATGATATACATTAAATTCAAATAAAAAATACTGACTATAGGAAAACATAGCGTCGTTTGAAATCAATAAGAATAGATCATAAATAAAGAATTACATTAATAAATAGTTATGAGATTCATGATTATAATTAAATGCGTCAACAATAAAAGACAATAAAACAGCATGTAACAATTAAATGATTAAGCATACCACTATCCGATGGCAATCATAAATAATACGCTAATTATTTTATCTATGAAAATTTTGATCATATAAATAATTACATTAAGTATGGAGCCAGTAACATTCATAAACTTAACTAATTCACTGTTTAAACCACTTAATTCACAAGTTTTTGTTTTTCTTTTCATTCCTTTGACATCGAAGTATGTATAGAGCTTGTGGTTTACGGTATTTATTGCATTACCTGTTCATGTGGTTTGGCCTCATCCTCAACTTTAATTGTCTGGCTGGAGGATGTTATAAGACTACAATTTTTTATTTCTTATTTCTTGTATGAATCATCAAAACTACTTTCATTCAGCAATAAATCTAAACCGATGAATGAAAAATTAGATCTATTTTTTACAATAAAATGGATATAAAACAAATAATATTATTTAAACAATACGTTCAACGTTTGATTACAGTCTGTAAGTTTATTGTTTTCAAACAGAAAACGATATAGATAATATAGAACTGATTTCTTTTTTCTTTTATTTTTTAACTTGAGCATATCAAATATCAACGATGTGAAGAATTCATAATAATATTTTGCAATATAAAAATTGAATTAAATTATTTTAACTGAAAATATTCCGCTTCACATCAATATGAGAATATACGATTAATTTTTCACTATATAACGAATCGTTGTTTTGATGTCTACTTGTAATTACGACCCATGGTGATTAGCAAGGTATATCATACTTAAAAAGAAATACCTGTTTAACAAACAATACGAATTTAAACATTTTTATATAAAATTTCATAGTAAATTTGTCTTATGAATATTCTCTTGGCGTAGTACGAATATTTCTTCCATTTATTTTTCATTAAAACAGAACAATTGAATTAATTGATAATTTATAAATAAAATTAGATAAATATAGTACCTATGAGTAACATCCCCAAAAAACAGAAGTTACGATTGTACATCGAAAATGAAATTTAAAAAAAAAAAAAAAAAACTAGGGCAAGATTCTAAGGCACTTTGTACACATGTATTGGATAATTATTAAAATTTATATTAAAATAAAATATGCTAAGCATACAAATATCTAAAAAGGAGGTCTACTCCTTACATCATTTAAATAAAATTATAATTCAAAAACAAAATTCGAAGATAAAACTATTATGGACTTAATTAATTAATTCCTATGTTATGTGATTCATAACAACGAGTCTTGTTAGTGGTGCGGGTTAATTAAAGGAGCACGGACCATTACATGTTTTCACAGTTTTCGTGGGACCCAATTTAATGCCATTCAATTCTTCAGTTTCACTTGCCATCGAATCTATTCGTCGCTGTGAACAGAAAATTATGTATAAATTAATGTATGCTAAATATGTGAATCAATTAAAAATTCATTCAACATACTTTCAACTCGGTGGCTAAACACACAAACGCGTCTTCTACATTTGTATTTTCTTTCGCTGATGTTTCCATTACAAATAAAATTTCTGGAATATATTCACACATTGCTTCGGCCTCTGAGAATTCCACCTGAAACAGCATAAGATTATTATTTATTTATTCTATTTAAAATTATCCTTGTATTATATACCTCACGTAAAGATTCCATATCACATTTGTTGCCTATTAATATTAAAATTACTTTGGACGCTGTATATTTTCTAACTTCGTCTAACCATCGTTGTATACTCAGGAAGGTGGATCGTTTAGTAATATCATACACTAAAGAGATGAATCGTATAATTCAGTTAGTCAATTAATTTAATTACGCATTGAAACTATTCATACACACCAATTATAACACCATTCGCAGATCGATAATAACTTTGTGTGATTGTTCTAAAGCGTTCCTGTCCTGCTGTGTCCCAGATTTGAAGCTATCCACACATTAGAATCAAGTATTTTAAACGAACAATTTTTAATTATCAATAGATATAACTTTCTCACCTTGACTTTCTTCCCGTCAACCAATATTGTTTTCATAGAGAAGTCCACACCAATTGTATTACCGTGACGTTCCACGTAATTTCCCGTCTTAAACCGTTGTACAATACTGGTTTTCCCAGTTCCGCAGTCACCAATTAACACTATTTTAAATAAAAAATCGAAACTATCCTCACTGGGAATAGACATTAGTGTCGTGGGATTCCTTTCCGACATTCTGATTGCTCCCGTTCCGTTGAATTGAACGTAACACAAATATAATTGTTAACCCAAATACACTTGAATGTGTTGCGTACCAAATAAAAATTACGTGTGTTACTTTAATTAAACGCCCCACAAAATAATTAGCAAAAGAATATTATTTTTTCGTGTTGTTGGGCCTTTGTTTTTATGCACTCTGAGCTGTAAATATAAACAAAAGCTGTTTAGATGCATTTCGCTGGCTGTCAGTTGAGTGTTATTGGAGCTTATAAGAGATTCAGCACTTGCAAAGTAAAAATTTGAAATTGAATTTAAATTACTATAATTTTAATTGTTATTAAATACCGTTTAATCAAATTAAATGTACAGTACATACGGCTTACGTCAGTTAAAATCAAATAATCTTCTTGGAATATTCTTATTTGGCGGACTTTGAGTCGCTGAACAACATTTCTGCAGACGGTGCTGCCATCAAATAACATGGTTGACAGATGGATTTGTTTTTAAATTAAAAATAATTTTTTTTTGAAAAAAAGAAAATGAAGAAAAAATTCCAAAATCAAAGTCGCTTCGTTTAAGTGCATTTAATTGTGAAATAAAGTTAATAAATTGCGGAAAATTTCAATTGTGGAATATAAAATAGAGGTGAGCACCGAGGAAGTTAACTACTACAAAAATAAACAAATTAATGATTGTGCTCGAATAGCCTTGGGACCTAATGCAATCTAAATTTTTTACTTGGCGTGCTACAACTTACTGAAGTGGCGTTGTCCTATTTCCATAGGGTTTTTACCATTTTTTTTTTCTAAATTTATCTTTAATATAATGAAATTAATTTTAGTACCCAGGGCTAGGTTATTAATTGTGGCTATATAAACAATTAAAAAATATTGATTTTATCTGACGGTAACCAAACACTTTGAAATGTTCTGTACACAAATACTAACACATTTTATTCACGCGCATCACAAAGATTTAATTAATTCATTATTTTTTATTTATTTTCAGCCAATTAGTCTGGTTTCAGTGACTTTTTTGTTGAAAACTTTATAACAGAACAGCGGCGTTTAACGATGGACGATGATAACTATGGTAACTAATGAAATTGATCATATTTGTAAAGTTCCAACTGATTACATTTATTATTTTAGATTTACTTGAAATTGCAAAAGATCCATATGAGGAATATATAATCAGTGACCGGGAAACTGATGAAGACTCAGATAATGATCGACCGCATCCAACAATTATAATAAGCCGCACAAAATCATCAAATTTCGGTATTCACAGTGACCATAATTATGTGTCGCGTCTCAAAGAGTCCGATGAGCAATCGTCTAATGAGGAAGATGAAATTCAAGTAGAGGCAGAAAGTGATATTGAGGTGAAAAGTGACAAAGATAGTAATGATATGACGGTCTCAATACATGAACAAGAGAGTGAAGAAGACAGTGATAAGGACTGTAATGATTCAACACCAAATGCGGACTCCGTTCGCAGACGAGGTAGACCGAGGAAGCATTTTAATACTCCTGTAAGGGTTCCGACTGGCAGACCACGTGGACGGCCACCAAAACAGCCTCAAAATGTGGTCATACCATCATTACCTGTAAGAGGCAGAGGTCGGCCCAGAATTCATCCAGTTGTACAGAATGCGAGACCGCATATAAATATTTTACGGCGAAATGCAAGACAAAATTTTGGCAATATTCTACAACAAAATACGATATTACGTGGCATACCTCGACGTGGCCGTCCACCGTTAAGCCAAAAAATATTAATTCCGACTGTACAAATCAAAGAGGAAAAAACCGATAATGATGATGAATCTGATCAGGGATTATTGGTACAGCATAATGTAAGCAGAAGAGGAAGACCAAGAAAAGTACCCCTTAATATTCGAATGGAACCAGGTTCATCAAATGCTTTTGGACGTATATTACCATCGAAAAGTGAATCAGATACGCCAAGTAATGAAAACGGTTACAATATGCCGCCCATACCGCGTCATCCAAATAAACGTGGTCGTCCTAGGAAAGACTGGGATGAATATGTACGCCAACACGGAAATATGAATTATGGATCGGATAGATTCGAAATGGAATATACAATGCGAGTTAAAAAACCGAGAGAGGATGAGGATCATAATGGAATACCATTAAATACTCAATATGATTTAAATGATAGTATTCAAAATGGTAATGAGGCTGATGATGAATTGAACGCAAGTGTACGTCCATGAAATATATTATTTTGTTTATATATTATTTTGATAATCGTAATTTTTATTCAATTTTTTAGGATATCCAAGGCGTCTCAGATGGAAATAATGCTGAGAACAATTCTAAGCGTGGTCCACATACACCCGAATTAATCGCTCTGAATCAAGTCGATTTGATTAATTGTACGGATGATGCTACTAAACGAGAATATAATAATCGATATAATTCATTTTTATTGGAACGTAATAAAACATTGGTAAAAGTGTTAAACGAAAAAAGTGAGGAAATTCAACGATTAAGGGACTTAGCAAATCATTTAGGATTGAATAAAAAAATGTCTGTAAACAAATCAACAACCAATAATAGTTCACTGCCATCAAGTACCGTATCCAAATCAACTCAAGACGCTAGTAATGCTGAAATGTGCCGTGCATTTTGTCTACATAAATTAAACACTAAATTTTATAAATACGCAAAGCAACATTTTGATGTTCCGTTACCGTCAATCAATGAAGTTCAATCATGGTCAAGTAAAATTCCGGTAATTGCCGGTTATCAAACGGAATTCATAAGAATGATGGAATTTGATCGAAAACTTATGGAGAAGAATGAAAATTTATGTGTTTTGCAAATATCGGAGATAAAATTAATACCCAAATATGAATATGACAACAAAAGTGATTGTATACTTGGTCCATATCAGACATTACATTTATTAACTGCAGTTGGATTATGCAGTGATTGGAAATATTTGGTACATCTACGGTATGATTCACACATAACCAAAACAATATTATTCAGTATAATCCAACGGTTGCATTCCATCGGCTATACAGTATTGGCATGTGTGAGTCCCTATGTTGACAAGGATCATCTATGGACCGATTTGAATATTGTGATGAGTCGCAGCTATTTTCCACATCCAGTAACAAATGAATGTATTTATGCCTTCTATAATATCGATGATATATTAGTTCATATGCGCAACAGACTTATTGATGTTGGCTTTGTAACTGATACAGGAAAGGTTAATAAAACGCCATTTGTTAAAATTCAAGATAATCCATCCAAAGGCAGTCTAAGTAAATCGATCGTTGAACCAAAAATAACGAATGATAGTCAATTGTTAAGTTTAACAGAAGAATTATTCTCATCGAGTTCAGCAAATATATTACGAACAGCTTTAGGAGACGATGAAATTGCAACAACGACAGCTGGTTTTCTGGATTTAATTAATTTGTTTCGCGATTTAATGACCTCAAGGTTAACAAATTCAGAAAAAGATGATATGTCCTATGGACAAAATTTAACAATACAGAATCATGTATTGACTGAAATGCACGATACTATTTACAAATTACGATGTGTGGGCACACCAAATTTGGAACAATTTCAGAAAGCGATTATCATTACAATTCAATCACTTCGTAATTTATATACAATTACAGCAAACCAATATGGATTAAAATTAATAGGTACATCAATATTATGTCAAGAAGTGTTTAAGGATTGTTACAAAAATTATATTTCTCGTAAATCATTACCAAGCAATTTAATGTCACCGTTACAAGGTATTGATATGTTGAAATCAATTTATTTAAATGCAACAACACGTAGAGAATCTATATTCAGTGAATATGGTGATTTTTGGAAAAGTTATTTCTATATAAATCAACCGATTGATGTAACAAAATCAGAAGAATTTTATGTTCAACTTTTATACAGCTGGTTATATGCAAAAGATAGTGAAACATCTCTTGATGACATACAATTAGATGTAACATCACGTATAAAATTATACAATTGTATGGAACAAGTATTTATCAATATACAAGGTGATGATTTTAATGTAACCAAAGGTGTATTAATGAGCTTAAAAAAACTTCTTTTAATACATCATGATCTGAAGTCAGTTAATAATATAAATTCATTGATAGAAAATTACATATTTCAACGTCATTTACTAAGAATACATTATTTAAACTCTAAATATGCTACTTAGGGAGTGATTATACCATAAGAATAAAATTTGTTTTTTAAGATCTTTGTTGTATTTAAGAGAATTGTATTTTTAGGTAAATTTTAATTTTATGAAATAATTTTCTTTTTTTATAAACAAAAGTAAATGTCTTCGTTAATTAAATGAAATTTTTAAATAATAAATTTCTGGTATAATCTTGTGAAAAATTGTGTTGGTTTATAAATTTTATCAGCAAAAGTTTATTAATTGCAGTACAGCAGGGAATTTTGTGAAACTATGATAAGAAGTTATCAGAAATTTTAAAAAATAGCAGACTAATGATGTAAAAGTGTGTCCAGAAATAATTTAGATAAGACCAGAAGGAATTAAAAACAATACATCAGGTGGAGCACGTTATTGATAAATGTAACTATTTGTTATGCTTTCATAACCAGGTAGATATTTCATGGAAAGCCATAACAATCATCGATAAGGATAATCACAGGAAAACAGATTAACAATCACAGAGTCATGCATACTACAATTAAACGCGTTGAATACGTTCGATTATAATCAGTTTAACTTTACTTCATAAAAAAAAGTCTATTTGCTTACGCGAGTTTACTAAGTATATGTAACACAATTGATTAATTATTTGTATAACAATAATTATTATTGGCAAATTTAATTACATATTAATGCTTAAATTTACATTATTTATTTATTATGTTTCATATTTGAATATAATTCAGAATAATTAAAAATTGTGTTTCCCTGATCCCAGAAACAATGAATCAGAAAAAATTTAATTGAATTCTAGTCTAAACGCCGAAATTATCAATATTTCATATATTTTATATAAAAAATTCATATCTAGACTTTTTTGTATAATATTTTATTATTTTAAAGAACGAATTCAATAAATTCATTCGTGATTCGCATTCGAAATGTGTATTTCTTTTATGTTTTCATTACCTTTTATCCGTTTTAATTTGTGTTTAATGTTAATTATTATTAATTTCTAATGTGTTTTCTATTTTTTTTGTTTTATTTGAATTGGGACGCATTTGGAATTGCGTTCTATAACTCGCCGATGATTATATTATTATTTTTAAATGCAATGGGAGAAATGCGTTTAATTGCAATAGTTAATTGAATCCAGATTAACAGTTATATTAAAGTTTTGGAAATGACATATCTATATTGTGAAATGTAATATGCATATGTATATTTTTTGTAATAAATCGTATTCCTTTTTTTTTCTCTTGAGTATGTGAGCTGCGATAAAAACATTTATAATTACGTTAACACTTATTAGACCGGATTTTATATCATAGCTTGTTCCACATAATTAGCTGGTAACATTCCTGTTTGGCCAGTGCGTTCAACACGACCAGTCATCCATCCCGAATCCATTGAATCAACTTCAAAAATTAAATCACCCTCAGAAAAACTAACTTCGTCCACATCTTGTGCCTCATAATCATACAGAGCCCGAAAGATTCGCTAAAAATAAATGCAGAGAATAAAATTTTCAGAATATTAAAATAACCATTATCAGTCACTTACCACTTTACTGTTATTGTAATTATTTTTATGCATCGATGTTTGCTGAATTGGATTCTGTTGTGAATCCAAATTTTGTTGAGCTTGGGTCGCCACTTTTTCTTGGTGAATCAATTGCTGTGACATTGAACCATAATAACCGTTAGCTGGATCAATTTCATTTATAGAACCCACTCGACGTTGCTGTTGTTGTTGTTGTTGTTGTTGATGCTGCTGCTGCTGCTGTTGAGGTGGTTGCTGTTGATTCATTCGATTATTACCTAAAATAATCAATATATATTACATTACTAAAGCACATGTTTGACACATATCGTTAATTACAAACAGAATAATTCTTATTTCTTTTTTGTTGATATAATATATAACAAATAAATTGAATTCATCTAATCATTTTGATCAATCTTTGACACAACAATTAACAACATTTAAATGAAAGCAAATATTATAAAAGGTAATTGGTGACAATATGTTTTAAAATATAAAATTTTTTATAATGATTCAATAATTACGGATGATTATATTTCATTTTAAATAAATTCATGTAAATATATAGTATTTTGTGTATGTACTATGTATTTATGTAGTTCTCATTAAATTCAACGTAATTATCAACCATTTCCCATAATTTTGAATTCGGTTTAATTATTATTTTTGTTTGTTTGATTTTTTTCTATTACTGGGATGCAGAACTCTCACCTGTACGATTATCAGAACTATAAATCAATGTTTGATTTTGACGCGATGGATTTGGTATTTGTCGTGGTCCATCTGTTAATGGATCGTAATCAGCAATTTTTCCAACATTATTACTGTTAAACATTGATGGATTATAATGATTATTATATTGACCAGGGTTCTGTTGATGTTGTTGTTGTTGTTGTTGTTGCTGCTGCTGCTGTTGCTGTTGCTGTTTATAAGCATAATTCTGATTGGCAAGCTGCTGTTGTCCCGGCTGCTGTTGACCCATACCATAGTTCCCGATTGAATGCATCTTTTGAGGTTGATTGTTATTTAAACTGTGCTGATTCATAGCAGCAACCGGTGCCGAAATATTATTTGGTCGTGAATAATTATCATATTGGTCATAGTATTGTGACGGTTGATGATGCTGTGACTGTTGTTGATGCGAATTCATCATGACAACACCACCACCACCGCTACCACCAGAGGGGTGTACAGAATTTTGTAACACCGATGTACGTATTCCACCAGCACCGGTTGATCCACCGGTATGCTGTTGTTGTTGTTGTTGTTGTTGCTGCTGCTGTTGATGATGATGAAGAAGCTGCTGTTGCTGTTGCTGATGTTGGTTCTGATAATTATTCTGATGTTGATTAATACTTTGTGGCGGATGCATTTGTTGTTGTTGGTGTTGTGGATGATGCTGATAAGAACCATGTAAGTGGCTGTTGTTTGGTCTTAGTGAATCAAGAGACACCTCTTGATTTTGAATCTGCTGTGATGCATATTGTTGAGTATTACTTATTTGTGCTAGATGCGTTTGTTGTTGTTGCATTTGTGGTGTGGGTTGCACTTGATGGTATTGTGACAATGATTCGGCTGCTAATGTTTCAGAAAAGTATTCTGATTCACTTTCTGTATTATTTTTATATTGTCATTTTCACCCCATGTCATAATATGTGATTATAATTAGCAGTTTTATTACCCGGTTGAAATTTAACATTATTTTTATGTTTATAAGGATTATAAGTTTTTTTTTTGCATAAAAATTTTCAACAAGCATCATAACGAACACGAAGTCATATATATGTTTTTTATTTATTACAATGAATGATGAAAAGACAAAATAAAGAAAAAAAAAAGAAAACAAATTCACGTAAATCATATAAATAAAATTTTAAATAAAAAAAGCGTACAATGACTCTACTGTTAAATGCGTTTGATAAGCAACGTATGTACTTATATAGTTAAAAGCATAGCTCGGATTGTAATTGACAATTCAATTCCATCATAAAACAAAACTAGTGGAAACAATGCAAACCAGTCACATTATTACTAGCGCAGCTCAGTGAAATTGAATTGTGGATTATACCCATAGAGCAAACAGAATGAATATGGGTTAAAACAAATAGATTTTATTAAAAGAGAAGTAAATTACTACAAAGCGTAGCCCGATAAAATAATTTACGTATTATAATTACATACCTCGATTGTCGGATATTTCGGCTGTTTCACGTTGTTTTTCCATAGCTGCCTTCTTTTCTAAATCCCCATGATATGCCACATTTGATATAATTTTAGTATTCTGTTTAATACGCAATGTTTCTGGATCGTCTGCCACCTACAAATTGAGATAATATATCCATTAATCGATTAATATCACAAATGGGGAAAATCATTTCCACAATATTTGTAATTTGAATTAAAAATAGCAATTGCTCACCTGTGTAAATTTTCCTTTAGCCTTTTCAAAATCAGCATGATATTTAACATTTGATTGAATTTTCGTATTTTCAGCTATTCTCTTAAGTTCAGGTGTATCTGCAATAACTGTTGCCTTCGCTTTCGGAATGTGTCTAAAATAAAATATAAAATATTATTCCAATATTTGTTCTCACAAGAAATCATTGCACCCAGAGACGACACGTCTCTAGGGAACGTTATTTTTGATCTAAATGTGAAAATTATTTTAACAGTACTTACGCCTCACAATATGGTAATTTATTATATCCTTTGTATGTCTTCATATTTAAGGTCATACCGCATTCGGTACATTTGAAACATGTTTTGTGCCATGTCTACAAGTAAAAAACAAGGAATATAAATATAAATTAATTTCTACGTAATAATAAAACAATCAATGGAAATTTATAATCAAGAAAAGAAGAAAGAAAAAAAAATTAAAATAAATATGAAAATATTTATTATGTAAACTCTCTCGCGATTTTATATTATTCCACAACGGGAAAGAGTTTAATTTTGGAATTTGGCAATTTCCTATTCAATTTTAAAATAACATAAGTATAAACATAACAAAATAACCGTGCAGAGTTGATTTTAACCAAAAAAAAAAATGATATAATTTCATATTAGAAATTGCAAATAAATGTTAATTATTAAATATTTTTGGTACGGAACCGATATTAAAATTCATAATTGAAACCATGACAAAAATTTTCTTCCGTTCAGTTGCTATTGATATCATTAAGAGAGGGTCTTTTATAAATGTATATCATAATATACATATTATTCCCAACTATAATATTTGATTACGTAATTTTATTCATTTTACATGCTCTCCAGCTACACACCTAGAAATATCAAGTATTTTATGTTATAGATTTTTATGAGCACATGATTAGTCATATATATTGGAATTCTAATCATTTGTGTGAATCTCAATTGAACATCCCATATAGTCAGTCATACATAGATTGAATTGGAACGATTATTTGAAGTACAGTTTAAATCTATTCTGCGTTCCAGATGACGACTGTAAATAACGAATGATCTCGTCTGATTAATTTGAATATGTACGGTGAACTATAAGATCAATTTTTGTTTAAATAAAACAATTTCTTTTGGTATTGGGTTCCAGCCGAAGTGGCACTGAAGGTAACAACACAACTGCGTAAAGAGTCAGTTATATTTACATCAACTGAACATACATATATTTTATGCAATACCGTATAACTTGTTGTCACTTTCTGAGCTAATCTTATATCATTGGTCAGAAATATGTTGACATCATTTAATAATTTCCATTATACTTAATTTTTTTTTTCTGCGTTTAACGAATTCATTTTGCATGAGTATTTTTTGCATGGCACAAAACGCCAATTTAACTACACAGTATTCGCAGTCTCGGTATTTCGGTTTTAATGATATGGTAAATTATAAAATGATTCGCACCAATATATTCAATATGTAGGTAAGAGCCTATAACTAGTGGCGATTTTATAGTAATTTATATAAACATTTTGCATCATTAAATTTCGTATCAAAAATTCCAGCTATGAAAAATTTGCGAACCATTGTATACATTTGTATATGAATTTTCAATGTTCACACTGAACAGTGGATTCACATGTAACAGTACATAATTGGAGCGAATGGTAAATTGGTCTTTTAAGGTGTTAAACGGAATTTTTGGAAGAGAAAGAAACACAAATGTTATTTGGTAAAACACATCACCGGAGTGTTTTTCTTACAATTTCATTTCAATGAATTTATACCGTATGAGTGATGATTTGAATAAGAGGCGCAACTAGTTTTTATTAAGATTATCCATATCGCATTTATTCTAAAAACGAAAAAAAACTTTTTTCTTTGCTGATCATGGAATTCAGTTCTTGGAGAAACCCACAAAAAGTATAAAATCGGCCATTTAAACACATCGGTCCGAATTGAGTGAGGGTGATCCATCTAATCATGTTTTCATCCGGATTCACCCTCTGGTTCAATGAAATTCAACTAAATTATGACCAATGCACTGTATCCATTCTCAGAATGTTCCTGTTCGGCACTATACAAATCGATAGGTATCCAGCACTCATTAAATATTAATTCCAGCAATTGCTCTTATGCGGAAAGTAACTACAATTGGATATTCTTTCTTTTTTTTACAAAAACACAAACCTTGTCCAAACATTTTAGTTCCTCAATAGGATACACCACTTTATTACATCTAGCACACGTTTTATTCATCTTATTAATACGTTTAGAATATGCCGATTGTTGTTAAAAATTAATTAAATTCAAAACCAATTTCGATTCCTTTAAACAAGCAAGTAAATTTTAATTTTGAGGCACAATCACACACAATCAACACATTTGATTCGAATACCAGCAATTCGTACAATTAGAAACAGTGTTGCCGCAAATAAACTAAATTCGATGCATTTATAAGCCGAGTCCGCTTCCTATTCGTATGTCAAGCCATGAATGAAATCGATAATATTGAACAATTTATTTAAATACATATTTATACTTAGGCATGTTGTTTGTTAATATCGATATAGATTATCAGTTACAATGCAATCATTAATCAATTTAATTGCAATAATTAGGTTGTAATTTCTTCCTAAATTGAATGGTTAGATCATATCTCTAGTTCCAGTGGAGATTCACACTATTTCGGCTTCATCCAACAACCATTTGCTTGTCGATTATTCATTATTCAGTTATGGTACGATTCATGGTATATTTGTACCAAGCTCCTAGCCTACGACAAAGAGTAAACAATACACATCGGTTTTTTGTCGCGGAGCAAACGATTCGTCGAGTGATTAATTGAATCAGTTTTCATTTAAATCGATCGAAATAAGGTGTTTTTACGGAAAATCCAATTAATTTGCCTTCCTCCTGATCACCAGCAATTCAATTCGAGTGCATTTAGTGCAGTGGACAATGAGTGAGTGGTGATTAAAATTGGTGCGGTCGAACACAAGTGAACCAATAATAAGATGGCAACTTAATTTTAAGAACAATCGATTCTTTTTACGAGAACGGAAAACAGTAAATAAACAATTGATTTTTGTGAATGATAATCCTATTTTCATCTATTGATACAGTGTATTTGGATCGGTTATCAGTGATTAATTAGTGGTACCAATCAAATAATGATTTCGTGAAAAGTGTATTGATTTAATTATAGACTGGATTGGATGCAAGATGTCTCCGACAAGAAGTAGGGAGTGCAATGTTCCATCTGGGAAATGGCTATATCTAATAAATATTATTCTATTATGGATCTCGATACAGAGTGTTGATTGCAGTGAAGGTAAAAATAGAGTATATTATGCATTTCACCACATCCCATGCACCATTTACCAATCAAGATAGATTATTAATCCATTCAATATGATCACTAATAACTCTAATGAAAATTATTCAATTTTACTTTTCATCTCACATATTCATTAAGCCTTTGTGATTTGAGACGACCAATCACATACTCGATATTTGCTTAACTGAACCGTCAATAAACCCATTAGAATAAATTAAATTCATTCCATTGCATTTATTCAGAGAATACCATTGAGCAGATAGATTTAAAGGAAACAAAATGACCCAGACATCGCAATTAAATCAAATAATAATACCATTTGTCGTAACATTTAGTGGATTATTCCGTCATATAGCACAATATTAATATCAATATTGATGTAATCAAATATTTGCCTCAATTATATTCAATATTATTAAATATTTTATCTTTTCCTCTAAATAAGGTATTGGACAGATTGCGATAATTACCAATAATGTTGCTATATATTTTTTTTATCTTATTTATGTTTTTAATTCATTTCATTCTTACACATTATGAATTCACCATAATAAGCTTTTCGATGTCTTTATATATTTTATGCCAAAGCTAAAACAAATCAACTGGTAACGAATATAAGCAAGGACGGATGAAAGTAAAAGTGCATTTTTGCATTCGTAGCCAAACAATAATCATTATGATTTTGTTTTTATTTTAAAACGATATGCACAAATATTCCATATTATATTTAAATTATCGTTTAACTTGAGTAATGCAAATTGGAAAGTTGATATGCCGTTGAGTACCTAATTTGGTACAAATTTTTATATGGTGCTTCATTTTATGGCTAATTAGTGTCAGAGCCTTTATGTTCTTCCATCTATTTGTTTTTCTATTAATACAAATACTAAATGTTAATTATGGGATTTATTTGTTTTGTTTTTTAGTGTTTAGTTTTAAAGTGGAGCCATCCGATGTTTTGGTGGCTGGCGGTGCTTCGGTATTATTGGACTGTGCCGCTGATGATAAAGCGATAAGGAACCTTGAAGATAATGATGTAAATATACGATGGCGAGGACCAGATGGTCAGGACATTGGTATTGTTGGTGATACCTTTCGGTAAGTAGTCTGCAATTAATTGCAAATATAGTCAATAAACGTTTTGGTAATTAATCAATTAAATTCTTAAATAGTACGCAATTACCAAATGGGAGTCTTTACATAAGTACGGTTGAAGAAAACCGTGGTCTCACGGGCGATTATCAGTGTCTGCTCAGTATTGATGGTATTGGTACAATTCGTAGTCGTCTGGCACGAGTACAATTAGCAAGTGAGTAATTGATTGAATGGAATAATATTAACGAGAAATAAAATTTATTAACTGTCATTAACTTAATTGCAGAATTCCCAGAAACAAAACAAGATCATACGGAGTTGTACTTAGCGTTGGGCCAAACAGCATATTTCAAATGTCTAATAACTCGACCACAATTCGGAGTAAATTATCAATTGCAGTGGTTAAAAGATGATATGCCATTAAGATTTGATAAATCACGGATGACTTATTTACCATCCGGTGCATTAGAAATAGATGAATTAATCGCATCGGATAGAGGAAGTTATCAATGTAATGTTTCATCGGGTTCAATTTCAAAGTGAGTGATTATTTAAATGCAATTTATTGATGTGCTGAATAATTAACTGTTTATTCTATTGTAGATTGAGTAGCAAACAAAACTTGAATATAAAAACACCAAGCGGAGCGCCAGAAAATTTTGCTGCTCCCATATTTCTAACTGATTCAACGGCAATGCTTGTACGTGAAGGTGATTCAGTTACAATCGATTGTGTTGCAAACGGTAATCCAAAACCACAAGTTAAATGGTTGAAAGACGGCAAAGATATTGATTTGGAGTAAGTTTCTATCAATGAGATGATTGAATTGAATTGTATTTATAACAATGGTTTCTATTTTTAGTGATCTTGACTCAAGATTTAGGTTAATTGGTATCAGTTCACTGCAAATCGCTAAAGTTAAAGACTCTGATTCTGGAAATTATCAATGCCGTGCTGGTAATATTGAGGATTCGGTAGACATTCAAACGACGTTGCAAGTACAAGAGCCACCCAAATTTATGGAAAAACCAATTGATCAAGTTGCATTAGAGAAAGATGAAATTGAATTCAAGTGCAACATTCGTGGAAAACCAACACCTATTATAGAGTGGTTGAAGAATGGCGATAAAATAACACCGAATGATTATATGCAGATTGTGAACGGTCATAATCTTAGGATACTAGGACTATTGAGCACTGATGCTGGTATGTTTCAGTGCATTGGAAGAAACACAGCTGGCAGTGTTCAAACGTCTGCTCGTCTAACCGTTAAAGATCAAGGTAATATTCACTTACAAAGTACTTATGTTGTAGTTCCTTATGTTTGTTACCTTTTTTCATTTCTTTTATTATTTTGTTTAATTTTTATTTGGTTTTTGTTTCGTTATTATTTGTGACTTTTCAGTTAAAAGTAGTGATAGATCCATTATTAAATCACATCCGAAACCTTCCGTTGATTCGGAGTATTATGATAACGATTATTATGATAATGATGAAGATGACGAAGAAGATGAATATGAAGAAAAACAAACTTTCAATACAAGAGATAAAAATTTACAAAAGCAATTATTTAATTCATTAACAACAGAAGATTCAGATGATTCTAAATTAGATGTTTTTAAAATTACACGCAAACCATCAGCGAGCTCGGAACAGACTGCGAATACAACGCCAGGTGCACCTAGAGATGTAGAAGCACAAATCGTAAAACCAAGATTCGTTACTCTCAGCTGGATGGAACCCATTAAAAATCCGGAGGAAGTAATCTCGTATTCAGTATTTTATAAAATGGATTCCAGTGAAAGGTGAGTAATTGGTTAACTCAATAATGGAGTTTAAATGACTATTAATTATATGATTGTAGGGAAAGAAAAATTACTACAAAATCGAGGGATGATCAACAAGTCAATATTCAAGGGTTATTGCCAGGACGCACCTATCTATTCCGTGTTGTGGCAAATACAATTAATGGAATCGGTGACTCGTCGAATATGATTGAAGTGAAAACCCAACCTGAAGAGAATATTGCCGGTACACCTGAAAATGTTCAGTGTCAAGTTTTAAGTGATACAGAAATTCAATTAACGTGGAAACAACCAAAAGTGACTAATGGTGTTATTAACAAGTATCGCATTTATTATTCTGAGGCTGATGTGGGCAGTGAATTACATAAAGACAGTACATTTTTACATGCCAAATTAACTGAATTAAGGCCATATACTGAATACACAATATCGATAGTGCCATTTAATCAAAACGGTATGGGCGATTCATCGCCCGAGATAAAGGTTAAAACCCATTCAAATATTCCAACAGATTCACCACGTAATGTGACATTAGAACCATCCGGTGTAACGGTAAGCGATAATGCAATTTCTTTATTTGAACAATAAATATAATCTAAATTACCATTGTAGTCGATTACGGTTCGATGGGAACCACCACCAGTTGAATATCAAAATGGACCAATTACTGGATATAAAATTCGTTATAAGAAACAACGTAGTACAGCTAAATTGGAAACGACACCAGCTAATGTTCGACATTATGAAATAAAGGATTTAGATCGAGATTCTTTGTATCAAGTAAAGATTGCTGCCATGAATGTAAATGGTACCGGTCCATTCACCGAATGGTATAATATTGAAACGTTTCAAAATGATTTCGATGAAACTCAAGTGCCTGGTCAGCCTACTTTCATTAGAAGTAAGTTATCAAATGATCAATATTATGGAATTAATCTTAAACTGGTATACATTTGATTTTAGCGCGTGCTCTGGCTGAGAGTATTGCAATCAACTGGGGTACACCGGAGAAGGCTGATGTGAGAGTAAAAGTATACATAATCGGTTGGGGTAAAGGAATTCCCGATGAAGAATCAATCGAGGTTGACGAGAAACTTCGATATTATGAAATCACTGGTTTAGAGAAAAACAGTGAATATGTAATTTCAGTTCGAGCACGTAATAAAGTTGGTGACGGTCCACCAATTTATGATTATGTTCGTACGAGAGAAGAAATTACGATCGATACACCAACGCCATTAGAAGTTCCTGTTGGTTTACGTGCCATTACAATGTCAGCAACATCGATTGTTGTCTATTGGACAGATACCACGTTAAGTCGTAGCCAACAAGTTACAGATAACCGACAGTACGTGGTACGATATAATGCAGCTGGATCCAATCGATATAAAACATATAATACGACTGATTTGAATTGTATGATAGCCGATTTGAAATCAAATACTCAATATGAATTCGTTGTGAAAGTAGTGAAAGGACATCGTGAGTCGTCTTGGTCAATGTCTGTATTCAATACAACACAAATTGGTGTACCGAATTTGCCACCAAGAAGTCTATTAGTCAAATCTGATGAGAACAATAAACCAGGCAGTGTCGTTGTGCAATGGCAGCAGCCACAAAGTTCAACTGGTCAGATAACTGGTTACATTGTTTATTATACAAATGACACAACTAAACGAGATCGTGACTGGCAAGTAGTAGCTGTCGTTGGTAATGTAACGAGAGCATCGATCCCAAATTTGAGGCCACATTCAACGTATTATTTTAAAGTTCAAACACGTAGCAATAAAGGAGTCAATGGCCCCTTCTCAACTATGGTCTCCTATTCGACTGGTCAATTGGCGAATATAGAAAATCAAGGACCATTGAGCTTCATGGATGACGCTTTTATTCCTTATGTCCTAAGCGGCATACTCATATGTGTACTGCTTCTCATTCTCATAATTGTACTTTTTTACTGCCGAAAGAAGCAACCGTCGACGCCAGATCATAAAGAAAGGTAACAAACAAATAGTTTAATTTGATTTAGTTACAATTTTCATCCTACATTATAATTTTAGTTATCAAAAGAACAATGCTGGCATTAAACCACCAGATCTATGGATACATCATGACCAAATGGAATTGAAGAATATGGAAAAGAATAATACATTAGGTTGTAGTGATGCAGCATCAAGTAGCGGATTAACATTACCGCGTTCAATAACACATGATTACGACCCAGATGTACCAATGCAAACAAATCTAATGTCAAACACATTGGAAAAATGTTCATACATACCAAGTCAAATGAGTAAGTGTAATTACAATTAAGTCCTTGTTATTGAATTATATTGATAATGGAATTGTTATTTAGGTTCTTCAGTGACTTCCACATTAGATAGAACTAAATGGAAACCACAATATAATGAACGTGGAATGATTCAAAATGATGGAATGATAATGCCACCATCTTCTCAATCAAATTCATTGGTACAAACACCCGACCAACCATATAATTATGATACACTGCAATCAAACTATAGGTGAGTAACGAATAAGTCCTTAATAAGTGCACATTATTCTATTCAAATTAGACTGAATGGTACATAAATTAGATTTCACGAAATGTAAGATACACTGCAATTTGAATCTGAACTTCTTTTTCGTTTCGGTTTGCACACTTCTGGTGAATTCGAAAGTTTATGTGATGCTTTACGTTTTCTAATTCTTCTCGGTACAACTGGAGAAGTTCTCATTGATTGATATTGAATTATAGGATTCCTACGAATTTTTGATTTCTTCTTTCGTCGAAGATATTTAGTGCGACGACGCCTTGGTTTTGCTTTCAATCCTTGACAGTTTCTAAAATATTTTTTCCATCTGGTTTCCCTAACTCGATTAGCCATCATTATATAAGGTAACTGTTCGGTAATACTCATTTTATTCCATGTTTCTCCTGCCAGTTTAGCCATTTGTGTAATACTCATATCACAGTGATCAATCCGAAATTTTCGTAAGAAATTAAGGAACGGATTATTTGTTCGTTTGCCTGCTTTATAACATCGCTTAACAGGAGACACTTTCAATTTATTGTTTGATTGATTTTTCTTTCGTTTCCGTCCCATTACTCTGTTATACAAATCGATGATCATTTGCTTTATCGATCTCCATTGATTAATACTTTCTAATTCCTTATCATCATCAAGTGTGTCTAAAATATCAATTGTTTGGTCTTCCGTATCTGGAAGATTAACATTACTTGTAGCTTTAGAATGCATAGAAATATAACACTAATACACTTTAAATCACAAGAATTCGTAAATTTATTTCAAACATTATAAAAATTCAAATGAAAATATTTTGGAATAAAATAAGAGCAATCAAATGACAATTTCAAAATTAAAATTTGACCGAAATCAACATTGACTGATGTTAAACAAAACCGAAAACAAGTAAATTGATTCCAAATTAAGTTCTGGTTTACCATTGATTGCATAAGGACTCATTGAATACGTTATGCTATTAAAATGAATCCACAAGGTAATTCAATCAGCCGTTATGAGAAAGTAAACTCAGTCGATTCAAATCACTTGTTTCAATGATGTTTCTTATGTTCGGGACCATTGATTGCAGTCTTGATATTTTTTTCTGCTGGCATATAACATTCGGAATAGAATGCAAATGGTGGAGCCTCATATTGTTGTTTCTTTGGCAAACCTTTATCGTCGTCCATAATATCGTCTGGATACAAAAATTTCTGTAGTCTGGGATTCGGTGACGGTGGCGTCTCATATATTGGCATTTTATTATTAATCCATTCGAATTTCTTAAAAAACGACAATGGTGATAATTTAATGTTGAGGCCAAAACCTAAATTTGATAATATTTGATGGAAATTTTTCATTTTTGTAAACAATTCTGGTTAATTAAATATTGTGTAATGTGAATGATTGTCATAATTCTGATAGAATTTACACTTATTTGGATACTTTGATATCAACGAAATTTTCTTTTTATGCTTTCAGTAATCCTGTTACTTACAACAGAAATATTATAAACGATACATCTAAACGAGGCCTTGGACATCCACTACAAAGTTTCAGTGTACCAGGACCACCTACAATTGCACCGTTTATATCAAACACATCGAAACATCCTAGTAAGTAGTCGGTGATTGATTTAGTTGAAAGCAATTTTCATTTAATTCATATCCATTTTAACAGCACCAGCAGTCACAATTCGCCCACAGAATTCATCGCCATATAGAAAATGTGGATCAGTGCAAACATCAATTGCAAATCGTTTACAAAATGGACCAATTGTAGCGCATTCAAGCGATGAAATTCAACAGTTGGCACCGAGCACTTCAACCGAAGAATTAAATCAAGAGATGGCTAACCTGGAAGGATTAATGAAAGATCTAAGTGCAATAACGGCCAACGAATTTGAATGTTGATAAAATTTAAGTGAAAGAGAAAACACGTTTAGATTTTTAAAATATTTTATCTGTATAGTTCAATTCGCAATCGTTTCGTTTAACTAAATCGATTAATGTTAAATTGAACTTATCATTGGATGTGTAGCTATAATTAATTAATCAAAAACAAAACAGGATTTCTTAGTTAGATAATTCGTTTTATAATTAGTAACGAAAAGCGCCTTTTATTTTATTTTTTATAATTTACTTTTCGTGAAGTGAGATTTTTTTTTAATTTATATTATAATTTATACACAATATGTATTTCAAATGAATTTGAGGTACAGATAGTTATTATTTTCTTTTGCCAATCGAAAAATATTCTTTATACAATAATGTGAATTTTTAATTTGAAAGTTCATTTTTATAATAATTTTATTTGAATAAGGAGACTAATGAATCGTTTATAAATTACAAATTTCGGTTTTAAGAAAACAAAAAGAAAAAAGATATGAAACGGTTTTATACAATCAATTAAATGTAGACATTGAAGAACTGACTAGTAAATTGAAAACAGTAAAGGAAATTTATAAAACTGCATTTTAGTGCAAATTTACTAATGTTTGAAATGACATTTAAGACATAGCAAATCAAAAGTATAATTATTACTAAATAAATTAAAGTATCTAATTACGGCTCTGATTAAGTGGTTAACAATACCGTTGAACATGTTAAGAGATTATCAGAAATGTCGAAACTATACATGAAACTCATTTTCAATGATTCGATCTAGTTTTGTGTATCGAATTGTTGATGTGATAATATTTCCCACACATGAGTGTATTATAAATGGTGTACCTATATAATGAGGAAACGATTATATTAAACGCGAAAAAATTATATATTTTAAGAGAATCACTATTCAATTACAATAATGTGTAATTTAATGTCCGGTTTAAAGTAAAAGAAAAATGAAAACACAATATTAATGAAATCACAATTTATTAATGTTCTTTAGTGTTGTATGGAATTTTATACTTCTTTTTTATTATTAATGTAAAAGAAACTCTTATGAATATCATGAAATTTTTTTGTACGTATTTTATATAAGAATTAACAGTGACGTAACGTGAAAGAAACATAAAAAAGTGTTTAAAATACCTTTAAGTAATTTAGTAATATCATCGGTTTTACTTTTTTTTTTATAAGAGATCATTTCTTTAATTTTACGGAGATGCTAATTTACTGTCATTGGCATAATCATACAATTTTTTTGTTTTCCTTGCCATAGTATTCATAAGGTTTATTATACTATTATAACACATACATTAAGTAAACCACTTAGTAAACAGTATCTCTACTAATCGACTAACGATTAATCTATAAATTTGTACTAATTAATTAGTCATAGATCTAAGATTACCTTTATAACGAATAAAACGTTTTATACACAAAATAAATAAGAAGTATTATTCGTAATATTTTGCACCTTTCATTATTGATTTTCTCTGTTGCAGATGATGATTTCTAGGCCTGAAAAGTAATCCATTTAGCTGAACATTGGTAATGATACACATAGAATTTCTTATTAATTTTCAATTAATTTCATTTATTTTTATTGAAAAAAGTCTTTATTAATTTAAATATAGGAACAAATAAAATTAATGTTTCATATTTTCATTAAGTCCAAATATAATTTATAAAATTAGTATTGAATTATCACTATATATTTTATATATACTTGGTACATATATAATACATAATTTATTATGATTCAAAATAATAAAAAAATAAAATAATAATAAATTTATCGCTAAAATAATTTATATTTTGAGCCACATGGCTTTATAGCCGAATAGTAAATTTAACAATTAAAATACTAAAAATTCATAATTCTAACAGTTTTCCATTTTAAATTTTAAATAAATATCGTGTGCCATTTATATAAGTGAATTCCATTAAATATTATTTTGAGATTTTTCATACCATCTTTTACGTGTGTAATATTCGTATTTAAACAAAATTTGTGTTTTATAATTTGTGCAAATTAATTTATCGTTATTAGATTTAAAGAAAATGGCTAATTAAATAAAAATCTCAGTAGAAATTGGTTGGGAAAGGTTGGGATTCATTTAAATTATTACAATTTTAAATATGATAAATTGTTATCATTATCTTTATGTGTTTTTTGTTTTGTTTTCTTGCCTTATCATACCTATCTAAAGATTATTGAATAAATAAAAAATAGATTTAACTAGTAAGTATTCGTTAATAGGTTGGATCTCATTACAACGGTAATGATGTAGTGGATTAACATCAAATTTAATTTAATCGTTTTCTTTATTTCTTTTTCTTTTACATTTTACTATTGATTAACATTATGGTTTCATTCTAATAACGGTGCAATGTTATTTTAATTTATTACAATTGATCGTTTAGTAAATTAATGTATAAATTAAAATAATAATAAAAAAAAAAAACATAAAACATAATATTACTAATAAAAAGAGATCTTTCAATACCTGATGAAACTAATATTTAGTTGATTATAGACTTTTATATTTTATAGCAATTTAATTAAATATTTCATTTATTAATTCGATTGATTTAGTTCTTTCAATTGATTACCTTTTTATTCTGTATTTCATCTTCTTCTTATTATTATTATCAAATAGCTTAGCATTTATATTATATAGTGAAAAATAAATATGCTTAATTAAATACTTAAAACATGTGTATTTCATTTAAATTTGATTACAACTAGGAAGCAATTATACGTATTGGGGGATTATAGAAAGAGTTGAGTTCAATTGAATTTAAATTGTTTTGTTCTTATTTGTTAAATATCATATATTTGTTGTATGTTATTATAGTCATTTGTAGTAGAATATTTACAATTTCATAATAATTAAGTTTCCATTTTCATTAGTTTTTGTGTTTTTTTTTTAAATATTTTATTATTCAGTGAACAAATTTTTATTAGTTTTTATTTTGTTACAAATTTATCATATTCCATTTGTGGTCTTTGGTAAAAGTTTTCATTTAATGCTATCAATTAATTAAATAGTAGTTACTATGTATCTTACGTAATGCATAAGCAAATTTCCATTTTAATTTTATAATTTAAGAATTATGTTTTAAGTGTCACTTAAATCAACGTTTAGTTCATCAATAATTGAACCAAAAAAATCCAAATGATTAAGATGTTCATTACAAACTGATGGAATTTCATTGAGAAGAATTTCTTTTGTTTATTTTGCGCAGAAACGTTTATTATATGCACTCTAAATCGTGAAATTATTGCTTAAATATTTAAATCTCAAATAACAATTGTTTCTTTATCTATTTCATGATTGCGTCATAACATATTATTTATTGTTAAATTTTTTTCGTTATCAATACAATGATGTCAATACAATAAAAACCAAACTAAAAGTGTTTTTATCTATAAATTTTGATTTTAAAAGGTAAATGAATTTCATCAAAATTCGCATTTATTAATTTTAATTCTTATTCATATAAAATTTGTTTTATTAATTTGATAAACTTTGTCATATTTGCAAATTGAGATTCATATATTCTATTGGTACAAAACAAATGTATTTGAGAGATGCTGTATTTTATCGAATAATTTTTTTTTTGTTTTTTTTTTTTAAAAAGCAAATGTTCACTGGTTAATACAACAATTGTTAGCCAATAGAATTTAGAGTAATCAATAGAGTGGTTCATCAGTACAGTGTTAATGTAAGATTCAACATTATTCTCACATTTCACTAAAATAATTCATCAAAAATAATATGAATCTTATAAGTTATAATAAAATATTTGACTGTGGCATTAAAAAAAAAATAAAATACTGTATTTGTCAAACTGGAATTTATGTAAATTATAGCATGACTTTCTTCCTAAATGTAAGGAATTTCCATTCAAACATGTAATGTGAATTTAATTGATTTGATTGATGATCAATGTCTCTTAAACTATTACGTCAGTCCGCCCCCATAGATATTTCTTATTTCGCTGTTATCATATACACCCATATCAATTGAAATGAAACGCGCCAAGAACTTTGTACAAATAACACATCCTACGCAATAACATTAAGGATTCACTAGAATCTCATGACTTTGTAATAGTGGTCCATTACGAATTCGTTAGATGGTTTATGCCACCAACATGCTATCAAATATTTTCAGTTCAAACACTTTAGCAATAATAAATTTTCAAAAGAACAAAATTTTATGTTCAATTCATTCTTAAATATGGAAACATAAGAAATAAAAAATACTTAAATCTCTGTCGAATGCATTAATGAATTTTCTTTAGTTTTCATTTCAGGGATAAAATAAAATCTATTTTATACTGCAAGGAAGCATAAAATTGTTCAACAACCCGAAATCTGCAGTTATCTACTAACAGTTCCTTATCTTGTTCATTTTCTTTTTTTGGGGTCAGAGACTGACAGTCTGAACCATCTCTTATGGTGGTTTCAATTAAATTTTCTTTTCTCTATGTTTATGTTTTTTTTTTATTTGTGTGTCGATTGTTAGTTATCTCTTCTTGTTATATTTTATATGCTTTAAGGATTAATGATTGTGACTCATAAATTATTTATTGTGACGAATAAATTATCATAATTTAACATTTTCTTAATGTTCCGGTTTCCATTATAGAAAACAGAAATGCAATACTTAAAATAACTGAAAATGGTAATTGTCTCTTTTAAATTATCCGAAAAAAAAAATTGTTTGAGATAAATACATACTACTCGTATATGAAATAAAGAAAAACTATGAAAGTTGCAACCACTAACAATAAATAATTATTAATGAAAATAAAGAATCTATAGTGGGCAGCATACATTTCGAAAGCGACTTTATGTCCGTTTAAACTGGGTAAATAAACTATCCAAAATAATTTCACATTTAGAAAAAAAATTCGGATACAAAACTAAAAACAGATTTATGCTCGTATGTGTGTGTCTGTGTGTCAGATAAAAATCAATGCCATTTCGAAGACATTTGACCATTACAATAAATCTCTACATAATCAATATACATCTTCCTTATCACATTAACATTTCCAATTTATAGTTACATTAAATAGAAGGAAACTAATAATTCATAGAAAATAAAAAACGGATCTCTTATATCATTTTGTTTTATCCTCTTAAATAACTCTTCTATTAACTTATATAAATGTTCAAATTCAAATCCATTATTCCCATCCATTGATATCAATTCAATCGATACATATCACATTTAAACTACCACATTATACCCAAAATAGAAAAATAAAATTAAAATAAAATTACAATTAATTGAATTTTATGTGTGCTCAGAACAGTTTCAACCATACACATTCAAATTTCCAGATACCGAAATAACAAAATAAATGAAGAAGAAAATGAATATAAAATGCTCAGCATTAAATACATTGTATCATTTCTGTTTTATTTTTTTTGTTTTTTTTGTTTTATGAATTTCATTTTGGAACCCGCCAATATCTAAAAATGTTCTTCCGGTAATTTGAATTTCAATTACAATTAAAAATTTGTTTTTTTGTTTTTTACTTTTCAATTTTTAATGAATTGGTAGCGGTTTACGTCCACTAATATTCTTATTATGACGAAACTTTGGTGGCAAATATATATTTAATTCCTCATCTAATTCGGGCTGATAATTTTTCATTTTACGTTGTTTATTATGCTTTTGATTACGATGATGTGATGGTCGTATACTAGCCAATGTTCGTTCATATGGCCGCGTACTATTCTGTAACATTGCTAATTCTTTTCTATATTTTTCTTGGGCACGTTGGATCCGATGTAATTCACATTTGGTTTCACGACGCCAATTCGTCATATTCACCCCTAATTTTTCACATTCAATTGCATATGCTAAATAACTGTCACAATAGCACATCTTATATGGACATGAACACATATCAGAATTACATGATTTATAATAATTCATACTATACAATTTACTATGACAATTACCAAATACCGTTTGTTTATCTGCCGATTCATTTAAATGTTTACAGTTTGTATTCGGCTCTTCACTCTTGCAACCCTTAAATTTTCTTTTATTCTGTTGTAAACATTTTTTTTGTCCACCCACACGCCATGAACTGGCAAACGCATGAATTTTTGTATCATTCAGTACAGTGCCAATACGAAGCTTTAAATCATCTGATGATTTTTCATTATAGTTACCACATAAACCACATAATTTATTTTTATATGTTGGCGGCACTTGAACTTGCAAAAAACTATTACCATTCCATAGTAGTTGGATACCAATTGATGTATCAACAATGACCCCATTTTCTGATTCTTTTACATTTACACGATTTGGTATTGTGAATGGTAACTTTATACGTGAACCATTTATTTTAACTCGCATCTTTTGTCCAAGATTCACTTTTACATCCATAAATCGAAGTGTCACTGTCTTAATCCATGATGATTTTTTAACTCCACGATCCTCGTTAGTAATCCGTATTGAAAAATTTTTGGCATCCGTACAATCAGCGGTTAGCAGATATTTACATAAACCCTGGAAACTATAGAATTTTCCATCGAATGTCTTATAATGTGGATCTCCAAATACTGTGCATACACCATTCGCTTCAACACATTTATCACAACATTGGCCTGGTGATTTGACCAATGTTTCCGTTGGTAAACATTTTAATTTTGGACATTCATTTTTCATACAAATCATATTACCATTGTTACATCGGCACGATGTACAAGCATCAATGTCCCATGTTTCATTATTCTGATATGATTTACCATTGTATATACATGATGATTGAGCCTCCATTATAATAGGACACTGTGGACAACAGTCACCCGGCCGTTGAATTTGTGAATCTTTGGCACACTCTAATACAGGACATGTATTCCGTTTACAAAATGATGTACCATTTCGGCAAATACATTCAGCACAATGTTCAATTGAAAATCGTTGACCGTTTGCGTATTGCTGGTTCCCGATAAAACAATAGTCTAAAAACTCTATAAATTACATGATGAGAATGAATATATGAGTATCACAGATTAAATGAGTTTGTAATTATAATAAAATAAGACAGTAAACTCACTTGGATTCTCGATAACGTCCCGTTTTTTAATACATCGGGGACAACATTCACCCGGTCGTTTTCTTTGTAATGACTTTGGACAATCAATAACCGGACATGCTTTCTTCATACACGTTAACCGTCGATTTGTACATTTACATTTCATACATGAATCTTCGCTCAACGTTACTTCACGACCTTCCTGTACCAATTTTCCATTCAGTTTGCAGCCTAAATAAACCAAAAATTATAAATTATAATAAATTAATCGAATTGGCAACAATTCTATATCATTTCTATTATATTAAGATTAAATAACATGAAATATTAAATTCTATATATTATCACCCACATCTTTAGTTTTCTATTATAATTCCAGTATATTTCAATAATAAATTTTATATAGATCTCTTTCATGTTTTTCACTCTATTCTTATACATGTGGCGTCCATAGATTATAATTTATTATAATTTAATTAATCATTCAACGGATTTATATCGCCAGAAAAAAAAAAAATTAAATCGAAAATGTATCTTCTTTAAATCGTAATCATAGATGGAAACCGATCTAGAAACTAAAATCAAATTTGGTTGATAATTTTGCGATTATCAGGGGTTGCCAATAAATTTTTTATTTTTTTCCTTCATTGTTCATTCAACCATCGATGCCAATACCATTAACATAATCATGTGATTTTATTCTTTTTTTTTTCATTAAATTCAAAATGGATTTTTACCATTTGGCCAAAGACCATAAAAATATATAAAAGTAACGAAAAAAAAAAGAACAAAATGAGAATATCATTTACGATAGCTAATGATATGTCTCGATGAATTTTGATAAAAACCGATTATACATAAGGAATATTAACAACATTTAATTAGTGTAATCAAAAATCTTAATAACTCAAACAAATCATTAAGATCTGTATCCACCATTTAATAATGTTGTGAAAGAACAAATTATTATATTTTTGTTAAGAAAAATGAATCCCATTGATGGATATAAGAATACAGATTGTCTCCCGGGCTCCTAAACGATACGTATAAAAATTCATTCTTATTCTTTTTAGATTTAATGATTCACATAATGATTCTTAGGAATGTTTCGCTACCGCTGATGAAGTTGTTCACCAGACAGGTAAATAACGTATGAATAATAATAAAAAACCAACAACAAAATAAGGAACAATCGCTGATCATTCGTTTTAAAACCAAAAAAAAAAAAACTTTGTTACTAAAAGCCATTCAAGAACTTGAGCCAAAAGAGTGCATGAGATACTATTCCCTATATGAGATATTAAATGCATCCTATCGACAAACTGCATGGGAGATCTTCATAAATTCACGTTTTAAGAGATGTTCTGTATATGTCTCAAAGCAAAAAAAGAAAAATCAACTTTACACACAAAAAAAAATATATAAAATTGAATAAAAAAAAATACTCCAGCAATTCTCTTGGTAAAAACAAAGAGAAAAGAAAGAGATCCCACGAAACGGACAATAAATTAGACCACCCAAAGACACTACATTATTATTATGACTCTTTTATATTTTTTCACGAAAAACTTTTAAATTGAATAATTCTCTTCTGTATATGAATGATCTTTGATCGATTTTTCTCATATACATATGACTGAATTGAATTGTATTCCATGAATAATGCGGTTATTCTAATATTATTTGTAATAATATTTTTTTATTTTTCATTGTAGGTACTTGCAATTAATGTTGTTTCGTTTTTTATTTAAAAAATAATCATATTTTATGATTCCATAAAGATTTTATTTTTATTTTCTGTTACTAAACTTTATTTTTGCGCAATAGGTAAACACGATTCCATCTATTTTATCATTATTGAAAGCCTAAACATTCATAATATAACTGATGTATGTAAAACAATTGTTGTGAAATCAGAATGTTTCTTTTTTTTTTTTTTTTTGCTTAATTTCCCATTGTCTTTTGTTGGGCCTTAAAAGAATGATTTAACAGAGATTTGCATTACACAGCGATTTTCTTTCAATTTGGTATTATTTGATTTTATTTTTCCCATTTTGTTAGTTTTCATTTATTATTTTGTGAACCAATTGTTTTGAAAGCATTACGATGCCTATAAATTAATTTCAATTGAATATACATTTTGATTTTATTTGAATACTAGAAAATGATGTTAATTCTTTACAGATTATACTAAAATTGGTCATAAATTATCGTTTTAGCATAATCGATGTTGTATTGCATTTGTTATTTTTTTTTTTTCCTTTTAGATAATTTTCATAACAAATCAACAAATCATAACAAACAGCCCATAATTGTATTCAAATTTTTCTTAAAAACAATTTATACAATTGATTAAATGCAATATGAATGATTTGCAATTATAAAAATTTTTATGTATTATTAATGTGAATTTTAAAAACAAATGAAAATAAGTAATAATAATAAATTTCAAATAAAAAACAAAAAAAAAAAAAAAACTCACCTAAACAAGTTGGACAACATTGGCCAGGTTTTGGCGGTTCATCACACGACGGGTAACACTGTAGATTTGATTGAGTTATTATTCCAGCTACACACTTATAATGAGTACAAGGATCTTGGGGATCCGTCCATTCTGATCCACTAGAATAGGTCATGTTGTTGAAATGACAATCTAAAATCAATTTAAAAAGGAAAAAAAAAATTCAATTTTTAATTTAAATATCGTCTGATAATATTCAATAAGAGACATAAAATTTGCTTTTAAACTCACCTAGACATCGTTCACAACAATCACCACTCTGTCTTTTCTGTTTAAAATAACATTCGTCGATTGGTTGACATGCCTTTGAAATACATTCAACGAAACCATTCTGTATTGGTTAATAAAATGAAACAAAAACAAAAAAAAAATAAGAATTAAAAAGACGGAAAATTTTATTAATAAAAGAGTCAATGTACACAAGAAGGAAATTGAACAAAATGTTAAGAAACGACATGTTAACCAAAACATAAATACAAATTAAGCAATGGAATTTTAATGAACCAGCAAATTATCGATGAAATAATCATAAGTAAATACTCTTGATCCTCAATTAAGAGTACAAAACGTTGAATATTTCAGCTAAAGTGATATTATTTGTTGCAATCACATCTCCATTTGATTTGTTTCTCTGTCTCTCTCCCGTTTTCTTTTATAAAATACAACGCTAAAATACTATTAATTCATTTTTTTTTTGTTCTTCATCTCAGTAATAAAAGTCTCAACACACATAGAATATTAAAATACTCAATATTATTAGACAAGATCACTGTCTTGATTGTTTTTATTGAATTTTCTTTGGGTTTTTTTTTTATATTTTCATAATGAAATTACACGTTTCACATGTAAGTATGTATTCTTAAAATACACCAAGAGTTAAGAGAAAAAATAAAATAAAACTAAAAAAAAAAACCAAAAATTAAATGGTAAGCAATACACTTGGGGAAAATAAAGAATACTAAAGTTGAAGAAGGTATGAAACACCAGTTTTCCCAATGAGTATGTGTAATTTTAAAAGAATTTTAACAACATCCATATATTATATAAAATTATGTATATTGAGAGACAAAAATTATGTATTAAAAAATTAAATAACGGGGGTACATAAACATTAATATGAATGTATAATGTACAAGGTCGATAAAGGCCGTTCCACTAGCATTTATGTATATTTTAAAAACTACATAAATGACGTTACGTTTTAAGAAATACAACAAAAACAAAATATTATATTTATTTTTCTTCTTATTTTACATCATCATCATCTTATTATACACTTAAATGTGTATAGTGAATTTTATTTTTCATTATGAGCTGGTTTTTTCAGTATTTGACATACATAAAGTCATCAATTAAGTAATACATATTAAAGATCTCTACCAACTCTTTATAATATTAATAAAATATGAATACACTTGGGATGAATAAGAGCGATAGATCTTTAATTAACGTTGAATTTATACTTCTTATTTTTTTGTTTCTAAAACGTTTACGTGAAATTTTGTTTTTTTTTTTTTTATATTCTTACTTTGCTATCTGATTCCTAAAGTATCTCTCATTTGGTGGCACATGAATACTACTAAAGAGATGCTGTTTGGGCCACTAAACTCAAGCAATACTGATCTTTTATTATATTTTTTTCGCAAATTAAATCGTTTTTATTATCGTATTAGTGTTTCATATTGTATATCGTTTACCTTGCTTCCACTATATTAAGTTCTTCAGTGTTTTGAGAATAAATACAAATGTATTTTTTTTTTGTTTAATTCTTTCAATGTGTAAATTGATTACATTATCTATACGTTAAAATGTGTGTTACCAACTCTTATATAAGTAATTTATCCGAAATTGCAAGTAATTAATATGGACAATAATCAGTGGGCTATTTACATCTTAGATAATTAAAAATATTCTACTACAGTACTAAAATGAATTAATGCGAATTATAATTAAAATAGTAAACTATTGGATGTATTTAATTGCTTTGTTGGCCATATTACTACATCGCACTTAACACTCTATGGCAGGTTAATACTTAAATGTGCGATAATAAAATTTAAAGAAAAACCTAAAGGAGAGAGAGACTCAATAATCATGGACAGAGAAACTTTCATTAAACGAAACTAAATTTCCAATCAATGGAATTCCACCTGGAAATTCAACACCAGATTACGTTTACAGTTGTATATGAATCAAGAGCACAAAAACAACAGAGACTGAGAGCGAGCAACAAAAATAAATAAATAATAATCACCATGAGACATACTACATAAGATTAATAATGGAAAACCAAATCGTAAAAATTTATGAAATCACAGTACAAAATGAATCTGATTTTGATTACATCGAAACTAATGATTACTAATGTAATGAATTGCAATTTAAAATTTCAAATAACAAATAGCTTAATGCAACCATCGATACAACAACACTTTGATTTAATGAAACAACAACCAAAACTTGTTACATGTTTAAAATTGGTTAAATATTATATTATTGATTATCACAACTCACCTTGCAAATGCATTTAAAACATTTATTGTCATTTATGTCAATTAAAACTTCTTCACCTTCATTTGTACACGGTTGCCGACTTCCAGCTGAAATAGATATAAATATGAATCAATTTAATTAATGTTTCACTCAATTACATTAAACATAATTAATTCAACAAATGTACAAGTTTGTTTCATTCCATTTTCTTACTAGCCAATTCAATATGATAAATTACAAATAATCATTTATTACAGTTCGAGAAATAAGTGAAGAAAAAAAAAATAAAACTGATTTTAATTCATTCTGTATTACATTACGTGTATTTATCATTTCCATTTAGTTATTTTCATTGTAAAATCGAAAAAAAAAAAGCCACGCGAATGCTTTGAAATGAGCAATATTTTTAATGTTGGACTTGAATTACACTCAATTTAATGGATGAACGAAACAGACAGAAATACACCTCGTTCAATTAACGTCATAATTAATAGAATTTTCATGTTTTCGTATTGAAAAATTTTGGTTTTAATTGTCATGTTGATTCCCTAATGCTAATGCACATGTACGTAAGTTGGCGAAATATAAATATGATACAATATAGGGGAACACTTTTAACCGTATTTGTTTTACGTTTGACGTAAAATCAATAAGGTATTCAATTTCTTTAACACTATCCCCATTCATTGTTTCTTAGATACACATATGATGTGTTTTATTTGATTGCGATTCTTCTTTTCTTCAAGTTTTTTTTTTTTTGTTATAATTATTGTATATCAATTTCTCATTAATTCACGTCAAATACACCACAAGTGAAAAATTAGAATTGAATTATAAGATAAAACCAAACAAAATATGAATAGAATCTAATTTAATACGACGTGCTGTTACCCACTATGAGAGGCCCCCATAATATCATCACTGATAGTCTAAATCTTTTGAATAATCACTTCAGGGGTAAATTGCTCTAGACACACGGATGTACTTTACTATAAATAATTATTTTTATAATGACCAAATTTAACTCGTAAATACGCAAAAAATTTATAATTTACCGAATCAGTTGTATTGGACCCGGTATAATTTAAAGAAGAAAACAAAAAAAAATTATTTTTTTTTTTGATTATTTTCATTAAAATTTTTAGTATCATTTAAACAAGTAAACTCATTAAATAGTTATAATAAACCAAAGACCAGGGGCAGTTTGTGCTAATCAGTTAGTCAGATTTTCTACGATTCATATATTGTTTCTATTTTTTTTTCCTTATTCTTCATTCAATGTGGATGCTGTATCTATTTTCTGCCATATGTAAATCATATACACTTAAATAATAATCATATTCATACATAATGATTCCCCCCTTTCTTTTAGTCTAATCAAACTATCGTTTTGTTCTATTAGACGTGTCTAGCCAAATTTATGAATTCAAATATAATTTTTTCTTATTTTTTTTTTTAATGTTCCTTGTTATATTCAACTATGAAATTCTATAATTAGACCGTAACTGCTGTGTTGAATTGTTTTTATTTCTGCAACCGAATTTTGCGGTTTATTCAAACAACCCTCGTTGAATTAAAAGAAAAGATAGAAAAATAAGACAAAAAAATAAAAATTATTCAATTATAGGCCGCCGCACGTTTACAGACGTCACTCATAACCAATAATTAATGAAGAATCATGTATTTGATTTGATATTATCTTAACTTTTTTAATCGATTCATTGGAATAAGAAAAAAAAAAAAGAATCCAAACCAAAAATTAAATTATAAATGTTTGGATAAGCATAAAGAGAGCCGGATTCTGAGGACTGTGTAGCTACCTCAGTTTAACACATCGAAATAAATTATGTTCAAAAAGACGTAATGATCATCTGTCTTAATATCACTTTACATATTTTAATAAGATTCATCTTCTGTTCATACCTTTATTTTATTTTTCCCAAACCAAGAAAAACATGATCATCTTCATGCAACCGTTTCTCAATATTCATTGAAAATATTTGAATGGACACATTTTTCACCGGTGCGGCAATTTTCAAATAGTTAGTATTACATCGAAACAATTATGTAACAAATAAATATAACAAACCTGAAGTATAACAATGATTTTGTTTGTATATTAAATTCTTTTCGTCGGAAGGCATTATAAACAATATAATTCTGTATTTTTGTTTTATTCCTTTTAGTTTGTATGTTGATGATTTTTTTTTTGTATTTAACAGAATAATAAACATTATAAGATTATACACCGAAGAATATGAGATGCATTAACAGATAACTTTATAAACTAATGCATCACCGTCAATATTCAGAGTGTGTAGTCTTAAAGCTGTTTTTCTGTAGCTGTTGTTGATATTTTAGTTTTTCTTTTTTTATTTTATAACTAAGCGCCATCATAAAGAAAATGATATCATAATGAAATAAAATAAGAAAAAGAAAACAACAACAACAACGTCTAAGAAAATAAAACATTATAATGATTCTTGACTGTTAATATCTCTTATTTGTATAAAACTTGTAAAACAAATAATCATAATTTATGTTAAATGTATTTCATAAATATTCATCTTTCTGCATCTCTTGGTGTATTTATATATGTACATATACCATTTGTTTTCCTCCTCTTAACTTGAGGTACCATTAAAAGAGGCAACTGACTCTTTAAATAGTTAATATTATACGTAATAAGAATGCATTTGAATAAATAATCTGGATCTTAAGAAACGTAAAAAATAACAAAAATAATTCTCATGTCTCTTTTTATGTTTGCCATATTACCATCCCAAATATAAATTAATGGAATGTAGATGGATCCCTTTAAGGTAGTGCACACAATTAATTAGTTGTTTTTACCTTTTTTAGATACCATCTACCGGCTTTATTAAGCAAAAAAATACGAAACAAAATATTATGAATATGTTTACAATACTAATTTCTCATATTTCTTCTCATCAGTTTAATTAAATAACAAACTTAAATAACATACGTATGATTGAAACCATGATTCTTCTATTACCATATAAACATTTAAATTGATTTTAATTCAATAATTACGAAACTTAAATTTTATTTTATTTTCAGTTTGTATTTAGAATGGAATGTCGATTATTTGACATTTATTTAAGAAAGACCGTTAATAACTAAACTTTATAAATTAAAACGATACCAAATTCAATGATATTTACGCTTTGGTAATCTTGATGATCTTAATAAAAATTAACAATTTAAAATGATCCACCACCGATATAATGGATTTGATATTTTCATTTTCGTCACAAATAGCATTGATAAGAATACCTGTGCGGCTGATGACCGATTTTAATGATCTAAAAAGACTAATATATTCGATACATAAGAATTATGAATATGAAGTACAGGACATTGGAATATGACGATTGTTTACATTTAATCTGTACCATATTGTAATTTCTTCTAGAATCAATCTATTATTATTTACATATCATCACATGCCTAAAAATGATGAGATGCCAATACCGCGAATTACTAATTTATTAGATGTTATAGATGAAATCTACTGGAAACGTTGCCACGACACGTTAACCGTCCCATTGGTGTGGATCAACAACATCTTGAAATGAATAATTTAAATATTTCTTATATGTTTTTTTCTTATTTCTCTCTTTACTTCTCTTCTGCTTCTACAAAGTAAAAATATTCGATTAAGAACGCGGATCTTGTTTTTTACTTTTTATTTACATAGTTTTTTTTTTTTTTTGATTCTTCACTCTGATGTTGTGCTCTCACTCTATTCCCCTCTTCACATCATAAGGTGTCTCTTTATAATTTTATTTTTTCCTGCTCTACCTGTTTTAAGTTGCTATACTCACCAAAATACGAAAAAAAAAAACTAATGTTATACCGTACAATCTTTCCAATTAACTCAAATAAACGAACGTGTGATGATGGTAAATATTAATATCTAAGTGTATTGTCAACTTATTATTATGTTGAATTAATTATCGCCTAAAATGTAATGTTTGAATGGAGCCAAAGAACATCAGTAACCACAATATCAAAACCTTAAAGTTCAACTACATAATATTTCAATATGCTATGCACTTGAATGTGAACCGTCTCCATTGTTAAACAAACTACTTTATTTGTATGTTAAACTATTCAATAGTATTCTGATCTTTTTTTTTCTTTAATTTAATTTATATTTTTTGCACTAACCACGGATTCCTATGCGAAATGTACATTTTGATTCTCTTTTTTTTTTCTTATTAATTCATCGTCGTGAGACAGATGATGATGAAGTAAAAACAATAATAAGAATACTAATAATAAGTACAATTGAGAATGGAATTTGATATACTGAGGGGGGGAATAGTCAATTATGTATTAAGAAAACATATTGAATTATTCTTATGTGCTTTTTCTTTTGTTGGTATCTCACTTGCCGTTTTGTACGTTTGAATGACATGTAAGAAATATCAAGTGGGGTTGCCTTATTGTCAACATCTGTAGAATTCAATTAACATTTTATTTTTTATTTTACTAGACGGATATTTAAGGTTTCACGTGGTTATATGTTCATTCGTCCTGCTTCTATCATGATGTGATGAAACATAATCATTACGATTTACAATGAAAATAATAAAATTAAACGGAAATTTAATTAATAAATCACAATCAATCATGGTCAATTTAAAAGACTTGTGTCTAAAGCAGAAAATTCCCAATTACTTGAGTATAACTAAATAATTACCCATTTTGTTAAATTTAAAGAAAAAAAAAAACTCGTATAATGTGATTCATTTACTTACATATAAATGGCGATACAACCTGCGCGACCGAAGATTTAATTAATATACAAATAATTATTGAATATACTAAATAATTTATTAGACGATTCATTTTATGTCGTTAATTCTGCTATATACCCTTAACATTGAATAAGATTCACTGTATAATTTATTTATTTTAATTATTATCCACAATTTTAAGACGTTGTTGAATTGTTGTCTCCTTTAAAATCTTATTGTAGTCATTTGGATTTCTGTAATAAAAAAAAAAAATCAAATGATTAGTTAATGAATACTTATGATTACCACATATCATTGGTGGCTATATTTAATTTAAATCTGATATATTATCCTAACTCCAAACCAATTGAATATTTAATCAATATCAGCTAAATATCATGTTACATAACATGTTACATGAGGCCTAGACATAGTTATCCACATACACGTGATTATAGAACAATCGATATTGATTATTTTTTCTTAGTTCTGACGCAAATCTTCTTTGATTATTATAAAGATGAAAATTCTACAAAATATTTTCCGAGATATCATCATCATAACCAATAATTGAGTAAACGAGAAGAATGAACAGAAAAAAAAAACAAATCAACTACACTTTGATCTTACTAATGTTTCAATCTGTTTCAATTATTTGTTTATATCATCTACAAATTAACTTGTCGATGACCAAAAGAAAAAAAAAATATCTTGTGACTGTTTAATTAAAATCCAACACGAAATTTAATGAAGAAATACAAAAATTCCATTTAAATTCTGTAACAATGAAGATTACAGAAGTTTGGCTCCATCATCTAATGAACAACAAAAATCAATTCAACCAGAAAAGCAGAAAATTATTAGGAAACACATTGAGATTTACTGTTAACAAACAGTAATTATTATGTACCATTTGAAAGCATATTCGTTAAAGTCAACATACTTGTTAATGAAACATTAAATAATTATCATTCAACCGTATCCTGTTGTCCAAAAATTATGATTCCATGGGATTCAATTCAATTTTCCTTTTGCTTATATCAAAAGCGGCGTTATCAAATTGCAATATTTTGTGATAAAACATTTCGTATAATTTTTTTTTTATTTTCCATTCAGTATTTTATACACCCGGAAGTTTAACATCGCGTAAATAATTAAAAATGAGCGAATTTTATATGTAATATCCAAACGACAATATAAATTAAAAACATAATAAGGGATTGACATAAGAATTATAAATAAAATCATAAGAAAACTGTTAACAACGAACAAATGAACAATAATAAAGTTTATGAAAGAATCACAATTTTAAAATGAGCAAAAATTATATTAATAGCCTCGTAATTATTAGAAATTTTTCTATGAAATATTATGCAATTTATTACTGTGATGGTATCAAACATTGAATTGAATTATTTATTGACAGCTAATGAAATAATGTATGTTTATTACAACATTATGGGCTAATGATCACAATTAATGAAGCTCATAATAAAAACAACAAATGCATATTCATTAATTAACATACACTATGAATGTATCAGTCAATTTGCAAAACGGTTTAGTAGTTTAATAATTCTTATTGCATTGTACAATCCATTTTTTTTTCTCTCTTATTTCTCAGACTTGACACAAATGCCTATAAATGCGCGGGATGAGAATAACAAGCGAGATTTAATAATTCAAAACTACTCATAAAGTCCATTGACTAATAATTTATAAATTATATGGATAAGACTATTTACTAAAAACTGAAATAAATAGCAAGCCAATATGGATTAAGAGGAAAATTGCAAAGAAATTGATATTGAGTCATTCCCTCATACTGATCATCCTGTTTATATTACAGACGATAATGTTACGCATGTCGTTTTAAGTCATTTAACATACAATATTATGTCGCCTTAAAACTTAAAATAAAACAAAAAAAAATAAATAAAAGAGAATTCTATATAACAATTTTAACCAATTTGAAATATACAAAATGTATAAATAAAACGTGGTACTATCAGCAAGTTGCTAATTCGTGTCGATGAGTTCAACTAAGTATTACATACATTCATGAATAAGGAATTTCGAGGGTAGACATTCGTGATCAAGAATCGATAATTTACCACACGTTAAGATCCAATAACATTAAAATAAAAATTATTTCAAAATGATTGAATATTTATTAGATCATTCAGCAATTTGTTGTTAGTCGTTTCGTTAAATAAAAAAGTCAAACGATAAATTTATTAACTTGATTTCATTGTAGTTCAATTCAGTTAACATTTGGAACAATTAATATGAAGACACTTTTCACTGTCTTCAACCTTCTCCCACAGGCTAACAATATGAAATCATAATTCTTGCGAATCATTCAAATATTTACCTTGATCTCAAATAAATTTAAAAATTTTATTTTCTTAGATCTCAAATAGGATTAAAATTTGTTTTATTGTTCATAGAAAATTCGAATATTTTAATACTGATTTTTCCTTTTAATTTAATTGATATTTTTCTAGAAAACAAATCGATTCTTAGATTATGTTGAATAGAAGATTTATTATATAAACAGTTATGCTTTAAATTTATATCATAATATTTAAAATTCGCATATAAGAAAAAAGAAAAACTTTCCTTCTTCTACAGATATTTTCGTTCAATTTATTTTATTTGATAAGACGAACCAGCACCGAACATTTTCAAATTGGTATAATCTATAAAAAATTGATTCTTAAAACAACCATCTGATCTCAATATATAAATTCACCACAGAGTTACTTCCACCATCAGTTGTATATTTCAATTTAAAATTTGTAAAGTAAATTGGTTTGAAGGAAATTAACATAATTGAATTATAATTATCTACCCAGTTTTAATTAAGATGAAATTAGATCATTGAGAGGTATTGAAAAAGAAAGCCACACATTAGAAAAAAAAAACAAATAAACTAGCACCTGATCAATGAATCCCCGTATTTGTTACATTAAATAACCCATTTTGTGTAGGTAATTGCGGAAAACTACCACGTATGATTTTAACAAATAATATAATTGATAGAATTAAAAACAAAAACCATTGAATATTCAATAGATTACGATTTACTTGTTACCACCCAGCCTCAATATTACACAAAAATAACGAGTGTAATAATCAAAAGAAACAAAATATAATACATTCGTATGAAGCTATTTCTTCATACATTTAAGATTGTGGTTTACATTATTAGCCCAAAGAGAAGGCAATTGAAACATAATGTAGAATTAAACGCATAAGATTCTATTAACCACAAGGAAAAATAAAATCAAAATTTTAATGCAAACAACATAATGGCGACTTACCTATGTGAAAATTATTTTCAATATTATTTTTGTTGTTGTTATTTATTGTATTTCACTATACCACACTTTAGCTCATATAAAATATGATTACACTTTCATAATAAGAAAACAAACGAACCCCACACGATTTAAGATGAAAGTAGTCATTCCCCAAATAATACGTAATGTTTTCTTATTTATTTATTATGTACTAATTTATTTATTTTCTTTTTAATTCTATCTTGTTTGCTGATTTATTTTAAATTTATTTTTTTCTTTTAAATAATATTACTCTTAACTATACACTTCTTTAGAATTAATTACTTTTCTTATTTATTATAAGAAAATAATTTTATCATAATTTAATAATTTAACTTTTGCTTCTAATTGAATTTATTAAGACCGATTTTATTTTTGATTAGTTGATTCATAAAATTTAATGTGTAACAATTATTTCATACATTCATTATGATTATTATTTTACTGAATGAAACAATTTTTTTTTGTTTAGTTTTAACTGTACTTAATATACACAGTACAAGTTCACATTAAACAATGAATATGTATTTATTTAAAATATATTGTCTTCTTATCAATTGTTGTTGAATGTAATAAGAAACAGCGTAATGTATTGAAATATACAAGTAAAATTGTAGACAAGATGAAATCAAGTGTCACTAAATGTCTCTTTCGTTGATTTAATTGAACACTAATGTCTCACTATTATGTTTTCCTGTGTATTATCGTTTTAATCACAATCATTCACAACAATTATTCGCACTTCTTTATCTTTTCTTTTTTGTTGTATTTTGGAAAATTTTTCTTATTTCTTTTCGTTAATTTTTGGTCTTATACAAATACACTGTTTAACAAGTGACTTTCATTTATTTTAATATTCATAATCAATTATATATATATTGTATTATATAATAATTAGTTTCCGTAGCACTCTGTTAACCAAAGACCAATAGTATAACATATAAAATTTAATGCAAAAAAAAAAAAAAATAAAACAAAACCAATTTTTTATTAATTTGTTTTAATTACACATATGAATGAAATTATTATTTATGCTACTTTATTAACATATTATTATAATCATGTACACTGGGCTCGGTTATTAAACGTAGTGCCAACTGTTATTTATTTTCATTATTATAATATTCTTTTTTAATTTTTTTTTATTTTTATTTCTTGGTTGTTATATTGTATTTTTTTTTTTCTTATATCATTCTGTAGTTACAAGTATCACTCTGTTGCTTAGTATTTCATCTTATGTGTCATATTATTTCATATGTTATTTTAGTGAATAGATGAAAATTATATATAGAGAAAATACAAAAATAATGTGTAGATTTTATATATTTATACACCGTAAAGTATAGTAGATATATTAACCACTTCTATATCGTTCCCATCTAATAATAATTGGCAACGTATTTACTATGCATAATTTATTACAAGTAATATTATGTTTCACTGAATTGCGATTCAAGACAATCGGAAATTCTTTAATTTCACAATATATGTATATTTGTAAAACAATAATCGCGTTTAAATTTTATTTTACTCTCTTGGCTTTTTAATTCTTCGTTTTGTCTCCGTAAATTTTATAATTTTTTTTTTTATTTTTTGTGTGTAAAACTGCAATCTTTGTCACAAATATTTGTTAAGAAATATTATATTAATACACAATAAACGAAATAAGTTAATAATCGTATATAAAACTGTATTTCATGTTTTCAACAGAAAATAAAAATATTTATAAGAAAATAAATTTAAAACTGTAAAGTGTAATTGTTAAAAAGATTTTCTCAATGACACAACACGAATTATTTTTTTCTTCTTGAGAGATTTCTTGTACGGTGAAAAGCACAACTATCGTCAACGGCGAATGGAAACAAACTGAAAAGTGAAATATTATAAGAAAATGAGGCGATTTTACAACCCAATGTTTTATATGTTTCATAGTGAAATATACAGTAAAATTGAAATACAAATGTACGAATAAGTGTATAGAACTTGATATTGTATGTATGAACCTGACTCACTCCTCTAAAAGTTCAAAATTTATCGACGTATTTAAATACTACTATAACTTGACTTTACAAATCCACATACTAACATTTTCATTTATATTCTTATACAGTGAAAATAAAAATAAAAAAATAGAAAAATCTTTGCGCGCGAAGCACACGCTAAATTGAAAAATACACTGTAAGAATATCAACGAAACAATGTACGCGCAGACGAAACATTATCATAAGAATAAATTCATTCATACTTTTTGTGTTATTGTATTTCACTGTATGATAATTAACAAATTCTACATTGAATTGGTCGCTAAGGCAAAAATCGCTTAACGTGGTAATATAAGTCTCCTAATCATAAGATTGTGTCGGTTTAAGCTATTGTAATGTTGAGGACCTTTAACTGATTTTTAATTGTATTGGGCGAATACATTTTTAATATCAAAATGAAATTAATACATAATACCATACAATCACGTTTATCTGCCTATAACAAATAAAAAAGAAATTATTTTATGTACAAATAAATTATTTATACGTTGATATTTCTTTTTTATTTAATTTAATCTTACCTGGTTTTGTCTCTTAATTTGATACTGATAAATATGGATCGTGTTGTCTTTGAATCGCGAATTAATAAAAAATAAGTAAAATTTTTCTCACAGGTGGAATACTAAAAATTGTCCATTTTAATTAGTGATTTACGAAAGTTTTAATTTCTTTTCTTCATTACATGAAGATATTAAAAATACAATTCATCTTAATTTTTCGTTGAATTTGTTATTTTGTTTTGAATTGACAAAAGAGAGATTAAACCTTTAACAAATTCACAATATTCCAATGTACTCATATTGATATGTATACTGTGTTACTTACTGCATACCCTGACCATTTATGAAACCTGTACGTTGAACGACAAGTAGTATTACATAAAATTAACTAAGTATTGCATTTAACTGGTATTTTTATGTTTTTTTTTTTTTTATTTATTTTTTTGCAAACATTATTAAATGGTAGAAAGAAAAATGAATTGTTGTAATTACCACTTAGAATAAAAGGTCTATGGCACTTCAACGATGAGACAATTCTTGAAATTCAACTCGAGATCATAAAGCAGTCACCTTTATTTACTGATTGCTCATTGAAGATGATAAATTTAATTCGTATAAATCATCATTAAACTTAGAACATTGTACAATCATCTTAACATTTTGTACCGAAACAACCGTTTGCTTACATTTTTTTATTAATAATTTTCTTATTCAGCTATAATTGATGAATTTTATTCGCTGTCTCATGTGAATCATTTCTAATAAATACAAAATGAAAAAAAAAAAATTATTATCACCTTTACATTAAAATAATGTAAAATAAATTTAAATTTAATATCAACTCTGTGATGAATTTTTTTTTTCTCTCTCTCTGTTTTACTGTCTCTTGATCTGAGTTTCCCTCTCAATCACCTTTAAATAAAAACCCGTTGAAACATAACAACTGCGAAAAAAATTATTATTTTTATATCTATTAGCAGAAACCAAAACTTTATCGTTACAAAGCCGTAAATTATTAATTTTCACAAGTTTTTTTGTAATACAACTAAATAGATTTTATTATTCATATGATTTTCCATAAATGAATTTAGGATTATTCAATGATGAAACCAAATTTATAGTTTTCAAATAAGAAATGAAACGTTTCCCACAAACGATAAAGTGAATCATATTTTGTTGTATTTTTTTTATTTGTTATTTTTACAAAATATGTTTTATATATTGTTCATTAATGTCTGAATAATCTGTAAAATGTTGTGGGCAATTTACAAATAAAAAATAGACAATTTCAACAGAATTTTTGATGTGACATAGAAACAGAATTGTTCTACATACTGGTTAAATGCTTAGAAGTAACCGCAATCATAAGGATCCCCCTTTGAGAAAGGAGAGTCAATGGACGATGAGTAATACTTGATTCAATGATATTCGAACACAACAATTCAAGGGGTGTTGGTATTGAAGAACCAACACCTGTAGTTAATACTGTGATGGGCCCACCTGTAAATAACTCTTAGGGGAAGCACGGGTGGTCTGGCTATTCATGATTTAATCGATACAAAACAATGCAAATGAATCGTTTACAGACGATTTCAATAAAATCGCATAATCTTAAATCTAAAACAATGTTAGGGTCTCACAGAATGGAACGCTTAATCAATTATGAGGAAATTAATTTCCATTAATCTCATCATATTGAATATTCTTCTTTGATTCAAATTTCTACCAATTAAATGGATAATAAGGCCCATTTTAACATCATTCAGTTAGGTAGATTGGAATTTAAAAAATTCTTTCATTTGTTTTCTTAGATGAGGTTGCAGTTACTTCACATAATATCCATTTATGTTTTAACAAGATAGTTAATTCTTTTTTTTTGGTCTCATCTTTACGATTTACTCGTTGTTGGCTATCATTCTGTCTCTCTCTATTGAATTCACCATTCAATTTATAACGTTTTGTAAGAATACAAACGGATTTCACTAAAGATCAGAAGTAAAGAAAAAAAATAAACCTGGCGCCAACCATAAAATTCCCTTTTCATATTAATACATTCAACTTGTATTTATAGTGTTTGCTTTCTATAATAGTTCGATGTGAGCAACAACATGTCACTTCAGTCGAATAAATGAATGGCTTATTGGCTTCCCTGTAAATTGAATCAAGTCATCAAACACTGTTTGATGTTATTCTACAATATTTTGGGGCCCAATAATGAATGAAATCAAATTGTATTCGATTTAAAAAGCATTCAAATTCAAAATACCTGGTGTGCATGTAGCGTTTTACATTGATTCAAAGCATAATTAGTGATGGTATAAGGAATACGGATCTAAGAAAATTTACCGAAACGAATTGACAAATTTTCTACCTGTGCAAATAAGAACAACCATTTAATTCAAATGATTCAGAATTTCTTAACAATTTCTATTTTGTTGATGATAACATCAATTTATCATGGGTGTTCTGACAAGGGTTGTTGCCACTAATAAGGATGTCCGATTATCGTCTTTTGAACTGAATCCACAAAAATAAATTAAATGTTATCAAATGGTCATCAGACTGACTAATAGACAAAGAAAAAATAGGTGAAGGTCTTTCACCGAAAGATAATTGAACAATTGTGATTTTTATATTATTTAAGAAACAAAAATTTCATTGCAAATTAAATTACACATGAAATTGTTATGAAATTATGTACCCATTTATACAGTCATCAATACTAGAATAATGTGGAATAGATAAAATAATTGTGACCCGGCGTCACGATAACGTTTAAACAAATAGATGAATGAAATATTAATATTGTCAATACATATACGGTACACCGTTTAATGTAAATTTAAATTACTCACCTAAAAACTGTTTATCATCATCAATGACGAAAGTTAAAAAAATTTGTATAGAAAAATTGCGCAAATTCCATACATAAAATATAGTTTATCAATTGTATTTAATAAAACAAGAAAAAAAAAAAGACACACAAAAATTAGTACATCATAATGCGTTATCAAATACCAAAAAAGACAAGAAAACAAAGAATAGAATGAATAAAATCACGATCTTTATATATTTCGAATTGATTCTCTTATGTATCTATTTCAGTTGTATTGTGTACAGTGATAACATAACTGTTGACATTAAATTACGCTATAATGTATAATATTCAAATGAACACATGTTTTGTAATTATAGCATAATGCATACAAGTAGAGCAATAGATATCAATTAAATGATACCCACACTGAATACCGATAAAATTCCTATAACACTTTTTTTTTTCTCTTTTTATTTTATTTGATTTTCTGTTAATGTTCTGCGGATCGTTTCTTTTAATGGTTTTTTGACTCAAAAATAGATATTTTAATTGTTTATTTTGTTAATATTTATCACCACAATTACGGATATATGACATCAACCGTATTTTTTTTTTCTATTTTATATCAATTTTCCGATCAATTCCATCCTACTAAATAAGCATTACGAATCAATTCAATCGAATACCTCACAAATTTTCATGATCGATAACGTGTACTATAATGACGTGCGATATAATAAAATAAAGAAAATAACTGTGTCATATCTGTTTTGTGTACTTTGGTAACATCCATTAAAAAAAAAAATAACAAATCACCTGGTTTTTGGTGTTTAGGAATTTTTATTACTTCCAGATTATTACACCAATGTCGCCAAATGTGACACTAAATGCCTCTTATCCTTACGTATAGATCACATGGATTTTTAAGTACTTTAAATCCACGATTATTCAACTGAAGGGTTGGGACAAAGGTATTCTTATGAATTTCATTCAGTTAGGTAAGTCATCCATTTATGGTATGCAATTTCAATGGGTTGACTCAGTACAAAAAGCAAATATGTATAATTTTATCTATACGGTATCTTTGAATACGTACATGTTATACACGATTAAATAATAATATGAATATGTTTGCTACAAATAAAGACAACAGAGAGCCACTTCAGTATTGAAGTAAATGTAAAAATAATTGTTGTTGAGAGCCAAACAGTCTGAATGGATTCACTTTCTATGATAATTGATAATCTTAAATAGCATATACAAACGAAATATTATTTTTTTTTTATTTATTTGATTCCACAATTGTATTTCGGTTTATTTCGGTGTGCACGTTTTAATTTTATATTTTAATTCTAACAAAAATAAATTATTCGTATGCTCTTATTTCATTTCTTAATTTCTTTCTATTTCAAGTTTGATTGTAAAAGTAAATGGAAAATAACGAGAAAAAATAAAATAAAATTAAAATTAAAAATGTATGCAAAACACTTGAAAAGATCAAAGAGATCGACACAAGTTCCACTTCATTATTGAATTTGCATTCTAACAAACAAGTATGAAAAACTGATTCGATTCAATCGTATATTTATAATGTTTCATTTGTAGATTATTTTGTTTTTAAAATAAAATTAACACTGAACCATATTAACATAAATGCCGGTAAAATAATTAAAATTTTGAGGGAAAATTTTGTATATTATTTGAATGGTGCTTCCTATGTTCATTTATTCTATACAATTCAGTATACGATAACTTCACTTGAATACGTGTATTGGTAACAAAACAAAAATGAGAAATTGGAGCACAGAGAATTGAATGCAATTTTCATGGGAGCAAATGATAATTCATTGTGGGACAAACTGAACAATTTTTATTAAAACTCAAGGTTGCTACACCGTTGATCATCTATACAATCTTAATGAAAAATCTAACAGCAAAATTTTCTCAGTTTGATGTTAGAATTTCTTTTAAATGATTTTCTTCTTTTTTACGATAATTTTTCTTTCATGACGAAAGACATAAATTTATGTTGACTATTTAAATATTTTAATTTAACAATAAATAAGTAACTTGTGTCAGTTTAAATACAACCCAGATGAGAATTTCATTCTAAAAGGTACAAATTATTAGAATTTCTTCTCATTTTTTTTTTTTTTTAAATTAAAAAATGCTATACTGTAATAAAGTTAATTTTCTTTCATTGGCCATTTGAAAAATAGCAAGAAAATGTAAGGTAGAGATGAAGGTAACAACAAAAATTATAAAATTCATCTATTTTGGTTGGTAATTTAATCAAATGAATCTTTTAAAGTCTCGTATACTTTAATATTTTTGGATAATCGACTCAGCATGGTATTTACGTCAGTTATAACAAGTGATTACGTTACTTAAGATTTCAATTCATTTACTAGACTAAGATTATTCTTGTGTTTAATGTATCTCACCAATTGTTTATTTACTAATCGGCCATATATTCAATGAATCTTTCTTCTTTTACAGCTACTTTTTTTTTTTATTCACTTAATTCACAATGTCCCAAATAAATTAGTTGTAATATACTCGATTATTGAGAACATGTACCGAATATTGACTGCATATTCAACTAAACATCAAATTCCTCTTTTAACACATCCTTTTATCGTAATAGTTAATTGGGTTATAAACATAGATGACTAACTCGTTTTTTTTTTTTCATTATTTTCTATTCCAAAAAATCATTATGTTACACCTAAAAAATTATGTATATTTGAATGTTTATACACCACTTTAGAATTTATGTTCACTTTTGAAAAAACAACATCAAATAATTGGGGTAAAATAAGATTCAAGTGTAGTTGCTTTTTATTAATTTTCCATCCACTAATTTAAGTGTTTAGCAATAAATTGTTTTCAAATAATTTTTTATTTTCATAAAATTTGTCTATTTCATTGACGATTTTCAATGTGAATGTTTAGAATTGAAATATTTGAATCTTAAATTAGTCCTTAAGACAGTTGAATATCGTCGAGACAGTATCAATATCCTTCGAACCAGACAGATGAAGCACGTAACTTTTACTAATAAACATACGCGTACTTTACATATTACGTGTGTTGCTAACTCAAATAATAAAAAAAAAAACAGTGAAAAATTTGATTCTGAGATAAGAGCTAAATCAAATATATTAAAATACTATAGAATTCTTATGGCACTCATCATGAAACGCTGCTAAATTCACGTAATTTACATAAAATCGTGAGCTACTGAATTCAACATCAATTTTATGTCACGTCACTTTACATTAACTAGATTATCAATAATATTTATGAAAAAAATAAATCCTAATGGGTGTTCGATATTGCGCAACACATGACTTATAGTTATTTGATAGTTTTGATAACGATAGTAATGATTTTGTACATTAATTCATTGTCGATTTATGTAGAACCAATAAAAAATGAAATTAGAATATTTGAACAGTTTCACTAATTCAGTGAATAATTTTTTTTTTGTTTCTTTCTTTATTTTTCCTTTTAATTTCTGTAAACAATTTAATTTCACTTGCAAATTCGATTAAGAATTATTTGATGTTTTCACAAAATAAAAAAAGAAAAAACACAAATTAATAGTATGTATGAAATTAAGACGTACAGAATATAATATAAATGCGTTTTAAACAGAAATTTGAACATCTGTACTGTGAAAAGTGATCCGTAAAATTTTTAAAATACACACAATAAATTTAAAGGATCAATTTAAACATGAAAAGATTAACAATAAACTTGAATATTATGAAACAAACAAGGGAAATTTATTAATACAAATATTATAATAAACAAGTATCAATAGCAGTTAATTCATCGTTTCACTAACTAATTAATATTCAAGAATCAAAAGGGAACTAAAGAAAATAAAAGTATAAAACATTATTATAAATATGTAATATATAATAAGATTATTATTAAATTTCTGGAAAAAAAAAAACTAAAAAAGAAAAAATAAAAATCTTAATGTTAGTTTAATCTGTTTAGATTATTTTACTTAAAGATTTTGCATTAAGTAAAGAAACACGGTATTATAATAACAATAAAATTAATTTGTTGACATTTTAATATGAATAATCAATAAACGGCGCAACATTAATTAAAACAATGATCAGGATCGGTTATTGTTTTAATGTTGGTCAGATAAGCAAAGTACGGTGTCAACTTTCATCTAACCACTCACTGTGCTGTACAGTGTTAAATTAGTCTGTTTGACTACAAACAAAATCTGTATTCTATCGTTAAATTAATAAAGTTTTTGCTGTTAGTCAAAACAATATGTTTCAAACTAATGGAAAAGTGCAATTAATCTGCCATCGGTTCATTGACAAATTGTAGAATTTTATGTTGTCGATACATCTCTTTAAGTTTGCCATTCAAGAAAATATAAAAATGCATTCAAAACAATACACAGTGAAATACGGAACATCAATTGCACCGATCCACAACATAATCAGATTAAATGGTTTTATAAATGTTGGGACAATGGATTTATTGACTGTTATGTCTACGAATTTCACATAATTTTTCTGATTCTATTTATCCAATAAAATGATTCGCGCAAGAATCTCTACCACTTGATGAATAATAAAACGGCCAATAAATTAAATGATTTTATGAATTCGTGTTTTTTTTTTTCTTTTAAATAATTGAATCATCAACGTCTAAATCAACATAATCAAAATATTCAACAATTTATTCTAGAATTTATTACTTTATTTCTACCAGCTTAACATTTGATTCAATCGTCGATTAATTTGATCTTATGTTTAATTATTTTCTTTTTCAATTACACTACGAAAAAATGAAATGAAAAGAAACTTAGTTTATGACAGCAACCTTCGAGTAATTCATAATATACATTTGTGTTTATGTTGTAAACAAATTAATCGCTATTTTTTATTCAAATTAATTTTTTTTTATTCATTAATCCAATCACTTGACACGGCATAATCGTCATCCAATGGTTTACTAGAAGTCTCGTTGTTTTCCAAATTATATTGATTTGTGTCATTTGATCTGGCCATTTGATTTACCGTTTCCAATAAATAAAGAAAATGTTTCTTATAACGGCCAATTTCAAATGAAATGTTTTTAAAATCTGAATCATTAAATTGATTTTTATTTTTCCGAAACGGTCCAAACTGGTAGTTAATTTCAATAGCTGGTAACATAATTTCATTCCAACTCTGATATAAAAAGAGTAAGTATATTATTGAAAAATCATAGAGTCTATTTAATTGTTTTATAGTTATACCTGGTCCATGAAGTCTTTGACTGGTTGAATTAATAATCCTTTAAGGCATTCCTTCATTGCTGGTGGAATATTGATTAACTTAACGACTAATTCTAAATAAACCATTACAGCTGAAAACTGACATTGTGCCCTATAATTGAAGAAAACCTAATCAATGTCTTAATTAAATTCAAGAGAAATGGTTTGTTTTACAATTTCAATTGTTCCTTCTTCTCTGACATTTCTCGAAGAGTATCTGTTAGTTTCGTGTGCATATCATTTTTCAAATGAGTGATTGACTTAAGAGCATCTGCAGATCGGTCATCGACTTTCTGAATAAATCTCCTTTGTATCAATTGCATCATATACATATAATTTTGAAATTTATTCTAAAGAACCAGAACATAAAATGTTATTCACTTTACTCGATATCAGTTCCATTTACAACTACCTTTGTTTCCATAAGATCTTGTCTTACACGCATATGTTTATCTATGGCACTGTCAATAATTGGCATCGGTATAATGGAACCTTTAGACAGTTGATCATTTCTATCACACACCAAAAAACATTTCACTGTCTTCATAATGTGTTCCAATACCAATGGAACACAATTAATTTCTTCAGCAATTAATCTAATAAAAGAGAATATAATTATTTATATTAAATAAACTGTTAATAGACAGTTTCATTACTCGATCTGTCCATCGGAGTGCGTCAATTGAACACTTTTTTGCGTATAAATTGACTCCAACGAACAATCAGTTTCATCAGAATCAAAAGAAAATTCATTTCCAAAAATCTGTGCTAGCGACGGCATTGATATGCCCCCATTTGTAGCTAGGAGTAAATTTATTATTGGTTTCACTGTAACATTATTAGTCGATTTCTTCATAACAACATTCAATGGTATATTAATGTTTCCTTCGGAAATTCTCAGAATTCCCTACATAAATAAAAAGTCGAAGAAATTAGAAAACTAATCTTAAATTCCAATTGATTTCAATGTTACCTGATGATTTATAAAGGATACCAAAACTGTTATATTTGCCGTAGCAATATCAACTTTTGGATCCACATACAGCCAACTATCGAATTGCGTTTCACTATTCGGTTGAACTTCAGCCAAAAATTTGATTGGTGATGTAAATCGTATCCCATTTGCCGCCGAAAAACACACCTGAATTTGATCCAAATATTTTCGAACGTGTAATTTGACATCAAGACAGCACACTGGTTTATTTAAATTTTTCAATTCATCTGGTAACGTGCCATTATTTTCACATGCTTTTATGTTCAACATAACATTTACATCACGTTCCAATGTGACATGATCCAATGACATATCAGTTAAATCCACACTTTGGCGAATTTCTTTCTCCAATTCCATCAATTCTTTATGGGCTTTTTCAATATGCAATTCACCCCATTCCAGTTGTGGCACTTTAAAGATATGTGGCTCAGAACCAAGATAATTGATTGAAAGGAAACCAGTGGCATCCAACAGTACCAAAGCGCCAGGCAAACCCCTAATATTAGCTCGCCGTATTGCAACCACTTCTTGTGAAGTGTTGGCAATCCACAATAATTTTTCATTGTCATAAATCATTAGTGACCCTCGATCAGATACAACGGCAATTATTAGCTTTATATTGGGCTCTATAAATAATGAAAATTTAGCTGAAAAATTAATTCACTTGATTAAAAGAAAAAGATTGTTACATACCCCAATACCATCCGACTACAAATGTATACATACAGACTGAAGTATAATCCAATCGTTTAAAAAATATTGGTGTTGCATTATCTGATATCACAATCAAATGATTCTCACCCATAATAACTATAGCGCTTTCATTCCTAGAAAGAGAGTACAAATAAATCTGATTTTCTGTATTAAGTCAAAATAGATTCAATCAGATTATAGTGACCAACGATTTTATATCTAAATGATTTAAGGACTAACAGTTATTGCTTCATTTGTTTTCCGATTAAACATTAATACTCTATGATTCGAGTCAAATTAAATGCCAACAGATAATTAGAGAGGAAATTGCAATTCAATTCATTTGATCCAAAGTCTAAATCAAACATAATGAATAGAACATAAATCCAGTTTTTATATTGGCATTGAAGCATTGAATTCCATAAGCCGCCCTTGCAAATATTTGCGATGATATTTAATGGCACTTTAACGTTTTATAGTTTTGGTCATATTATTTTATATTATTCATTTAATTTATTTTTTATTATTTTAATGTTTTGTACTAGTTTCAACATACTCGCTAATTTGTTGAACAGCATAATCAATAGCAAATTCTCCAATACAAAAGGTCCATGCTGACTCAACCGGCCGTTTAAGAGCACTACATTCAGTTATGTCACGATAACTGTAACATTCTAAATGCCAAGCACTTGATACAGTGACCAAACTATCGATTCGTGGCACATAAATGAATTTTGATGGTATATTTCTTTGTGGGCCGTATAATGTACATACGACAATACCACTATCTGAATCAATGAACGTTAAAGTGCTATCCAAATGTGAAATACACATTAAATCTCGCCCCTTAATACGGCCAAATTGTCCAACAATTAATGAATAACTGCACACATTAAAATCCCAATGAGCAATTTGTAATAACGTTGTCATATCACCGTGATCCGCTGAGCCATCAGTTATTTGTATCACATAAACGACCACTTTAAATGGATGTAGAATAATTAACTGGGCCTTATTGTCACCCTTCCTAGAAGACAGAAACATAAAACGTATTCATTAATCTTGCAATTTGATAAAGAATCAACAAATTCAATAAATTAACAGATAAAAATCAATTTGAATGTTAACTCACTGCATTATCTGACCCGATGAAATCGATATAATTGGAAATTCCAATTGTTTTTCAATGATAACATCAGTCGGCTGATATCCAACATATATACCATCTTCATTAATCTCAGACGTTGGTTTATAAACACTTAAATATCCATTAAATGACCCAACTACAACAATATCAGATTCATTTGCTTCTAAACCAAGTCTGCAACAATGCAAATGATTTGAATCATAATTATTAACTGTGTCTGGACATCGAACATTCCACCAATGGCACAAAGTAAATAACGACATTGTTAATGAAAGCTAAAAAATTCACTAATTCCTGGTGACTATACGTTCACCCAAGAAGAGATTGTTGAACTACACCGACCCTCTGTGTTTGGTAAAAATCGGCCGTTTCTAAGGAAACACTCTGTAATTAACAATAAATCCATTTTGAATCGTTTAATTTTATTCGCTATATTTTATTCATATATCCATTATGTTTTATTGTTTTATACAGATCAAATATTCTTAAGTGGACATTGTTCAAGTAAATAGAACAATCACGTATATATTTAAAATTACCTTATAGATACGTTAAATTAAATGTATTCATACTGATGGGTTAAAAATTATATAAAAAAAGAAATAATAAAATCCATTAAAAAAAGGAATCTATCATTAGATTAACAAATGAATCGTATTTAAATTACATGTTTATAGTTGATGTAATAACACCAAAAATTATTTTATTGTGCTAAGAATCGTCTGATTTCAAGAAAACTCCTAACTAATATTATTTTCATCCTTCTGTTGTATTATGTATCTTCCATAATCAACAAATCGTACAAATTATTTAGGCTAGAATAGAAGCGATATCATTAGTTTCAATTAAATATTAAATACTAATCCCTTTTGTATACCTGCTGTTGTTGCTGCTGCTGCTGTTGAGCCTGTTGCAACTGAGACTGTGCAACTGTGATTATTTGGGGATGATGTTGCCCTTGTTGTTGATTCGATGTACCAACAATAAATTGTTGTTGTTCAGAGTTCTGTGCCATCGAGGTTTGTGGTTGTGTCTGAACAGCAACAACTAGAGCACCACTGGTTGTTTGCAATCGAACTGGACTTGCATTCTGTCGTTGTGATTGCAATGCAGTAAATATAGCCTGTTGCTGAGATGATGCAGTACCAGCAACCTTAATAGTTCCTTGTAATGCACCAGCTCCAGACACATGAGTTGTTCTCAGATTAGCTGACGTTAAGCCCGCTTGTCCTGAGGCAGCTGGTACAACCTAAGTTAGCGAATAAACAGTTAAAAATCAGATATAAACAAACATTACTAGAACTCACCTGAATAGTTTGACGATTTGATTGAGTGCCAACAGATACAGGAATCATACGACCTGCTTTCCCTAACACTATACCAGTTGGTTGCGCATGTCTTATAACCTGATGTACTGACACCGTACCAGCTGGTAAATTCTTTGAATTTTGTACTATAAATTGTGTTGGAACACCAGCTTTACCTAGTTGTGCCAACTGTGCCACCTTACTAGACTGAACACTAGTCATTTTTCGAGGATTCTGTACTAGCTGTGGATGTATTTGGAATTGTCGCATTTGTTGTGGATTTCCGATTGCTTTTATTTGACCTGATTTTAATTGTGAAATTGTCATTCCTAAATTAGCGGCAGTTGTTGTAACTCCTCCCGATGTTTTAACTAACGTTGCTATTTGCTGTTGACCAGAATTAGATGGTTGTTGCATTTGAACACTAACCGGTGCAAAAACTTGGCCACCTTGTGGTATTATTTGTGTTTTATTTTGACCACCGGGCATTGAACGTTTAACAACTAACATATCGTTATCAACTTGACGTCCACCAATCGTTTGTTTCATACCGACATGTTTAATAAACTGTGCCCTAGCCTGTCCTGGAGCTACTTGCACAGTTGCAATATTCGGTACACCACCGGTCGATGAACCACCAACTGATGACACTGCCAATTTTTGAGTACCACCTTGTTGTTGAACTTGAATAGTTTGTCCCATTTGACCGGATTGTACTAAATTACCTTGAATTATAGCACCTGGTGCAACAAGTGTTGCATGCCCACCGGCTGTTTGTACAACAGTGGCACCGGTTCCTGATTGACCTGGTGTTGCATGAATTACTTTTAACTGTTGACGCATCGGTTGTTTATAAAATTGAATTTGTGATGTTTGAGGTGATCCAGAAGTTTTTACAGCTTGACTTATGGGTATCGTTTTAACATTGGAAACTTGTTGTGCACCAGCCATTGATAAACGCAATTGAGCGGTTTGGAGTTGTGCAGGCGATATACTAGCTTGACCTAAACCACTGATTGATACAACCGTAGGACTTTGAGCTCCACCACGTTGTTGGACAACTACCTCTTGCATGCCTGGTGTAGTAATAATTCGCTGTGCACGTAATCCTGATGATGTTAACGTTGCCATTGTAACATTTGGTTGTAAACCTGAGCTCGATGTTACTGCATTTAGTGATGCTAATGAAACAACTTGAGAATTCGAAACTGTTACATTTTGAAGAACTGTTGTATTTCCAGTTTGTGATAATATTCCTGAATTACCACCATTTGGATTAGGCTGAATTGATACAATTTGTTGTTGACCACTTTGGGCAATCGTCGTTATCGGAGTAGTAAGAACAACGGAAACAGAACCAGGAGTCGAAATTGATGATGGAATTTGTACTTGCTGTAATTGTCCACTATTCTGCTGCTGTTGCACAATTGCTTGATTTAACGGAATATGCTGTATAGTGTTTGTGACTATACCAGATTGATTTTGAGCAGCTACAATAGCCTTAACCATTGCAGTAGTTCCGCTATTTTGTGCGATAGCGGCGTAGTTTTGGGGAACAGTTCCAGGATGTACAAGGATTGTGGCCCCCTGCTGAGAAACCAATTGTTTTACACCACCCTGTTGAACCTGGATCTGTTGCAGTTGTTGCTGTTGATGTTGCTGTGCCTGTTGTTCTTGCACCTTAACCTTATACTTTTCCAAACGACGAGCCGCAATTTCAATGGGAGACAAGCAATTATCAAAGTCAGTAATACCATACTTTGCCAATTCAACAGCATGTCGGGCATTTCGCATAGACGGATTCACTAGCATCTGTTTCAATTGAGGCTGTTTCTTAATGTAAGCAGCCCTTATAGCATCATATCTTGTCCTCATCATTCGAGTAAATGAGGCATTGTTATCGGATGAATACATAAGCGCTGTACGCATTGCTTTCAGTCCTTTCGGTGGTGAGGTTTTAAATGCATTCTTGGATTTCTTTTGTTTCTTCGGACTCTCCATTAGTTTACCTTCTTCACGGGGAATAATGACGGTTTCAAACCGATACCGACAATGCTTTGGGGTACGATAAGTACGAGATCTTTGATTCACTGTATCAGCAATCAAGTCCCAATTAGGAGTATGTCCAGGTGAAATTAACATTAAATTTAATGGTAAGCCCTGTAGATTCTGAATCACATTTAATATGGAAATATCCTCGTATACCGACCACTCAATCAGACTATCTTGCTCATTCGGCGGTTTCAAAGGAAGCTGTGGTTTCATACCAGGCATAGGTATATTAGCCTTAAATGTACCACGATATCGTTGTAATTTAATGTCTCGCCGTAATTTGGCGACTGCTGGTGACGGACGATCAAACAACGATCTTGGTGGGAAACAAGTATCTTCTTTGCGTATCTTAATTGGACGTTGACCATCAACATCAACAATTCGGCGTTTATATTCTTTGCGCACGTAAACTGGCGGTAACATTGATTCATTCATTATCTCTGTATCATAAAGGAACGCGAGTGAATAATCGATGTATAGATCATTGTCATCTTGTGGAGGAGTTGGTGGGCACCACATCTACGAAAATTAATGCGTATTATTCAAATATTGAAATTAATTACGTGGTAGAAAAATAATCTTACCGGCATTATTTCACCAGTCTTCTCAGAAATCCATATCTGTTATAGAGAAAAAGGAGAAGAAGAGACAACAGGATGAGTGAAATTCATTGCAAAAAATCATAATACGCTCATTGTACATATTAAATAAAATTGTTACATTAAATATTGATTGTAACTAATATCCCTCGCGATGGGACTATTTATAATTAATTTCAAAACTAATTGTATAAAAACCATATAGAATCATTTCGATTTTTACAAAAAAATTTAAAAACAATTACTTTGCCGGCTGTGTTGTTAAACAAATATATCCGATTTGGCAAGTTTGGAATGGCTCTTAGGCTGTTTTGGTGCCCCAAAAATATATAAAACGAAATTTTTTGTTCTGCATATTAAATTACCAAAATTCAATTGACAACGACTCAATCTAAACTCTAAATCGACCATCAGCCTTTTTCCTTTCAATATGTAATCATAATATCGAGTTAAGTTAAATGCCATTGCCAAACAATTTAAATTTTTTAATATATTCTATCGATTTCAATAGACACTTCTATAAATCGTGATTTAAATTAAAACACAGAGGCAAATATTAAATTATTTGTGACACCAAAACAAGAGCGTATTATTTTCTAAGCAAAGGGCAAACCATTATTGTTTATCAAAAGCCGAAAACAATTTTTATTCACGTAAATGTTAAGTTACCCTTTTGCCTAGATATTTTTTGCAATTCCAAGAGTTTGCCGAAAAGGATACATTATCAATAATGTTTTAAAATTAAAACAACACAACATTGTTTTTTTTTTTTCACTTTTAGTTAAATTTCATATCATTTAAACAATGTATTTTCATTTAATGATAAATCAATTTTTAATCGATTTATCAATACCATCTATCTATGAATTATTTTGTATTAATTACAAAAAATTATTTTTACATAATTCGTATTTAAAAAAAAAATTAATTAAAATCAATTTCCATTCACAAACTTTTCCATCTTATTGATCTTTTGTTATCTTTATTTTATTCTGGATTTATATCCAACACATTTTCATAAATATGAAGCAATATCCCACCCACAATCTACCAAATTAATCATGATCTGTCCGTTATAAAATAATTACAAAATTTTCAGTTAAATTATTTTGACAAAAATAATATATTTTTGCCACTTATTAAACCAATGTGAAAAGTTCCACATATACATAATGAATAATTGCCACGCCGAATCACTTTAGCGTACTTTTCCAGTCATACATTTAATCCCATTTTTACACATTCATTAATAACCATTAATTAGCTGTACAAAAATATAATAATTTAATATAAAAAAGAACTAATAAAAACGGTCCCCTATATCTTTTTTTTAGATTGATACCACTCTCCAATCAATCGTTAATTTCGATTCATATTTTAGTCATCATTTCTTGCTAATACATAAAAGTTAATTACATATTTCTTTAGCTGAGATTGAATAATTCACTCAATGAATTAACGATACAAATTAAAATACTGTTTCATATCCTACCATGTAATAATCACGTTATTAACGAAGTTTATTATTTATCTTTTAACTCAAACTTAAAACGCTTTCAATCATATTACATTTATCACCATGTTCCCACCATAACTTTGTTTATTGTTCGTTTAATAATTAAATGATAAAAACATATGATATTATCACTTATAATGTAATGGTTCGCGACCATATATCAATGTTAAAATAAAACATATACATGCGATATTTCAATCAAGTTGGACCATCTTCATGATTCGTTAAATAAAGTGAATAGTGTCGAGTCTTACGGGCCGGCAATAATTCAACACTATTCTCTATACTCACCGTTGGCTTACTGACAACGGGAGCACTATTATCTAATAATGGTGATTCTAATTTTTTCCCTGCGGATGTACGTTTAATCTCAACTCGTGGTGATTTTAACACCCAATTATCAAGTGTCACAGTCGATTTACCATTATTACCGGCTATCGTGATTTGTTTCGCATTATTATTACGTTTTATATTTTTTTTTAACATTTCACTTGATAATTTTATCATTTTCTTCGGCGGCAGTTGCTGTTTCTTATTACAAATCGTATCAGAATCATCATCATTATAATGATCATTGACACCGTTCTCAATTTCAATGACTGAATCATCTACTATATTATGCATTTTAACTTGTACATTTGTATTAGTTTCTGATTTTTTTTCCTTCTTAACTGTACGAACATCAGGCAAAATTGAATTTTCATCTAATGTCCACAGATTTATTTTAACAGTACCCCGTGATCGCGTTCTAGGACTATTCACATCATTCGGTGTCATTAATTTATCATCGAAATGTTCCCTACTCTTGTCATGATTTATATTATTCAAATGATCAGTAAAACCGGCATAAGAATCAATTGATTGATCAATCAATTCCGATGGAGTATTAGAATTACCGCAATTATTTGTATCATTTGAATCAATCATCACATTTAAACTACATTCACTACTACTCTCTTCTTCCTCATCATCTTCATCGTCAGTATTATTTTTGGAATCTGAATCACTGTCATTTTCATCAATACTTGGACTTTTATCATCATTTGACGAATTGTCACCCGTACTGACTAATGATTTTCTTAACGAACGTCGTTTCATGACAGTACTCTCTTCTTTTTTAATTGACTTTATTGTCCTACTATTCATATTACTAGTTGAATTATTTAATTTTGATTTAACCGGAGGCGAACGTTTTGGCGATATTGATTTTGACATTGAATCATTTGAACGGTTCCTGCGGAACGATGAACGTACTAATAAATCACTATTTGTGGCTTTTGTCACTGCTTTGGTAGAACGACGTAACGAACGTTTTGAATTACTTAATGGTACAGCCTTACTAACTACTTTTTTCTTGTCTATATTCTTAACCTTAGCTAATCGTTTGTTAAGTGGTTTAATTTTGTTTTGATTAACCTGATTTTGAGCACGTGAATATGTTAACATATTATTCTCCTCTTCCTCTTGTTGTTTTGCCAATTCTTCTTCCTTTTGCAATGTAGCTATTCGGTTTGCTTCCCATTCACGTTTCTTTTGTTCAATCTCAGCTTCAGCAGCTTTTAATTGTTCTGCGGTCCATGCTCCACCAGTTTCTTCAACAAAACGCATCGCATATTTTTCTATCGGACTTAACTAAAAGAGAAATACAAAACATGTAAGATGATAATTATCTAATTCAAAATTCTTATTAGCTGTAACATTCAGAGTGATATAATTCAACTAATGTAAATAACATTGAACTATGTCTGTGAATATTATGATTAATCTAGCAATGAGATTTGTGCCCGATTTACAAAGAAATTATTAATCGAGTCGGAAGTTGGGCATTGCAATTGAAAATGTAATAGTTTGTAAATACTTACAGTGCTAATGAGATTCTCAACTTCTTGCTCCGCTTTACTAATCTCTGGCTGCTTTTCGGTTTCCTCGATCGGTATATTCTCATCGAATTCAGCTAAATCAGCAACTGCTTCAGCTTTAGCTGTTTTAGCTGCTTCTACATCTTGCTCGTCTTCAGCACATGCCAATGCCGATTCAAAAGCACCAACAGCAGACTTGTCTTCCGGCAATGGCGGAGCAATTACAGTTTCTGATCTTTCAGTGATCATTAATTGTTGATCTTCTGATTCACCACCATTCACATTAAACAAATCGTGAATAGTGCTACTCTTGAAATAAGCAGTCGTGAAATTACCACCTTCAATTGCCAAATCACCGAGCAAACGTTTCTGATTGGCCTTCTTTAATATATTTTCTTCTATTGTTTTTTCACTGATCAACCGATAAATATGTACATCTCGTGTTTGACCAATTCGATGACAACGATCCTGTGCTTGTGCATCCATTGTAGGATTCCAATCAGAATCATAAAAAATCACAGTATCAGCGCCAGTTAAATTAATACCAACGCCACCAGAACGTGTTGACAAAATGAATACAAATATACGTTTATCAGCATTAAAACGATCCATCAACAACTGACGTTGTTCAATTTTCGTTGTACCATCAAGTCTTAAATAAATATGACCGTGATAGTTAAGGAATGCCTCAAGCACATCCAACATTCTAGTCATTTGGGTGAATATCAATACTTTATGACCACCAGTTTTCAATTGACGTAATAAACGATCCAACGTTTGAAGTTTACCACAGTCATATTGAATGAGTCGAGGATCGGGGAACTATAAACAAGAAAAGAAAAAATAATGAGAATGATATTAATCTGTAAATAATTGTTCGTAACTATGTAACATCTTAAAAATGGACTTTGAATCGTTATGAATTAACCATCAAAGGCTGGTAAGGTGCAAATTTACTATAGCTTCTTTGCAAAGTTTTAGTTATGGCAAAAGAACATAATAAAACGATTGAAGAAGCATAAAAATATATTATAATGTAGTTATTTACCTTGGTATTCATTTCAGATATGATTGGATGCAATAAATTTAATTTCGGTGATAGTTCACGATGTAGTATAATTTCATTTTCGCGTTGCATTAATAATTTAGACGGATGGGGATGTGAAACATGTAAATATGGTAGTGGAGCTGACACTGGCGGAACAAATAACACAAAGTTTTTAAATAAATGCTCCATATCAGTAACACGACTTTTATATGATTTAATTGCTTTTGACAAACTCCAATTATCATAATAGATTCTTGAATTCAGACAATTTATATAACTGCGACAAGTCCATCCTAATGAACTATTTTCACTAATCGGAACTATATCGTTTTGTGACATTCGATTTAGTGTCACCGCATCACGAAAATCTTCTCCGTAAATTGGAATAACTTCACATTTTCTTTTATTGAATTTGGCTAACAAATGTAGGTTATAAGTCCGATTCTCTTTTTTCGTTTGCTCTTTATCAGCAATCACATATTCTGTATTACTAATCACTGTATTTGTATTTGTTGTTTCACTACTTCCCATCGCTGCATATGAATGATGGTTCAATTGTTGTGCCACTACAGCCGCTAATGATTTCGGGTTACTTGGTTCAACCGATTGAGTATGTGTTGTTGAACTTCGTACAATAACACGTTGACTAGTTGGTACAATGGTAGATGGATATGCTGATTCATCATTCAATTGTTTACCAAGCGAATGACTTTGTGAACTAAATGGATTAATGGTACGTCCTGTATCAAATTCACGCCGCCTTCTAATCATTGAAATTATTGGTTGGCCAGAAATCATTGCAGGACTAGTGCCTACTTTGACTCCATTATGCACTTGAATATTTTCTTTAACACGAGCATCATTAACACGTACATAAAGCTTAAATTTCCCCGGTGGACATGGTGGCGGAGGATCATTGGCCTTATCAATTTCTTCAATTAATTTTCTAGGAGTTTGTAATGATTTTATTCGATGCGCTACATAAGCAGTGACACAAGCCTCTAATTGTATTAACACTAAATTAAGAGTATGCAGATCAATATCCTAAAATATTAAATTCAAATTGTAAAAAATCCAAACATATAAATATTTTCTTCTGGTTTACCTTAAGAGGATTATAATCTAACATATTATAGACAATTGATGGGACATGAAATTCAATACCATCCATTCGGAACGGTGATATTGTTGGACGTACTTCAAATAGATTTGGATGATTACATACTTTACGCAATTGCATTAAAACATTTATAACGCTAAGTAAATTTCCAGACGCTAAGGTCTCTCTTGTTCTAAAAAGAATTAAGTATTATTATAAAAATGTTTAAATGATCATGAATTTAAATTCAGAAGACTTACTTGGCTCTACTCATGAAGTCATCATATAGAAAACGTTGTCGTTTAGATAATCGACACATAACAACATGTTCATATTTTTTCGGCATTTGTTTTTCTACTTCTGATTTCAGACGACGTAATAAAAACGGCCTCAATACCTAAAATGGATAACAAAATCATGTTAAATTTGTGCAAAAAATTAACACATTGATTTGTTTTCAACAATCTAGAATGCATATCGAAATTTAAACTCCGTCACATTTGGCATTATTGAAACATTTACTTTTGCACTTTGCGGTAAATTTCTCAAAAATTATTCAAAACTTAAGAGAAAGGATTTAAGTGCCAAATTAGAAACATTAAATAAATTTGAGTGAAGCAAGACTTACCTTATGTAATCGTTTAATTATCGATTCGTTATATTCTGAGTTTCCTTCGATCATACCGGTCATCGGATTTGAAAACCACTCCTTAAATTCACGATGTGATTGAAAAACATGTGGCATTAAGAAATGCATTAAAGACCACAATTCCATTAAATTATTTTGTAACGGAGTGCCAGTCAATAAAAGTCTTTGTTCTGTTTGGAAATTAAGCAATAATTGCCATCGTTGAGATTTAAAATTTTTTATATTTTGAGCTTCATCCAATATCAAGTATTGCCATTTTTTCCTCCTAAAGCTTTGATGATCTTGTATTACTAATTTATATGATGTGATGCACACATGAAAAGCATTAAATTTTGTCCATCCTATACGTTTTATTTTTCTTTCTTTTTGAGTACCATAATACGTTAAAATTTTAAAACCGGGACACCATTTCTTAAACTCCATTTCCCAATTTAACATTACAGATGATGGTACAACTATAAGATGAGGTCCCCAATTTTCCTTGACACACGCTAAATGTGCCAACAATGCAATTGCTTGAATTGTTTTTCCTAAACCCATTTCATCTGCCAAAATTCCATTTAATTTCCTATCGTGCATTGTGACCAACCAGTCTAAGCCGATATGCTGAAAGAATTAATCAAAACCAAATTGTTAGCCTTCAAATATATGAAACTATAGTTCAAAAAGAGACTGAATAGATTAAAATCAGACAAATGCCTCGCTCAATGTCATCCAAATTAATTCACTAGTTCTCAAGAATAGAGTACCAGATCAATCAGAAATAATAAATTAAGTAACATCATTTTAAATTAAATATAAGACGCTTATGAATTAATAGAAATATATTACCTGATACTCTCGCAGGGAATGACGCAATAGAAAAGGCACCGGTGTCACAACATTTGTTGACGATAAAGTATTACCCTTTGGTTGAATACTTTCAGCAATGGCAGCGGCATCGTTTATCAAGTCATCCTTATCCTTATTACGATCAGCATCTTTGCTCGTCCCTGGCTCATCATCTTTCATTAAGTCTTTCAAATTAAAACTTTCGTCAAGATTCTCATCTTCGGAATTTGATGCTTCCATTTGTTCATCTTCACTTGCCTCCTCATCCTCTTCACTTTCAGATGCAGACGCTTCTATTAAACAGTTAAATATATTCCATTAGATCAATTTTTATATAGTAAACTATTAGTTAATATTAGTTTTTTTTTAAAGAAATCAGACAAATGCCTCGCTCTATGTCATCCCGTGAATTAAAAAATAATTCAAAAATAGAATTAAACTTTAATCAGAAAATAAAGTTGAAATATCATCATTTTTCTACGTTCAATTGAATATTATGTATCAAAATAAACAATGGTAATATTTGGTAACTCACCCATTTCTGATTCATCATCAGAATCAACTTCCATTGCATCACTGTCATCTTTCTTGGGAGTTTTCTTGAATTTTGCAATTAATTGATCTATACTAAGATTATTATCAGCATTTAATTCATCTAATTCTCTTTTATGGTCTAAATTTTTTTCATTTCGTTCTTGTTCTTTTATAGTATCTTCCACATCATCACTATCCTCATTTGAGGCATTAAACTCATCATCTGATTTTCCACTATTTGAACCATCATCTTCTTCATCACTATCACTTATATTTATTTTTGTTCGATTTTCTAAATAATTTTTAGGTAATTCTTTTAAGAAATCATCAAAATTCATTTCAGATTCTTTTTGTAATGCAGCTACTTCATCCTTTACATTCGTATCATCTTGTTCAGCCCTCGCAATTGTTTCTTCATCATCATCTGAAGATGCATTTCCCGGCGAAAATTCATCTATAATTACAGTATATTACGATTAGTAATTATTTAATATATCAAATAACATTATCGATTCTTACCATCTGACACATTTTTAGAAGCATGGGGTGATGAACGACGACTAGAATTCAAACTAGCCTTCCCACTTTCTATTGCCGGTTTGTTCATACCTTCAGCCAATTGTTGGGAAAACTTTTCTGTTTGATCAACTATAAAACTTAAGTGTTGATCGAGAGCGCGTTTTCTTTTCTCTTCCAATTTTGTTTGATGCTTAAAGTCGACCAATTTCTCAACATTAGACCAAAACACTTTGATTTCCTTGGCTAAGAATCCAGCAATACGTTTCAATTGTAACTCTTGGGCCTTTTCTGCACGTAGAGCCAGTTGTGCCTTTTCCTGGAAATGTTTTTGCACCATTCGTGCACATTTTTTGGCAGCAGCTTTTTTCCATTTCCTTTCTTGCGCAAAATCTGCAGCCAACCACACCATTTCTTCCAATAAATAATCCCAGTGCGCCTTTGGTCGTTGTGGCTCCTGTAATTTTGGCAATCGTTTTTCTGCCCACAAGCCTTCTCTTTGCAACTCAGATATCCGTTGCAACACGTACACTTCTTGTTTGGCTTTTACTGAAAATTGATCCTGACTACCACCATTCACCGAAGAATTTACTGAAGAATTCGATGCCATACTAAGGTATTTCCTCTTTTCACCATCATTCAAAGCCGATTCTGGACCAATAGAAATTCCTCCTAAAAATAAATTAGATATTAATAATTTATTTATAGTGCAATCTCAAGAAAATACAAAGAAAAAATAATAATCGAACAAGAGTCACAATAATATTTACTGTATAACAAAGTATAAATTTCATGCGCACTATTACGATTTGAAATTAATATTGTTCTCTGAATTTTTGAATATAAAATGATTCTGTTTTAACTCTACAATAAATTAAATTAAATTAAATTATTTGCCATCGATTTAATTAAAAAATTTAAATATCGTTAATAATTATATGAAATTATATTGAAGCATGAATACTATAAATGTATCAGGATATTATAAATTCAATTGTTCATGGGCTTTAGAAGAAAAGTTCCACGAACAATAAAACAATAAAAACAATACAAAATTCATAAACATGCATTCGCTGAACGAAAATTAAATGAAAAATTTAACAGAAGATCTTGGAATGCAAATTATTTAAGTTAAACAATAACAGCCATTCTTTAAAGATCTTCACATTTGATTAAGAGAAATTCAATCAAAAGCATACATCATCAATATATATAATTCAATGGCATAAAAATTTAATCTTTACAACAATTCTTAGACAAACAAATGTAATAAACGTTCAAAAAAAAACTCCACATTTTAGATAAATAAAAAAAAAAAACAATTTCAAAAACAAATTTTAAAATTTAGAATATAATTTAGGTGCTACCTGGCACCAGAGGTACAGAAGGAGCCCCTTGTCCAACAGGTACCGGTAATTGGCCAAACACCATCCCGTGACGACCCCCCTGGGGTCTTCCGGGTACATGACCTTAAAGTACACAAATATACAGTTGTCCCCACCATATCTCATACAAATTCATATTAAATATTAATCAAATTCAATTAAATTAAAAATTAAAAGAAAATTTCTCAATTATGTAGATCGTGAAACACGTGAATCACAAAATATACATCGAAAAGATAAACGTTTATGAATTTTGTTTATAGTAAGTAAGGTATGATCAATCTGGATCATAAGTTATATATTACAATACGTTCGAAAACAATTTGCGAATAGTATAAATATAAATCGATTCATACCTTGTTGGGATAATTGTTTAACAGCGGCGGGTAATTGTGTTGAGACTGCGACCGGAGTTACACCAACTCCAGGTATTTTAATTTCAGGACCATGAGACAGAACTATAGACGTCGTCGTACTCGTAGGAACTGTGTTTGTTTGCGATGCACTAGCCATTGACAATGTATTTTCTGTCTTCTGTAAATTTGAAATAACAAAACAAAGAAATATCAATAAGTCGGTCGTCCAGTAGTACTCAATCAAAATTCAATTCGAATCATTACCTTTAATGCTGCTTGACTTCTTTCAACGTATAAGGTATCCAATCTATACGACTGTGGATAGCTATTGAATTGGGGCGTAATCTGTTTTTTACGCCATGATGGATAATCCATCATATTCCAACCATTTTCTAGAAAATATAATTCTGATACAAGTTCCAAATGATTTTCTTTAAGCTTTGCCAATCGCAATTTTTTGTGCTCCAAAATACGTTTCTTTAATGGCACCAAACTATCAACAGTCGGTCGAGGACACTGGGTCTTTACAATATGCTGTGATGATTGATCAGACGATTCATGTTGTCCCAAAACAGTGATCTGCTGCTGCATTTGTTGACTATTCTTTTGATTACTAGTAATATTATTTCCGCTATTATGGGATCCTCCTAGCGTGTTGGTATTCGCCGTTGGTTGTAACTTGGAATATGGTTCTCCCGTATTCGACATACCAGTAGTACTACTGCTTTGTGTCAATCCGAACGGTTGCATCTGCTGATGGTAATGATGTTGTTGTGATTGCAATCCTCTCAACGCATTTTGTGGTGTTGTTGGTATGTTTGTTTGTTGTTGCGATTGGACCAAAACTCGATCCACTGTTGGACGCTGAATTGAATTTGGCGTAGACACTCTGTTTACTTGCTGTTTTAAAATTTCAAATAATACAATGTATGATAGTGTGACCAGCCTAAATTTATATTGGCGTATGTTTTACTCACGATGCTACTGCCTCGTACAATTGTGGTCCTGCGTTCGCCAACAGCAGGAGGAACTGGTCCTTTTTGAACACCTCCTGCCGAATTGCTTTCATTCATTCTTGTCGCATCTAAAAATAACAGACTATTTGTTAGCTTGTTGTTAAACACTTAATTAATACATATTTTCAGCCTTGAGGCGCAATATCGCTTTGCCTTGCTCTAATATTAATCGAAAAAGAAATTTGATTTAGAGCGCCACAGAATAAATTTCTGAACAAACAAAAAGCCAAACCCGGCAAATTAAAGGGAAATTAATATTTTAAATAAATTCTTTCGCAAGTCATTCTATTATCACGAAATCACTTGGCCAATAAGTGGAAGCGGAAAAAAATTAGTAGCCTCATATTATACTTTTGGGATAAAGCATTTGAGTCGAATGCGTATTGGCATTTTTAAAATCCACTGTACATAATATGGGATATGTGTTGTTTTAAAGCCACTTCGAGAAGCAGAGAGAAGCCTTCTTGGAGGGGCGAAACCGAGACACGAAATGCGAATTACCTCCAATTTTAATCACGTTTTTTCGAGGTGATGTTCACACCATCCACTTTTATCAATATCACATTAATACTCTCCACAGTTTGAGGAAAACTTATTTGCAGTTCAATTTTATTATTTCTATACATTAATTAGGCAAATCGAATTTTAAAAACTTGAGAAAAAAAAAACTTCTCTTTCAATTCACGTCGGACGCATCTTTTATTTCTCATTTCAAAAACAAAATGGCTGGCACATACTAGCTGTCAGAAATGTCACTTGAATTCTAAAACCGATTCATTTTCGTGTGACGAAGTTTCGGAAGTGATATTTTGAGTTACGTGGTTTCTGGACACAATTTCATAAGTAACTCCGTAAATCGTATAAAATTTCCATACAAATTAACCGAAGTATATGTATGACTGCAGTATTAGAATGACGTATTTGATCGAATCAATACAATAAATTGTACACCCGTCTGATATGCATGATCGAGCGCTTGTTGAAAGTGTGTGACATTGAATGGGTAGTACCAACCTCCAAATGAATTAATTTCATCCCTCGTCATGAAATACGTACCCATGTCATGGGTATTTAAACGAAACCATATATTTTTCAATTTGTTCAGCTAAACGGGGTTAATGTGTCCTTTTAATTTAAATCGGTTGGTTGACAGTGTTGCCAAAGTGCGATTTATTTCATGACATTCGGCTTGTAAATTCCCGCTAGAGTAGTACATCCGGTACAGTTGGTATTAGTGTATTTTAAAAGGCGTACTTAAAAAAACGCGCAAAAAAGTAATAATTCAAACATTTCTGGCGTTTATTGTATTTTCCATGAAAAATAACTAAAGTATGTGTAAAACGCAAGAAATGAAACAAAATGATTAACTTTGAATGTGATAATTTTATTTCCAGTTTTTAAATGATTCAAGAATTAAGTTGATTCAATTGAGGTATTTGTAATTATTAGTTTTACAATATCAAATTAGAATGGCCATATATCAAATTGAGGCTTTTGTATCTCTAAACATGTATGAGAATTATCCAAGAAACAAAGTGACTTAATCTTAAAAGAAACAATTTAACAGATAATATTCGAGATAGGATTCCCTCTAATTTGAGACAATATTTTAAAATACACTTTCTATTTTGGATGATTTGAATTCCTCTCCATATCTATACAATATTATATTTTAAAAAATACTTTAAAAATATAGTTGAAATTTTCATTAGAAAAAATATGGTTTATCTCTTTAGGTCATTTGAATTTCATTTCATCTACACCATTTAGGATAACTATACACGATTTTTATTAATTTTTTTATTTGTTTGTTTTCATTTTTATTATTGACTGAAAGTAGTGTTTAAAACTAGACTTTTGGCGAATTTCTATTCACATTCAAATTATTCCGTATTGGAGCTGGAGCGCAACCGTTTGTCTTTGCAATTGATCCAGTATCTTCCATGTCTAAAACAAATAAACGATGTTTGATTATACAATCAATAAATGTAATAACGATTGACATACCATGCAATGACCGGCAAAACTTCTCCGTTTTGCTCCAGTCTTCACGTAACGATAAATTAAACATTGAGTAATCTGGAGCGCCGGTTACTTCTTTTACAATGTTTAAAAATTTTGGTAGGCATTCCTTCAACCTATCACTATCCAATGAACTGTATGTTTCGAGCAACATTAAGCCTTTACATCTTAAATGAAATAATAAAAAAAAAGTCAATATTCAATTGATTCGTTACCATATTCAATAAAGTGAAGACCCTTAAATTACCTTGGATGACTTGGCTGTTCATAAATGTCCAATTGGAAATATTGATTGTTGACCAAAAAGCAACGACGCTTCTTATAGATTGTGAAATGAGCTGGGTCCTTTTGACTCAACAAATTCATGTAGTCACGATGCGTCAATTGAGTTTTCACCTCTATCGTTTGACCATGATGATGAGGTTTTCTTATTGTATGAATAAACGTAAAATGATTCTTTTGGCCACGTTTTCTTAACCGTGCTTGAGCTTTCGGACCAGCCGATTGCAGGTAATGATGTACCACCTCAAAGTCTTGAAACGACGGGAATTCCGAATCGGGTGGTAGTGGACCCTCAACTACAAATAAAATGATAACCATTAATTTATTATATACTTAAAATAGATGTTATCAATAACTCACTTAAGAATTTGACTTTACGTGATGTACGCAACAATCGATCGCCAGTGTCAATACCCAATTTCTGGCAAATACATTCAATCATTCGATTCATTTTAGTTTCGAAATCTGTCGAATTATCAATTACATCAAAGTATGGATGACCAATCCATGCTGCAGCTGCCTTATAATCAAGTTCCCGTGCAAGTGCTACATCTTCATAACGGCATGAATGATCCTACAATTAATTTTAATAAATAAATCATATAAGAGATAGAAGTCTCTCCATTATTTTTTACACATACTTCACATGAATAAAATTCCTCGGCTCCATTAGCTGCTGATACCATGTGAACAATCTGATTATACCGATTATCACGCATTTCAATTGTATGCCATTTGTTTTCAAACATAACACGTTCCCATTTTTCTCTTGATATATCTAAAAATTAATATTTGAGAAAAGAAAAATAAATCCAATATTACTCATTTATCATAAAATTTCAGTGGAAAATAAAATTACTTACATGCACTAGCATCCATAAAGCCACGGTCACAAATAATTAAACAATTCATTTTACTAGTATTTGCTAGATCGAAATAAGTGTTTTCGATCTGTACCATTGTTCTCAACAGGTTCTCCTGGAATCGGTATGCTGAAACGACAAATATAAGATACCTCATGAGTATGAAAGACATAAAAAAAAAAACAAATATTTGAATGTTTTGTATATTTTTATAGTTCATCTAACTTGAGTTCGTTAAATACGCATAATCATTTCATTTATGGATGAGTCTCACAACGATATATTTACTAATGGCAAATAAATTAACAACCACGATAATTCATTTGTAGTTGACTAATTTAAGTTGTTTTTTGTAAAGTGATCTTTAAATAAAATTAACAATATGATGAAATTCAATATCAATTTAAAATTAACTTAAAATGGTAACAAAATCGTGTGGGTTTTTTTTTTTAACTTGAAACAGAAATGTTCTATAAAAATTCGAATGTTGCTTAATTCAAATTGTGATTAATCGATTTCCGTTTATTTTTTTTTTTAAACTTTTAAGTCATCAGTAATTGGATTAAAAAAAAAAACAATTATAAAGCAAGAGACCATTGAATGTTAATGAATGTCTGTCTGGGTGATGGGGAACTTAATTGAACTAGAATTTTTAACATTCAATGTTAAACTTTCTTTAATAAATATGATGCAATCTATACGAATAAAAATTCCATTTAGTTAGCAGTTTATCGTGAATTCACTTGATCCACATGAGTGTCATTTGATTTGTTTTTATTTTGTCAATGAATATTGTATTTGCTTAACGCTATGTATCACTTAGTAAAACCCTATAAATATAAAATTTGCTTAATTGAATATAGAGAGAGAATAATTAGTAGAGTAGCAAAATGATTCAAAGCCATATTACTCAAGGTGACTGACGGAATCTCGTAACGTTTTCGTCACGAGGCTTTTCTATTTCCATACATCACTGTTTTGTTAAGTTTATCGTTTTTTTTATATTCTGTCTAATCTGTTTTCACATGGTTGTTTTTAACTACTACCTATTTTAATATGTTTTCCCAGGTTTTACAGAACGATATATTTGTTTTTCTGGTTCATTATTTTGAATATTAATTAGTAAATTCAGCATTATTATCGTAACGATATGAATGTCTAATTAAAATTTAAACGTTACATTCCATAAAAATGCTATTGTTTTAAAATACTTCCCACTTTCTGAGGAAATGCATTCATCAATATAATAATGTATTACACTTTGCATATGTATACAAGATAAGAATACGATTATGTAATCAGTCGAAGTTAGATATGCTGTCATATTAAAATTCAATGTCAAGACACAACTAAATTCAGTTTTATTGAAAAACCGATTCACCTTAATCAAGGTACAATAATAACGGTTCTGTTTTATATAAACAATTTCCGTTTATTTTATTATTTTTTTTTTGTCTGTTGTGATGATACCAAAGACTCACCCTCATCACCATTAGGTTTATCTGCAGCTGCTGCGATACACCTTGGACACGGTAATTCAACATCATCACCGAAATGGTTTGGTATTCCATTCATAAAATCATATGATGCTGATTTTTTAAGCTTTTTCGTATGCGCTTCAAAAGGTAAAATTTATTCAACGTAAAATTCTTTCCATATCACAAAATAATACTTAATTAGTTTATATCAATCAACTCTGATAAAAATTTATGTATGTATTTATAACAAGATTAATTTAATTATTCGTGCAGAACACGTACAAATGACATTTTACAACAACACACGATATTAATACGTTATAAGTACATTATTAATTATAATATTTGTACATATGTAGCTCTTGTATGTGTACTATATTAATCTGTGTCTTAAAACCGTTTGATTAATCTTATATTTATTATCAATATAACAGAAATAACTCCACATTTTTATTATTTTTTTCAACTACGTAAATAGGCTGTTCGTGATGAGATGCAGGTATATCTTGTTTGCGATCACTTAAAGCATGTAAAAGTGTAATATCAGGCACTTATAATATCAATAGCTATGCCTCAATATTATTTTCAAAATACAATATTAATTGGAATACAGAGTTAGAAACCTAAATGTATACGAATTTCTTAGAATTCTTGTAACAATATTAGTATGATAATACTAGGAGATACACCACTTTATTCAATATATTCAACAATAAACATGTGATTTACTCTTTGTCCTTATACCACACTAAATTATTTGCAATATGAGTAAGGCAATTAAACATTAAAATTCTGCGTTTCATAATAAAGTTGTTTCGCTAATCGAATCTAAATCGTCATCGATATAATACAATAATTAAAAGCATAGTACAACTTTTATCGCAATCAGCTTTATTATGAGCTATACCCTTAGTATGTATATACAACTAATATTTATGATCACAACAATATTTCATTTGAATTCCTCATATATGGAAATACACAACAATTAAAACAAAATTACATATTTGCAATATGTGTGTAAAACGCATCCAGTGTGATGTAACATTTCATATATGGTTACAAATAGACTTTAACTACAATTTAAACAGAAGCCCATTTTTTCTTCTTCTTAAATTTATATTGTTGTGTGTATCAATTGAATATAGAAACAAAAATATATGGTAAAACCGTGATGTGTACAAGTATAGCAGTACGGTTTTAAAATCAACATAAGACACTTCAAATCTTATATGGTAATTTAACATTTTATATGATGAAATTAACGAATAAAAGATATGATTCACAAAGCATAAGAACAAATAAATAACGTTATTGTATATTAGAAATTAAAAGAAGTTAACTCACCTTCAGCTTCAGAAAGATCTCCAAATTTTACGCCGCCACTGAAATTTTGACAACATAAAAAATATTATACAATTAATCAAAATTCTAAAATATTCATGATTCCGGTTCTTCTCCTTTTTTCTTTTCAATCGTTAATAGTCTTTGAATTTCAAATAAGTAATCGATATTAAAAGGGTGTAAGTCTATTGCATGACTAAATATCCTTAACAATAGACAATATTGGTGGACAACAAATAAAACAATTATCTTTAACGATTCAATGACACTGCCATATTAATTGTGGTATTTCATTATTTACCTTAATAAAACTGAAGCAGTCTCTGGCACGCGAAATACCTGAAATAAATAATATAAAAATCAATTGTAAATTAAAGGTAATTCTTATATTGGAATTGGAAAAAGTTCCATACTATTAATTAGAATAAATATCGTATTAACTATTCTCATTCCACTGTTCTCTAATTATACAATTTTATCATTATTTTCTTATACAGCTTTAGTGTTTTAAAAATTAAAAATATAACTAATGTGACCATTGATTTATTTCAATATAATAATAAATAAAAATATTGAACATTTATAAGCTTACGACAATTTAGTACGATGGCAAATAATTTTCTTGTTTCCATTATTGAATTCATACAAAAAATTAAATTATAAATAATGTCCGTTATAATACATAAAAAAAATCAAATAACAACAAACAGTAAATACTGTAATATGTAAGTGATTACAGTTTAAAAACATATTGTAATCAAAACATTCCATTGTCTTCTGATATCTGAGTAAAAGAATTATCATTGAAATTGACTTAACACGAGTATAGCTACTAATCTATAGCCTCTAGATGAACTAGCGTAGTACAACTAATAATTCTATAAATGTCTACGTAATATATTTAACCGCACACAATAAGCCATATAAATTCGAATAAAAATTTATGGGATTTTTACGTATTAGAATAGGAGATAAGTTCTTATCATTTGAAAATATAAAAAAAAAACAAAAATATACTCACTTTCCATCCAATATTTTCAAAGAACGTACACAAACGAGATTGACCAGTTGTCTTGCCACCACAAGGTCCTAAAATAAATAACAGTCTTATGATAATCATTTTCTTTGATTTTTTTTTCTTTTTATTATTTTATTTAAATGCTATTTCAGTTGGTTGTTTTTATTCAAAATTTCTAGTTGATCGTCAGCCAAAACTTCATATAGCATTCATATAAATATGTTAGGTACATCAATATAGAAGAGTGTAAATTTTAAAATAAAAATTACTCATACTACTCTGTACAATTTGATTCTGAGAATTTTGCAAAACAAAAAGAATACAATGCGAATAGCGAATCACATGTTAACATCATTTACTTTTAAATATAAAGTTGCAATTAAATTCAGTTATCAAATTACAATTTTAATGAAATTCATGTATTACGTATTCATATTAAAAACCGCTACATGTTTAATTCAATACGGTGTGTTAAATGGAATTCATAATCAGTATTTGATTAAGAACGACAAAAACATGTTCAGAACACATGAGGTTTTTACGCCAAATAAAAACACATTTTCCGGATGATAATTTCAAGATATGATTCATGAAAATGTGTGAATTAATATTATAGATTCATAGTTTGTTCTATTTTATCGTTACATACTGGTAAATATTGTACAAATGATTAAAATTCTCATCAAGTGACCAAGTATGACGAGTTAACTGATAATTGATACAAAATCACCTGCTCAACTAGTTATTTTTTCCCAATATTTTGTGTGCATAAATTTAATGAATAAAATTAAAATATATAATTCACTTACCACCAGTTAGGACAACTTTATACACGCGGTGATCACTATTCGGTTTTGTTGTTGCTTCACTCATTTTTATTTTTGTAGATATGATTTTCTTACGTTTGGAAAATTCTTTTATTTTAGATCATTTAAAAACAAATTTATCAACAAGATTTAGTTATAAAACTTTTAGGTATTATTACTCTTAAATTTTGATTGCAATCTGGGTTTAATAACAAATTCCTTTTAACTGTGAACGACTGATTGACATTAAAAAAAATAATGATAATTTTCTTTACAGGTATTACAAATATAAAATCATCAATTGGACCACATGACTTTAGTTAATTTGTTTTTCTTCTTGTTGAACGACCCGTGTCTTTTCCAATAAAATAAAAAGAAATTCCTTTTTCAATTATTTTTTTTTCTGGCGCGATTATCGTCAAAGTTTCATTTTATTGTTTGGCTGAGGTATCATTATGCAAACAAAATTGAGATACACTTTAAATTTTATATCAATTATAAACCACCATTTTTCACTTTATGTTATAATAAATGGAAAAAAAAATAAAGAATTTCAACAAGAACTGATATTGTGAAGCAAATGTCCACAGAACGTTTCACAAATGCAAGACACGAAAACGTTATGAGAACCGATGAAAATTATTTCCTATTACAAATCGATTCCCTAATTCAACGTAAAGATAGTTGGCACACAAACACCAGCAAGAGATTGATTCTCTGTTTTTATTTTGTATATGAACTTGTGTATTCTTAAGCCATAAGTTTCGGCTTTTCCAAACCGAAATTGAACGACACAAATGAATTTGTATTGTTGAAACTATTCTGTATAATTATTTACACGTTTTTTTCCTCTATATTTTGTTAATTTGTTGATGACTTCAAAAAACCATAACCAGCACTGAACAAAATTTTTTCACTTTGGAAATATTATATATTCACACTGCGATTTGTAGAGAGTTTATTTCTTCATTAGTTAACCATAGAATATGTTCACTATTGTATGATACATGAAATATTTTAACAGAATAAAAAATATCTTTTATTTTGAACAGACACCCCCTATTAAACTAGTCGAGATTTTTTTTTTTTATTTTTATCACCACTCTCGGGACACATATACAAAACGATGCTATTTATTTACGAGGCTGGTTTATTTTAAATCGCTGTAGAACTTTAAAGAGCCACAAAAGTAATTTATTTTCTTTAGTTTATTATTGCGATGGTACAACTAAATTCCAATTGAGATAGATTCTTGAATTCTCGGGGAAAATAGAATTATGTAAACGAAACGTCGTGCTAAAAATTAAGGGATGAGATCAGAAAGCGTGCGTATAACTAACTCAGAAATTTTCCTGACGGCAATACGATGAAAAAAATGACAGTTCAGCTGTTGCCTGGAAAACCGATTTGGCGCGATGCACAATTTGCCAGTATATTTCGGATACCTGTATCAGGTGAAACGAGTTCAATCACATTCGAAAAATTATACATACGCATATACCAAATAGATAATGCAATGTCACTCGAACGAATTAATAAATTTCACATTCAAATCATTGGATTTAAGCCAAACTAATTAAGTTTTTGCTTTTTATTTAAAAAAAAAAGGAAATTTCTTCAGTTTGTTATTTTTATTATAAAATCATTACAATTAATTAATGACCTCAATCAGACGCAAACCATTATTAATTGCTTTCATTTCAGTTTATTAGTTATCATAAATTTAGATATAAGTCAATTATTATTTGAAACAATCATATTGTAATTGATTTTGTTTAACTCGTTCAGCATACTGTCGTGGTATACCCATTTCCATAAGTTGTTCCATTTTGTATTTGGGTATTGTTGGTGCATAATGCAATACAGCATCCCATGCGATATCTGCTAATTTTGGTATCGTAATCCAAATACTGTACAGACTATTGGTACGCTTCTCAGTTTGATTATTAGCATTGCTACCTTCAATACCACCAAACACATACATTAAACCGCTATTAGTCACTGTTGCACTATGAAAATATAGTGGCTTCGGTAGTGTAGCAGCCAATTTACGCCACTGCAGTTTCTCAAGGTTTATCATCCATATATCTCGGAGATCACTTTCATTATCATAGCCACCAGTAATTGCTACCTCAACACCATTAGGAGTCTCTATTTGAACAGCCGTATGACATTTACGTGCCGATGGATAACCTCTTGGTCCAACCAGGGGATCCGGTATTGTTTTTATTAATACCCATTTATTTGTTGAAAGATTAAATGCATATATTGAATTTAAACTATTCACTTGGTTTAATGTTCCACCGCCCATAACGAAAAGATATTTTCCATCAGTTACCACCTCGTGACGATATCGGCCACTTGGTACACCATCAATATCATCATCTTGATGTTTATATAGACAAATCCACGCTTTATCCACTAAATCGAATCTAAAATTTCAGTAACAAAAAAAGTGAAACTTCAATAACGCTATACGATTTAGCAAAAATATTTAACTACTAAGAGCATTTACACACCGATGAACATCACAAGAATATTCATAACCAGTAGTTCCTCCAACTGTATACAAGTATTTATCAATAATTACAATTGATTGGCCGTAAAGTCCGGGTGGCTCGCGGCCGGTTGTTTTTATTACTTCATAACGTATTGGTGATTTATGTGGTAAAACAGCATAGCATCGATTTGAGCATAGTAAACCAAATGGAAATCCAGTTCCACCGTATATCTAAAATTGAGAAAAAACAATTAGATTCAATGCAATCCTACGATTTAGTAATGTGAAGTGTATTCTATTTCATAATATATTTAATTAGCATATATCAACACTTACAAATATTACATTGTTCTTAATGGCCATTGCATTGGAGACAACAACTTTTGGCATTGTTGGTTCTCGGCCATCGTTAATCAGACTCCATTTCTTAGTCAATATATTAAATTTCCACATTTCAGGCATCAAATGATCACCATGATGAGAATTATAGGTAAGCACATCTGGATTGAAACCACCAAAACTATAAATATCCGTATCAGTGCAAACAATACGGTGTCCACTTCTTGCCTTTGGGATTTTATGGATGCCTTCGCCGAACAGACCTCGATAACTTTTATAGTCGACGGTATTCAGTTCATATGGCCTAAATTCATACATTTCGGATGAATTTTTATCAACAGACAGTTTATACGATGACCAGAAGCTACGAAATCGATCTAATATATCACGTTTATATACGAAACCAGAACGCAATCCGTGGATTTTTTTTCTAACGCAGATGCAAACTTTTTGTATCCAAGAAATTAATTTTATATAAATTATTACAATAATATAAATTATATTATGGTTCATAACTTCATTTAGGATGCTTTTTAGGGAAATAATTTTAATTTTTTCCGCTGCACTTTGAAACTAAATATGGATAAATGGTAATTGTATAATTTCATATTTCTTCACTACATAATCAGATTATTATGTTCGATTTTTTTTTTAAGACGTGTAAATTATTAACTTTTACTTTTTGGCCTTGTCATATAACAACAAAACGATGCTTAGTTATTATATAATGTTTAGTTATGTACGGTTAAATGGTTTTAATTTAATGAATGCACTCCAAATCAATCGAGAGACCACACAAAGTTGCTTTGTCACAAATAGTTTTCACTCCAGAGAATTTGAAAATGTGTTTTTCACTTATGATATATGGGTCTTTGGAATAGTTTAACACCACGTTATTACATAATCCAACTATTTAATTGTAATTTCATATGAATTCACTAGATAATTGCAATCTTATGGAACCGTGTCTTAATGAAAAGGTACTGCATCCACTCAATCAGGTTTTCCTTCTGAACATGAAAGTTATTATTTAAGCTAATTTAAGGAACCTGCCCGATAAGATACTGGTCCGTAACACAGTTTAAGTAAGTCTTACTAGAATATTATAACTTCACCTCTTATTAATTAATAAAATAATCGGTAAATAAATAAATTTAATTGAGACTTAATTCTCGCGAGATTCATTCCGAATTTACAAAACAAATATTCAAGTACTAGTCGGTCGTACAACGAAAGAATGGTATAAGTGCACACTTATGACTATATGAGACATTATTATTTAAAAAAAACTTATTTAATTTTCTATCTATCTGATCTAGTATCAAATAAATGTGATTAATTTTAATTAGTAAATACTAAGAATAAAAATTTTATAAAAGGTACAAGTGCACACAAAAATAAAAAATACACAATAAAAATTCGATTATCTCGAAACGAGAGCCGTGCCACTTATACCATTCTTTCGTTGTACGACAGTAGTAGTCGCATTTGTTGACATTCAGCTCAGTACCAGAGATACATGCCAATGAAATCGTACCAAACTATGACACAAGTTGCAAACGAAATTTAATATCGATAATGTTATTAAAATAGTTGTTAAAGTCTTTAGTTGTATATAAAATGATATGTCAGGTAGAAGGAGGCAGGTATACTTGGAAATCCCTCAAAATGTATTCTTTCTCAAATTACCATTTTACATATGAATCTGAGATTTCAAATTAACCTCCAAATTAATTAATTATTTCAATTAATATGTCAAAAATGCCGTCATGTTATGTCATTTTTCTGAAAAATCATCCAAAAAGTCATTGTGTCCGAAAATAAAATATTTCTCGTATTTTTTAAATTAAAATTTTTCCTTCAAAACACATTTTTTGTGAAATTACGTCATTATTCAATCAAAGTGATGACTAAAACAGTAATTGGAGTGGATAGTTAGACAATTGTGAGGCAAATAGGCGTCCGAAATTGGTAAATTACGTTTTGCAAAGTGTTCGGTATTGTGTGTTTCAGTGCCATAAAGAATGGCGGGGACTTGATATGTGATCGACTGGAAAAAAACACATTTCGTCTCGTTGAATTAAGAAGCCGCCATTGTTATTTCGGAAAAAGACGTCTGCTCTGAGCGAAATTAGAATCCAAGACAAATAGCAATTTGCGGTGGATGCGGATGCGAATACACATTTTAATATAAAAATAAAATCTCAATTTGTCTGGATAATTTGTTGTGTACGTAATCCCATTTGTTTTTTTCGTTTAGAACCTAAATTAGTGATGTAAATTGGCGTGTTTAGTTTTCACGGTGCATTTTTAAAATAGCGGGAGCATTCTTATTACTAATTGCCCATGTTTACAATTAACTAATATGTAATATAATTCATACCACTAAATCCATTTCATTTAAACTTGTTTCCAAACCATACAAATTTGTTTCTAAAAAATGTCTTTCTCGTTTCCATAAATACCGTAAACAAAGAATAGAGCTTTTATTTGTATAAAGTGCGTCATAATTGTTAATCAACAGAATCCCGCGTAATTAATTTAAAGCTTGTTTATTCGCTGAAGCAGAATGTTGTCATCCTATTAAGATTTATTTATTATAGTCTTTATCACCAATTGTTAATCAGCAATGAGCATTATGTAAATGAATGTAATTTTATTTATTTCAGATACAATTTGACATTCTGTAACGGTGTGATAAAGTACATAAATTGGTGATATTACAATAATATACAAAGGGTGGCCGTTGATAATGTCTAATTCGGTATTTAAAGAGTTGCCATCAGCATCGGCAACATGCGAAGAAACTAACAAAAAATCAAACGAAATGGTCATTATAATCAACAAGACTGGTTACATGTCTGTCGATCAATCAGTTTTGCAAAATTTTCTATGTAAATCTCTTTTTTTATTAAATATTTTTGTTTTAATTCGTATTCAATAGTACATTTAATTGAAATTGTTTATTTCTTTTTTTAATTTTAACACACACTTAATAAATGGTATGATAACACTTAACAATTCCATAATTTCTGTTTACTTGTAGTGAATGAAGATGTTGCCGCAAATACCTCAGTTAGCGTATTGCGTATTGCATCGCCTACTCCTAGTATGAACGATGATTCATTAGTTGAGATAGAAGACGATAACAAATCAATAAATTCCGAAAGCAACGCATCAGATGAAAAATCAATTGACTCAGAGGAAGAAGAAGATAATGGAAAACGTAAAAAATTACAAAAAAAGAATATAGTTCCGATCACAATTGAAGAATTTTATGGTCCAGAAAAAGCAAAGATATTAGCATCTGAAATATTGAGTTAGTAGAATTTAGACATCAATGTTTATATTATTGGTTTTCATTTGAATTTATTCTTCTAGAATTTGCTTCAATAACAAATCCAATACAAATTGATCTCGATTTTGATTTTCGTCGTTACGGATTTCGGAATGATCATTGTTATACACCATTGACATCACCAAGTCAACGGAAAAATTTAAATCTAATTAAAGATAATACATTAACTGCACCAGGAACAAATTCTGTTCAGGGTAAAAGTGGAAGTGATAATTCTAATAAGAAAATAGAAGAATCAGTTAAAAGTGAACCGAATGAAATAAGTGCTGAAGAAACGAATGAAGACGAGGTTTCTGACTCAGACGATATAACGTCAAGTTCAAATAATGAAAGCGATAATGATCGTGAAAGTGATTTAGATTATAGTGTATATGATCGCCCATCTGGACGTTTAAAGAAATCGAAAAGGCGATATTCTAAAGTTGTGAATTCTCAGCGGTCCAAGGCAACTATAAAACGTACAGTAAACACAGAGCCTGTGAATGATAAACAATTGAATGCCGATATAATCGGTAGCAATAAGAAAAAAGTTGTTAAAGTGATTACTCCTCGGCAATCATCGTCAATACCAGAAATATCATTGTCCAATAACACGGATAATTCCCAGTTAATTGGCAAAGTACAAATACCCAAACTGGTAAGAAAACTACCATATTCAATAGTTGTAACTCCAACACATACCCCGCCAAAAGTGGCCAAGATGAGTACAACTTCTACTCCAATTTTAAAAGGAAAAATAGATTCATCAAAATCGTTAGTTAAATCGAAAGTATCAGAAACTAGTATAATTCCAAAGAAACCATCTATATCATCAAACGAATTACCAACAATCAAGTATGTCACGGCAGGGCCCTCAACGCCACGATTACAAACTCACGGTATTTTGCCAATTGAACAAGATAAACACTTAGATTTAATAGATGCCATAGTTAAGCAAGAACTAGAAGGTGAAGAAATTATGGACTCATATGGCCCAGACGATATACCAAATATTGTTAAAATGTTAGAAACTACAGATGATTCTGATTTGGCGGGGTTTCCTTCATCAACTCTAGATCTAATTAAAGATAAGGATTTGACGGACCCAAATGTTATCGATGATGATTTTATCAACGAATTCATTAATGAGGTCGGAGATTTGTCGGAAAACAAACATTTGGACGAAATTATACAAAAGGATTTGAAAAACATTGATATCGAACAGTCATCACAAATGATAAATCAATTTCCATTCTCTAGTACTTCAATGATGAACGAAAGCGCCACAATTATATCGCCAGCTATTTCAACTCAACGTAAATCCGTTGAAGACAAGAGTGCCACTAAAGGTGAAATGAAACAAATTATAAGACATGATGGTCGGGTTATTACTTTACCTCCAATTGAGGCTCCAACGACAAGGAGTGCATTGAGAAAGGCAAGAAACATCATAAAACCTGCTCCATCCACTAATGATACAAATACAGAAACGATGAGAACGGCTAATGTATCACAAAGTGGTAGTATTGATAATGAATCAAATGCAGCTGCTGCTCTCTCTGATTCTGATACTGATGCCAGTTATAATTCAGAAGATGATCCTCATAGGTATGTTAGTGAATCGAATTTTTCTGACTATTTTATCTAATTATGATATTTTTGTAGATTGTGGTGTATTTGTCGCCAACCACATAATAATCGTTTTATGATTTGCTGTGATAGTTGTGAAGATTGGTTCCACGGTAAATGTGTGAACATCACAAAAGCAATGGGACGTGAAATGGAGTTACAAGGTAAAGAATGGCGATGTCCAGATTGCATTACAAAGCACAGTGTTAATGGTGGCAAGAAGAATGAAATGAAAATAACGAAATATCTTATTAAACCAGAAGAGAAATCGAGTGTTGTACTCGGTTCTGAGACGATTGTTAATACACAGAAATGCTTAACATGTAAGAAACCATGCCGATCTGTATTCTGCAGTGAAAATTGCAAGAAAACAAATCCATCTATTAAAATAATAACATCAGTTGTAAAACCTGTGGATAATCCAAAGCCAAATGTTATTGATAGTAAACCAGTGCAAAGCCCAAAGGTAGTAGTAACCCAGGGGTGTATAGTTCGCAATAATCGTGTATACGTGTTTGAAAGAAAAACGGGAAAATGTTTAACTGGAACATTAGCTCCAACTGTTGAAAATTTAAGGCAGTGGCTACGAGAACACCCTACATTTGAAATTGTGAAACCAGGCAGTCCGCAAGACACAGCAATACGGGTATATCAAATTAGTTATAAAAACAATTAACTTTTCAAGTATAATTTTAATTTATGTTATGTTATGTTATAGTTATGCCAAGAAAAGAAATTGATACAACAAGGTACACAACCGCCGCAATTAACACAAATGAAAATAAAGATAGGAACAAATAAACAATTGGATTTATTTAAACCGGATAATCTAAATAATGCTGTAAAATCAAAACAGATTATCGTTAAGACAGAGCCAAAAATATTAAATGCTGTTCAAGCAAGATCGATTACCACTGTACAAGGGGTCCCTCAGCAACATGCAAGGATTGTAATAAAACCAACAATACAAGCTGTGCCGGTAGCAACGACAACAGTTAAAGTACAAAGAGCAGATTCTAGTGAATCTGCAAGACCGAAAACTGTTAAAACCGAAGAACCGATACGAGGAAATGTGCGACGGACATTAGCGGTAGTTTATCAATTATTAATTTAATATTCAATTTATTAAATAATCTTTAAATGTGTATCTCATTACAGGAGCATTTAAAAACTCGAATGGTCGAAGAAAAATCGGGTAATAAAGCAAATATTTTGAATGACGAGGAAATTCAAAAATTTGCCACTGATACCGAAAATGCAATGTTTATTTTATTTAATAAAGACACTGGAACAAAATATAAATCGAAATATCGTTCTTTGGTTTTTAATATAAAAGATCGTAAAAATAAAACATTATTCCAGAAGATCTGTGATAGATCAATTGAACCAAATAAATTGGTAAGTCATTGATAGTGTGAATGTATTCGTACATCGTACAAATATTATTTTGAAATGAGGTCAGTCATAAATTTATAAAAAAAATCAATTTGTTTTTATCTATATACAGGTTCGTATGTCACCGGAAGAGCTCGCCAGTCAAGAATTGGCTCAATGGCGTGAAAACGAAAATAAACATCAGTTGGATATTATTAAACAATCCGAACTTGATTCAATATCTTATGCAGCTAAAGCTAGTAGCAGTGCATTGGTAGAAAAGGAGGAAATTATAATTGAATCAAAAATATCAGATGCAATTTCAAATAATGTAAAGGATTTTGAATCCGATAATAAATCTGAAGAATATTCAAATAAATTATTATCGAAAAGTTATCTTGACCTACATGTAAATGATTCGAGTAGTGGATCACAAAGTAATAGTGAACATCACCATCATCGCTCGCATAAAAAAGAATCAAAATCAAATCGATCACGTGACGACAGTAGATCATCGACTAAACCCGAAACTAGTGGTCCCAATCATAGCCGAGATAAGGATCGACATCGTCACCATTCAAAATCGTCATCCCATCGAAAAACTACTAGTGAGAAATCTCATAAGCATAGTTCGTCCAAACATCATGAATCGAGTAAATCCTCGTCACATAAGAAATCCGATAAAGACGATAGTAAGAAGGCATCATCAGGTAAAACAGAAATTAATGAAGTCAAACCAACTATTGAGGATTGTAATTTGGTCGATGCAATTTTAAAATCAGCAAATGTCATTTTACCGTCAGCGGGTAATAAAACTGTCGAGTCGACAAAGAATTCTGAACCGAAGAAAATAGACAATCTAGTAGACGAGTTGAAAATCACACCAGTTCCTGCTCTTACTCCGATTGTAACTGTTCCTGCTGCGGTAAAACCCGTCGCATCAACCAGTACTGCACCGTTATGGATTGGAAATATCCGAATGGTTGACGTAGCTTCATTTAAATTATCTATTTGCCAGTTAAGCGGTGACTTCAATTCTATTGTAAAACTTCTTCCAAAAGAATTAGAAGTTGTTGGTCGTATTAGTCCAAATACTGTTTGGGATTATATTGCTAAAATACAAAAAAGTCCAAATAAAGAAATTATGTTGGTAAATTTATTACCTTCGGAAGACTCTGATCAGAGTCAGTGGTTTACACTTTATGACTATATGTTTACAAAAAATCGTCTTGGTGTTATAAAAACCATATCTCCAATTACTAAAGATTTTTATTTAATGCCATTGCCTGAAAATCAGTCTTTGCCAAATGTATTACCGCATCTGAATATTGGTGCTAGAGGCAATTTGTTGATCGGTGTCATTGTGAAGACGGGTCCTGTAAAGAGAATGGCGTCATTGGATGTTGCTACCATTCCTAAGGTATGACGTATCACATCCTATTGTTATTATCTACATTTTTCTAACTAATAAATTCTATTTATAATATGTAGGTTATAAAGCCATCGGTACCGTTACTGTCGAGCGACATAAATTCAAAGAGTTCTGCACGATCGTTACCAAAAATTTCCACAAAAAGCGATTTCAGTGGACCGATTGCTTTCAACAAAGGTTCGTGTATCACATCATAATTCATGTAAATTTATTTTATACAATATTATAATTGTATTTTAGATGAGGCAGATGAGCCATATTCTCCTGGTGGAAGTGATGAGAACAGTGGAAATGCAATGTTTAACGAGCAAGACATACAAAAGGAGATGGAACTAATAAAACAGAAAATTGCCGAACAAGAGAAACAAATTGCTGGTATCATGGGGACCAGTAGTGCTATTGATGGTGATGAACCTTATTCACCGTCAAAAATGGAAGTTGATGACTTTAACGAGTCTCAACCGGCAATACCAGGCCTTGGAGATTTGCCAATACCGAAGCGATCGAATGAAGCAACTATGTCCAGTATAGCTAGTTTACTAACGTCAAACGATGATGAAGAATACGATCCCATGGAGACAGTATCAAATCCATTAACATTAAAAACTGTGACTAATAAATACGTTCCAATGTATGGGGCTGGTACTTCTAGTCGTCTAGCTAAATTAAGTGATGAGGAATTATTGAAACTAGTTCCTGATAATGAAAATTAAACGGCAATCTTCAATAAATACCATAGTAAATAAAGAAAATCAATGGTTTGCAACTGGATAAGATAAAATAAGAATTTTTGAATGGAATTTTATCAAATAACTGAATATAGATTATCAATGCTGCAATCAAAACTATTGTATATAGCTAAAATATCTCATGGAGGAATTATTTGCTTATTTTTTAACAAAATCATCATAGAAAAGATAAAAATGGCACATTTTCTATGTTTTTACTAAATATCTATTGGTACAGTTTCCAGTATTAATAATAATTAGAATTAAATGATGAATAAATTTGCTAAATAAAAGAAATTAATTAAAAGAATAGTTGTTGGAATTGATTTATTAATTGGATGCTAAGGGCTTTAGATTGATATGTATTAGTTAAATAGTTTTTGACGTTTCATTAAAATCAATTTTCATAATTTTATGTATGGTTTTATTAACTTTTGATGAAACATTCTCTATAAAATTTTCTTGATTTAATTTTAGAAACATAATATTTTATACTATCAAATCAAATAAACTCTTATTGGCATTTGGTATAGTGTACTTTACAATATTAGCTTATAACGTTTATAACATAATAATATGGATTCTATACGTATATTTAGAGTGTGTTAGATGTAAAATCAGATTATAAAAAATATTTTTTTTCTTGAATAAATGCTAAACTATTATGTTGTATGTTTTACATTTAATTGATGAGAGCAATAAAAAACGATAAGATTAGCAAAAATACGACTACGGCTAAACCGATTTTCCAATAACTGATAACTTGCGTCTTTTTGTGGGCCGTCCCCAATTGAGAGGTGCCAATTGTTGGCCGTGACAATGGGTACGCTGAGTATCTACTGGTTCTTTCAACAGAACCCCTACGAGCATCACCAATTGGATCTGCACGCAATGTTGACAAACGTTTACTGAACTCATGTAAACGAGTAGCTCGCGAAACAATATCCTGATCATCAACTTCATTTTCATCAGAATATTCAGAGTAGTGAGTTGTTGCTACCGGAACTGGTGTTGGCGCTTTAAATGGTGTAAGACGAGTTGTTGTTTCATACCTGTTTCGCGTTTCACTTGTGCCGTTTGTGGTACTCAATGTCGAAGTGAAAGGAGATTCTCGTGAACGAGGTAGTGGCAAAAATGAAGGCATATCGGTGTAACGACGCGCTGGATCATTTCGCAGATAGCTTTTAGGTGCAGGTGCCGATTCCTTGTAGTAATTACCCGTTCCATAGGCATCGTCTTCTTCATTCGAGTCATCTATCAGCACAACATCGTTGTCATTCTCATTATCTTCCATGATTGGCGCGGTTTCCATCTTATACGATGTTGTAACAACCGTACTTTTGGACATTGATTGTCTGCTTTGTCTCCGCTCTACCGGTTTGGCTGGCATAGTTTTTTCAATGTGAACTTCGTGTTCAATCACTTGTGGCTGTGAGGCACGTTCACGTTTTTTCGGTCGTTGTACTGAGTCTTTAATGACCTCGCGTATTGGTTCTTCAATGGGAGCCTCATCATGCACTATTTTAACAGGCACTGTTCGTCGTCTTGCTGCCGACTTTTTCACTGGTTCACTTGCAATTCCGTTGACTGCAATTGGTTCCTTCCCGCTAGCAATCACTTTCGTCAATTTATTGATTAGCAGTTTTCTTGTTGTACCCGTAACTGGGACAGCCGGTAAGCCGTATTCTTTCAATTTCACCAGCAATTGTGCGTCTGACAAATTATTTAATTCTTCCATTGCTAATGGTGCAACGATTATTCACATTCACAGGTTACAATTATTTATTATTCAACGATTCAGTATTTAACAATTAATCCTGGTTTAAAACGAGATTGTATTGAAACTGCTCACATTTAATCGGCTTAATCTCGGAGAGTTTGAGTCAAATTACAAATTTGTCAACAATTTCACGTCCCGATCGATTGTTTTCCCCCTTCATCTACTTTCTTTATATCAATTTGAGACAAAATTATTTTATTTTCCCGGTATTTTTTATATCGGTATTTTAAAAGATATTATAATTAAACTTTGTAACTCACATTTAATTCAAAAAAGATTTACATAATCTGTGACTGAAAATAAATTAACAACTGCTCCGATTCTATAATTGGATTGATCCGGTGAAGGCACGCTTCATTTAATTGTGGTTTGAGGCTCGAGTTAGAAGCTCTTCGGTTGCTCAGAATTTTCTTCAATACAATGCGTGCTATTATCCCGGTTCTCTTTAAATCAATTAATTACTAAATTATGTAATTGTTATTGCTTATCGTTCGAGTTAGAATGAAGAAGAGAGAATGAATTTTCATATGTATAACATTCTAACACATAATGTGTAATGAAAAAAAACTACGTTGGGCAAATACTGATTCTCAATTATTGGCGGGGAAACAGACGAGCCGCATATAAAATTGTAATCTTTTTAAAACACATAATATAAATAATTATCTAATTTGGTTATTATTCGATTTATGTATATCGTACAATAGAATCTGAAAATGTGAATTGTGCTAGCAAAACAAACGACGCATTAAACTTGTCAATAGCAATAGAAATATTAGGTAAAAATCGTCGTCAAAACAACTCAATATTCGCGGCAAATACCAATTGAGATCAGAAGGATAAACACATATTCAGTTAATTGAGATTTTATTTTGTACGTGAAATTGGGAACGTAAACACAGAATAATTTGGAGACAAGTTTTTGTGTTTCTTGGTTTTCAAGTCTTGAAAATTGTGATTCACTTGTAAAAAACCTTTCGGTTCTCAATTCTATTCTTGAATTTCGTGTGAGAGAGTATTAAATACTTTACCATCACGAACACATGCACGCAGTACACCCACCGCCCTCCTCCCCGCGAAAGGAAAAGTGATTCCGTGCTAAGCAAAATAAAACACAACAAAAATAAAGTTGCACCAATGGTTCGCATTAATTTTTGGTGGTTGCGATATTCAGTGTTACGGCTGTTTTTGGAGGATTGCTACTATCAAATTGATAAACAAATCAAATAGATTCAGTTTTAATTTAATCAGCAGTTTCGCCTAACTGGGAAGTGGGTAAGTGTAACTTTGCTTCGTATCATTATTGCGATTGGTATTGAATATTGGGATTTTTCCTCTATCCCAATCAATATTACGTAACTGTAAATCATTTACAATGCCGGGTCGTGATTAATTGATGCTTATTAACATTGAAATATTAAATATCCATGTTGTTTCGTTGACAATTTGCCAAAATCAAAATTTTGTTTATCAATCAATGTGATTATGCTAATGATGACTTTAGAATTGCATAAATTTACATGTGTTATGTTAAAGTGAATCTTCCGTGTAGTATTGTTTTAAAATTTAGATTGTGTGAGGATGTTTTAGCATCCCAAAGAATTGATTTGTTTATCTTCCGCATAATAGGCTATTAAATTTGCCATTCTTGGAGTCAAATCATTTTGCAATTGAATCCTCCTTAATGATAAGAAAACTGATTACATTCAACTTGCATCAAGTAATTCGTGTACAAATAATTCTAATTGACAAAATATTCAGTATACGCCCAATTAAAATTGAAATTACCTTGACTGATAGACTACGTTCAATTTTTAACTTACCTCATATATTTACGATTAATTTGAATTCAGGTCAAAATAATTTCTATTGATGTTAATTGATTGGTTGTTACCTACGCTCATACATATCTCATAAAATATTTATTTTCAATGGGCCTCGTGTAAACATCCGATAAACAGAAATAATATATTAATGCATTTCCATTAATATCGGATGTATCCAATAATTAACAATTTCATTTGGAACCGAGAGAACACTTTGAAGGAGAGATACACAATATTCTTAAATTGATCACAATGAATTGAACGCATGCTCATACTTATTGATTCTCTTTTGTAGCCCAGATTCAGAATCTAAGCAGTGATTTTTTTCATATAAAACCAAGAGGATATCATTTACATAAACAATTCTTGAACTAGACAATGGATATTTCGTTAGGCACATAAAAGAAAAGTTGTGAAATAATATTAAGTATTTGATTTGAAACCATTGTTATTATAACGATTATCAATTGTCATTATTTGAGCTTCCAATTATCTATTATTGATGGTAAGCTAAATATCATTATCGTTTGTATAAATTTAATCTATTTTGTTAGCTTGTGTTCTTGTTGGTGTATTCAATTAGTATCAGTAAAGTTTTTTTATGGTTTCCATTATCTGTATCAAATTTTGAGGATGAAATATTTAAATTTGGCTATTCTTATCAAGTGTGTCTTTATTATTATCATAAACTGTCGAATTTAAATTGCTAAAAATTTTAAAGTAATAATGAATTTTTATTATAAAAATAGAATTTATGAGATTCTTTAAATAGAGCAGGTAGACGCAAGAATGTATATTAGTATCGCTTAAGAATTTTTCTAAATGCGCAATTTCTTTCATTCACTTACGTGACCAATCCACTAATGTTTAAAGTGAACATAACACATCAATTTACCTGAAAGAGACATTATTTTGATAATACTTTTCCTAATAGGATTTAATTTCACCTTCTTGTTATACAAGAAGAGTAACTAATTAAATTGTAATTGTGTTATAAATGTAATGCGTTTGAATTAATTTTATCTTTTATTATGTATTTTATATTCGTTTAGGAAGAAACTCATCAGTAATTGAACATCTTAGCTGATTCCTGCAAAATAAGGAATCTGAGTGGAGAAGGCCAATTAGTTAATACAATTAATGGAAAAACCAACACTAATTGGACACCTTCTACAGTACTCAAATGATTAATAGATTGGTGACAGCGTATTATTTGTCATCGTCAGAGTTCATAAAATAAATATAATGTTATTGGTTCGATGAAAAACAATAAGACTAATTACAAACTTAGCTTCTATAGCTCTAGTTCGTGTGAAACAAAGAATAAGACGTCAGTAAATAGAAACTCTGAGGAAAATATGAGGATACATTGGAAATTGTAATTGGATAACAGATCAGAAATAAGTGAAGTGAAGTTGATATAAATATAGAGAAATTAAAAATTATGTCTAAAATATTATGCTATTGTAATTAACGGAATTACTTGAATGACACTGTTAATTGAGATCGAACTAATTCCAATGTTCTGGTTGAAATACAACTAATATTATTATCGATGAAAATTACCAGAAATTCAATGGAATTTTACTTAATGTAATTATTATTACAAATAATATTTAAATTCCATGACACTGAATTTATTAAAAAGACGTTAAATATTTAAGTATTTTTGTGGTTTTTATTAAGAAACAAAATATTTAACGGTTCATTTCGATTTGTTACCTTTAATTATAAGAATAATATTTGAAAAATGTGGTGTACAATATGTGTGTATGTGTATCATGACCAGGAGAGAAAATGACGATATTTTAAAAAAAGAATATGAAAAATACAATTCAATTGAGTATTTAAACCAAATTTAACATTTATTTATAGCCATCGAAAAGGACGTAAATAAACGTTGTTTTTGAAACATCAGTAAATCAGTTAACTTACAAATAACAAATCTAGCAGTGCACAGTAATTACTTAAATATAAAAATAAAACAAATTCAGTAAGAACATTCCGTTTAATCGCGAGCAATTGAAGTCATAAAAACACAAAAATATAGACTTTCTATCTAATCGATAATAAATCATCACCAATTTAGAGGAAAACAATATTGAGTGTAATATTGATCGACGATTAAAATAATCAATCAATCAATTTAAATGAATAAGTTCATGTTAATATAATTAGTTCATAGTGAACATTTGTTAAGATACTAAGTTCACATGCTTAACTATCGCTTAGTATCTACACACTTTTTGAAACAACCATAGTTTTTCCTAATTAATCGGAACAAGTGATACAAATTAGATTAAAAATGTGCAGAGATCGTGATATGATGTTCTCTTTCAACAAATAAAAAAATAATCGTTCGGAACAAGCATTATTATATAATTGAAACAAAGTAAATCATAAAATAAACTGAATAACAAAACAATCAGATTAACTGACAAAACTGGACTAAACTGTGCAATTCAAGTTTACATGTTATTACAAAATAATCAGTCAAAAGTTTAACTCATCGTCTAATTTGATTTATAATAAGATTATTAATGAAGCGATACTTCAAGTTCAAGTCGACAAAAAAGAACGGAGTGAATAGCGAGTAAGGCTAAGTCGCATTCAGGAACTCCTCGAAATAACCATAATAATTTTGAACGTATTAGAAAATATTTCAAGTAAAATAATTCAACGCCGTATAATTCTGTTAGGAAATAGAAAAGTTAACGTATAAATTTTTATGAGTACGAAGAAAAGCACATGAAAATTGTGATTAAATATATTGTATTTTGGTCGCCTTTTTAAAATTAACAAAAATATAAAATTATATATACGGAATTACACTTCGGATGCAATATCATTAGACAGAAATTATTAGGTGAGTAAAGTTGGACTATAAAATACAGTATCAATTTTTGTTTATGTTATTTATAATCTGTAATACAGTAGCGAAAGACCGTGAATCAATTTTCGCTTGAGATCCATATTATTCTATTATTAATATGTTGTTTATTTTCAAATTTCAGTTCATTCGGGGTAATTTTAAAATAGTTTTAATCATTGCGAAACATATTTGGGGTTTCGTTTCTGCCTGCTTGGTAGGTTACTAGAGAAAACATGATAATCAATTGATTGAGTAAATATTAATTTATTTACTTTCAATTTTAGTGCGGCATGCGCCGACCATCTTCTGGATTGAAAGATGATGATAATGGTTGTTTGAGAGCATTAACATCGTCTTCATCCCAATCATCCTCAAATGATGTTACACCAACATCGAATATCGAAAATGATGAGAACACATTCAATTCAAATTATTTACCGGACATTATTGATCCATTGGACTGGCAAACAACTCGAAAACGAAAAGATCGTCAAGATAGCACATCTTCCATAACCCAAGATAGGAAATTGATACGATCAAATAGTGAAGAACATATCCCTCTTTTAAGTAATGAATCATTACGTAAAACTTCTTCACACGAGGATATACGTCCACCACAAGATTTCTGTAATACAAACGAACCAAATGAGCCATTGATTGTTAACAATGAACAAGATATCGAAAATAATGTTGTTGAGGAAAAACATTCATTCTTCGCTGGAATTGGTTCTCATCATCGTTCAGATACAAGTCCAGCTCGTTGTGGAAAATTTGATTTCAGTCATTCATCACATCGATCCCTGAATCATCATCGGTTTGATGACAATCGACATGAAGAAAGACGATCGACAGAACGTATTTCCAGAACTCGACCTCATCCAATAAGAAAGTCACCAATGGCAGTCCAAAAACGTTCCAGTCGATCATCATCTCTGTCCCTTGAGATCTATCCAGATGATATGAAGACTGTAACACATAATAAAGGTGATGGATTTGCCAAAGACAAATTATTATCGGACGATAACGATATTTTAGATGCTTTGATAACTCCATCCGATATAAACGATAATAGACCAAATGATTTATTTAAGGTAGATGGTAAACAAACGCATGCATCAAACGAAACACTGCCATGGAGTAAAACATTTCAGGAAGATCATGTGCCCGTTGTATGCCAACGATTTGCTGATAATAATTATGATCATGTTAACCACATATCAAATCATATGGTTAAAATTCGTAATATCTCATCGAGTAATGATGTCAAGTCTGAGAAAATATTTACAGATTTGGATAATTTAAATACTCGTGATGGGGTGTCAATAAATACACCGTCTGGTTCTTATAAAATTCATCCCGAGAAGCGGTTACGTGAAATTAACAAACGATTGATCGTATTAAAACGAAAGATGTCCGGTTATGATGAAATGTACTTTAAAACTCGCGGTCATCGACCATCCGGTACTGAGAAAGCTTCTGACAAATCAATGAAGCATGTAATATCAGAGATAAATAAACTACGAAAGGAAAAGCATTCTATAAAAGCAGATCCTACAACTAAAATATCAACAAGTTTTGATGGTTCCTCTGAAACCAAGGAGAACAAAATTGAGAGACTGAGAGAAACAGTGGTTGAAATAGAAAAGGTGATTATTGTAATTCTTATAGTTCATTAAGTATATATACAAATTACTATTATAATTTTTTTATAATTACATTTTAGAGACTGGAAAGGAAACGTGAAAATGCAAATCGTACTGAGAACTTGGATGATATGACTCCAGCAGAATTGATAGCTGAGAAAACTGAGCTTCAAAAGAGTTTGATTTATTATGAGTCAATGTTTGGCCGCCCAGAGAATAAGGACGAGCGAGACATAATAATTGGATTATATAGTCGTTATCGGCGACTGAAACGACTTGTTACCAGATCAACTGGTTTCAATTCAAATTCATTGACATTATCTGATTTGCCAACAATTATGGAACACGAAGCATTAGCGTTCACGGCCATAAATCCATCGTCTACATCATCAGCAGAATCACCATCAGACGAGACGTCTCCATCTGGAAAATCTGAATTGACAGAATCTAGTTCTTCCTCGTATGGTCAAATCCATGAGAACCTGAGTGTATTATCACTTGAGGAGTTGTGGACTCAACATGAAGAAACTGCCAAATTAAAAAAGAAACTTAAGATCACTATTAGGGAGTTTGAGAATTCATTTGAAGATGGTCATGGCCGAAAGATTCATAAACATGAGCGTAAACCAATTGAAGAGACCTACATGCAATACAAGCAACAAAAGGCAAAACTTAGATTATTGGACGCATTATTGAAGAAAAAATTCAGCACCTAAGTTATTGAATAATTTTAGTAATTTCAGTTTCTTGAGAAATATTAGAATTACGACATATACTATTATTTTTATTGTCCCGCATTGTAATTGATCATAATACTTCACTACAGACAATTTTATTAAATTTTATCGCATAACCGAGAATGGGAAATATATATAATATATTGTCGGTTATGATAAGCAATTAATACTTCCGTTTATTTGGTAGTTTAAACGTCTCACCAAATTAGCGTTATTATTTTTCAATCAAAATAAATGTTTTTTGTCTTTGTTAATTATTTTTCTGTGTGACAAAAATATTATAATAATGTTAAGTAAAATGGATATTATCTATGTATCTATAATAACTGTGATAATTTATTATCCTTTAATTTATCACTGAACAAATTATAACTAATTGGCTTTGAAGAATTGAGATGCAAGGTAAGAGAAGATAAACGGTTTTTGTTCAACATTCAAGAATAAAATGACATTAATTTTGTATTTCTTCAACGATATTATATATTATTATTAGTGAGATATTAATTGATATATGATTTATTTTTGCACTTAGACTATAAGCAATTGAAATCAAGATATAAAAAAGAAAGAAATATTAATACTTACGAACAGTTTGTTATAAAATAAGAGACTATTATTTATATTATTATATATTATAATGTAATTGATTGAAAATGTAAGATTATTTCTTATTGCTGTTATTGGCCCATCCCATTTGATGGATTTTCTACAATTGGATTTAAATATAAAATTTAGTGTAGTATTGAGGGACAAGATTTTTTTTGTTACATAATAATTTATGTGTACCTATATAAAATATCTAAAAATTGATATTTGTGAAACATTTTGATATTATACCTACATTTAAATTGCAATTGGTAAAATTCATGTTATATTAAGTATCGTATTATGATCTAATTTCGTTTACATTAAAACGTAGTTGTGTTATAATTAGATTAGATAAATACCTGTGTTTTATTTGATTAATTATTGCCTTGAACTTTCAGATTCTAATCATCGCGATCTTGGACTTTAGTATTCTTCTATAAAACATTTTCACTTTTAAAATATATTGGTAATTTATAATGCGAATACAAATTGAATTAAAAACTATGTTGGACCTTATCGTTTCCATTCAATTTCCATTGCAACGGTTATCTTCTCTGAGATTGTGCCGCCACTGTAAAATCAAATGTCACTTGGACGTTTGTATGAAGTTTCCATATTTTGATTTTTAATATTATTTTTTTCCAAAAAAAAAAAAAAGTTTTGCAAGTGCTGATTACTTTATTCTATGATTTATTTGTGTTTGATTGTTGAGGGGATTACTTTAAGACCATTCAATTAGTGAAAATTATGCCTAATTAGTGATAGTGACAATATATTGTGTAGAAGAATAAAAACAATGGCGATGATGGAAGGTGCTCTGAGCAAATGGACTAATGTAATGAAAGGTTGGCAATATCGCTGGTTTGTCTTGGATGAGAATGCCGGATTATTATCTTATTACACCGTAAGTAATATTAACTGTGATAATGTGTTCCACCGTAGTTCAAGCTACTGGTAGGACAGTCCTTTAGGTCAATAGGTCAATAGAATTGGTTGATCCAAAGATGATTATTCCATCTTGAACAGATAAAAGTCTCATTAATGATTCAACTTTTCCAGTTTCTTATTAGTATATGCCTTTTTGAAAAACTTATAAAATAAGTACAAATATATTATAACGTGTGGTAAAGTCATGTAAACATGAATACTAAGCATTTTACTTTGACTAAAATACATCGTCATGTGATATATTATAATTAAGAATTGCACCTAGAACGAGATGAAGGTCAATTAAAATTTTTTTTATCTCTAATATTTGCATTTTATTTGCTGTTAAGTGTAATACCATTTGGATAGTAGTAATCGATTTTTTTATAAACGGTGCTTTTGTCATTAATTTGTGGCCAAGCAGAGCTGATATTGAGTAATATGAATACATAACCAGATGTACCATACTATTAAGGGTATACGGAAATCGTCCTACACCTCCTACAAAATGAAGAATAAAATTTATTCAAATAGAGATCTTTTACTAATTGAACGTCTTTTCCCGATAGTCTTACTTTCGTCGAAGTTGCTTCCAACCCAAAGTAATAGTGGCACGGTCAAATGATGATAGACATGAAGAAAACTCACTTGTCTCTGCTTCTTTCGTAATACAAAGAATATTGTTTCAGCGAATTCTAATATTCTAACGTACAATGCAAACCTATACAGTTCTTGCCAAAAAAATGGTTTCGGTTCCGGAATCATCCAAAATTTTAATACATTCATATCATGTATAGTAGCCTAAAATCATTGATTATCAAAGTAAATTTAGCCGCGGAATATAGTTAATTACGGTTCATAATATTATTATGTCGATTCACTCACAAGTCTTATGATGTACAAACATGAGATCATTTGTATGCCATTATGTGCCAATAAAATATATTTCAAATTAAATGGTTCTCTATGTTTCATCCATCTGGAATAATAATGGATACGGATTATGTGATTTAACACACTTTAATGAAAATTTTCGCCAAATGACTATAATACCTTGGACCAATTACTAACACAATAGTCAAATAGATAGCACTTACTATTGCTAATGGCCATATAGTAGCCGTTATCATATGTGATTTAGCTAAAAAAATTTTAACAAATATTATACTACACACTACTTAAATGAGTTCATTCTTGATATCACTATTTACCTGCAGTCCTTAAATCCATATTGAAACAAGAGCGATTTTATTTTTGAACAGTGTTATTTATACTAAAATTTATATATAATTACAATGAATAAATTTAATATGAAGAAAATCAAATTAATTTATTTAATTTCAATGAATAATACTATTGTTATAGGAATACAAAATTTATTTGAACATCGTATATAAACATTCCATATTCAACGTAAATTATGTTTCATCGTTTACTGCTATTAAATTACCTATATAGTGCTCTCTATAACCTTTCATTTCAATTAATTACTTTTCGATGCCACTTTCTTTGATTTCTTGATATATGATTGTATATAAAAATTAAGAAAGAAAGCTACCAAAACGAGCATAGCTGGTAAACCACACAATATAAGTGTTCGTCCTTCACATGGATTTATTAGATTACCAATCAAATAATATAGAAAAATAGCGAATTGCGTTAATTGAATTAATGTTATATATTTCTTGAATTTATTGACTGCTTTTTGGTATGAAGGTCCAAGAGCGGCAATTAAATAATACGGATACATAATCAAGTGGACAACGCCATTAATATACTGTATTTGGTTTGATGATCCACCTAAAATAAAATATCATTATTAAATGAAATAAATGAGATCCGATTTTAACTTTAGGAAATTTACCTCCTCCAGATCGGACATAAAACCATGCAAACGTAATAGTAAACGTGTGATGATACACGTGCAAGAATGAAATTTGTTTGTTTTTCTTTCGTAGTACAAAAACAACGGTTTCAACAACTTCACATACTTTTAAGAGGAATGTGAAATAGGTAGCATCCATTGTAAGATAATGTCCCTCACTTCCGATTGGATCTGGTTTAACACAATTATATAAATATGAAAAACTGAATCCCGACCGGTGAAACTATTAGATTAAAATGATAGAAAAATATTTAAATGATACATTATAAATTATAAATTTCAATCCATAATTACCAAATAGAGTTGTAGTGCACAACTAACTACTTGAAAAATGTTGTATCCAATCATAAAGGACTTCAATTCATATGGTTTTCGACTTTTCATGTACCTGTTGAATTAAATCATTTATAATAGAATATTAAGTATTTTCGGTAACAAACTTGCCTTGGTCCAATCCAATATATAAACACCAAATAAGCTATTAATATTGATGCAAGAGGATATGGGGTGTCAAGAAATGGAAATCTCTCTAATACAAGTTTGTCTGAAAAGTGATTATTAGCGAATTTTCGTAGTAATTGATAATTTAACTAATTACCTGTATGCGCTTCCATAAATGTCATTTTGATGGTTTGTTTGTAATCCAACCTCTCAATAATGAATAATGGGGTATCATAAAATCTAAAAGAAATTCATGTTAATCCAGTCATAATCAGATATCATTATATCTATTTTCAGTCAAAAGAAAAAATGATGAAGGGTGTACGCAGAGGATGTGTTCGATTAAAGGGTGCTATTATAGGAATAGATGATCAGGATGTTAATACTTTCACGATAACAGTGGATCATAAAACATTCCATTTCCAAGTGAGTTTAAGCATGAATAGCATATAAAAATATCAGATTGTATTAGAATTAATTTAAAATAAAACTGTAGGCTAAGGACTCAGAAGAAAGAGAAAAATGGGTGCGTCGGTTGGAAGATACTATCATGCGTCATGTTAGCAGAACAAAAAATTATTGGGATACTGGCAATGGTCAACTGAGTATGTCCGGTAGTGGCAGTTCACTAAGATTACCAAATTATTTAAAGAAATTTGATAAACGTGTTAGTGAAGCGGATACATTTCTTCAATTGATGATTGAACAAACGGCCGTAAGTCAAACTTCCAAAGATTATATTATTATTAGATGGAAAATTTAACTGATATTGTATACTGTTAATAGAAAATAAATGAAAAACTCCATGGTGATAGTGAAGACGAGGATAGGCGAAAGTACAATCATATCAAAGAACATGCTACCGTAAGAAATGGAATTCAATTACTTAGACAATTTCGCATTGTGTATATTTGTATGTTTTTTTTCAGGCAATGCTAGATAATATAAAACACTCAATAGTATATTTGCAAATAGCTAAGGTGAATTAATATTTAAAAAATTGATAGTTTTATATGAATTAAATGTGAATTATTTCACTTCTCAGAATACTGCACATCCAATCACTGGCATTTATAACGGACCTATAATTAGGGAACTAGAAATGTCATCGGAAATTATGGGTAATGTTGTTCGTTTTATAATAAAAATGAAAATAATAAATAACAAATATTAATATTTTAGTTTCATCCGAAACAAATACACCAAATGCAGATGCAATTGAAAATAAAAAACGATTATCTCACCTGGATTCTGCAGATCGTGGTAAGTTATATTTCACGTTAATTAGAACTACTGTGTTACTTGAGTTATTCCTTATGAATGATGACGGTTAATAATTTTAGTTTTTCATACAGATATTCAATATAAATGTTAATAACAATTAAATTGTTAATTTCAAATGCTGAATATGTATATGTTGTTATACGATAGATTATAATTACCATTTATATTGAATTCGCATTGGCTAATTGTACATCATTGTTTTTAATTATTTGCGTAAAAGTTTTTTTTTTTCAAATGGTACATAATTTATGTGTTATGAGTGAAATTATAATGTGTCCATTTTTTTTAATTACATTAAATTCAAAGAAATGGATTCATCATTACCTTACGTGGTGGTACCAGAAACATCATATTCAAGTTCTGAAGGTGAAGACGACTATTTTGACGCTAACGATGATTTGTTTTATAGTGTAGGGAGTTCACCAACTAGGTAATGTAAAATGTTTTAAAATGTCATTCAACGTTTTTAATGGTTAACCATAATAATTATGTTTTCACATAATAATGTAGTCCAACATGTAATTACAGTTCGACAAGAATAAACTCTAACCCTGTGACTGTAAAACAAGAATTTCGCGATAAAGAAGTCAAGGAATCAATTACAGAAAAAAATTTGGACATTAAAGAAATATCAATTAAAGACAATCATACGAAATCTTCCATTCCAGTTAAAAATGATGGATCACTTGATTTTGATGGTAAAATTAGTATTAATTTTTATTTAATTCCGTTTATGATATAATTTGGTTTATTATAGCGTTATATGAAGATGATAGTGATACAGATCTTTCAATGGAAAGTCATGGGAGTGTCATTACTCATTTGTTATCACAGGTGAAGATTGGTATGGATCTAACAAAAGTGGTGCTTCCCACTTTCATTTTGGAAAGACGTTCATTGCTTGAGATGTATGCAGATTATTTTGCACATCCAGATCTGTTTCTAAAGTATGATGTTCATATAAAAAACGTGATGAATATTTTTTTCTGATAGTTGTTATTTATTTAAGGATCGTTGATTTTGATGACCCCAAGGATAGAATGATTCAAGTTGTACGATGGTATTTAAGCGTTTATCATGCTGGTAGAAAAAGTGCTGTTGCAAAGAAACCTTACAATCCAATTTTGGGTGAAATTTTTCAATGTCATTGGAATTTGGATGATCAGCAATCGGATTTGCCTGAAGTCAGTGATGGACCAGTGCCATGGTGTAAACAAAATCAGTTAACTTTTATAGCAGAACAGGTGTCTCATCATCCACCAAGTAAAAGATATTTATTGGTTATCTATTTTAATTATAATATTTAATTTGCATTTGATTCTAGTATCGGCATTCTATGCAGAACATTATGCTAAACGTATCAGTTTTACGGCTCACGTTTGGACGAAATCAAAGTTTTTAGGTTTATCAATTGGTGTTCATAATATAGGACAAGGAATTGTAACTTTATGTGATAGAAATGAAGAGTATATTCTGACATTCCCTAATGGCTATGGAAGATCTATTCTTACAGTACCGTGGATTGAATTAGGAGGTGCAGTAACAATCAATTGTCCAAAAACTGGATACCATGCTGATATTGAATTTTTGACTAAACCGTTTTATGGTGGCAAACGAAATCGAATTCAAGGAGAGGTAGTAAATTTTTAAAAATTCAACAGGCATTTATATTCAAATTCAATGATGTTTACAGATTTTTGCTCCCGGTGAGAAGAAGTCTTTTTTAAGTATTAGCGGAGAATGGAGTGGCCAAATGGAAGCCAAATACAACGATGGATCTAAATCGGTAGAAACGTAGAAATATGTTTTTATTGCGTATTATTAATTGATTGTGGTTATTGATTTTAGAAAAGTGAAGTATTTATTGATGTAAATAAAATTCCAATTTATAAGAAGAATGTGCGACCAATATCAATGCAATCGAATATGGAATCCCGTAATGTGTGGAAAGAAGTAACGGCAGGGTTAAAGTAAATCTATTTATTTATTTTTTAAAGTTTTAATCTAATGGCATTTTCCATACTTAATTTTTCATAAAGGTTAAATGATATAGACAGAGCAACAACTGCGAAGTGTACGGTTGAAAATAAGCAGAGAAACGACGTAAAAATCAGAAAAGAATTTAACCAAGATTGGATTACAAATGTAAGTCGTAATTATATTATATTCAATTATTTAACAAATCAATGATTAATTTTAACAATCGTAGTATTTTAAACCTGTTGGTGATGCATGGATTTATAAGTCTTTACTCAGTCAACGATTATTAAGTCAACCGGATAATAAAATGGGCACAATATAAATCATCGCCATATCAAATTGGTATGCTTATAATTAATAGTAGTGTATGAAGATTTGTAGGATTTATTATATCAAAGAGTACATTTTAAATAACGATTAACCACTTAATATAAAAATATAAATTATAATCAATCTAATAAAACAATGGTGGACATATTAACGAGCAACAGTAATACGTTTTAAATAATTTATTAAGCCTTCAATTTATATGATATTTGAATTATAATATTTTGTTTAAGATATTAAATAAATCGAATGTAGGATAATAAAGTTGATTTATATTTCATATTTATCATTTGACTCAAATTTCTTTCACATAGCAGACTAGAAATAACTAAATAAAATTTATGAAATAAGAAAACAAATCGAAACAATCAACATCAACTGATAACAGATAACATATTATCGTAATTTAAAATAAAATTGATGGGATAACAAACAAATATTATTTCTGTTTTGAAATTTAACATTATCACACACTTATTAGTTGTATAGAAGCAAAATATAATCTGATTATGTTTCAATATATCCAATTAGTGAATAGTATATTCACTTTATATGTGTATATTAAATCCATATTATCTTTGAGATGAAATATAAAACATCATCAAATCATCAACCATAATTCAATGGTCAACACTTCTGATTCGTGGCAAACATAAGTTATAAAATGAACTGTCGTTAAAATCACTTGTATGCTGCCAACGAACATATCCTTTTTCGATCAATTCATTAGGCTGATTCAAGATGCCAATGTAATGGGGATCCTTAAATGTAGACAAGTATAAATTAGTATATCACTAAAATAAAGTATATAAAATTACGATCACTTACAACTACTAGCAGATAAGCGTCATTTCCATTGATATGAATCCCGACAATGCCTTTCGATGACGAATCAACATCACCACCCATCATTATTAAACCACCATATTCTTCAAAGTATTGCTTAATCACATTGCAATACTTTTTTAAGCTGTCGCATTGTGGTATATGTTGAATACGGCACGAGACATCCAGAAGAGTATCCACAATATAGAACACCTGAGCAAATAAATTGATAATCAGGAGATCATTAAGTCAGCACCAATGTAACTTGGTTGAATTAATGTACCTCAAGGGCTCCAATCCAATCACGTGAACTATAAAATGATTCTGGTTTATCCTTGATTGAAACTAAACACTTTTGCATATCCAAAATACTGGGAATCTGTGTAACCGAATCACCTCTAGCTTCCAGAATCCATGATATCATAGATTGTAATGTACGATATGCACAACCCCATCCCTTCAATAAGTAAACAAAACTCATTAACCATTTCGTTCCAATTAATTATTGATTTATTCAAGAGACACACTTACCGCATCACTGTATCCATCACATCCGTAATGGAAATACGAGTAATTACCTCGCACTAGGTATGATTTACCAGTTAACGTTGGATCAGGTAGTCCCAAGTGAACATTTTGCAGAAAATGAGTACCAGTGGATGTGTCGGCCGTATTCATTATCCAATTCAACAATTATACAATTAGGATTTAAAATAAAATTATTTTAATTAATTACGCTATCTGTCACACATAATATAGTGCCGTTTGCCTGAGATTAATATGATAAATTATAATTATTCGGAGATTGAAATGTTTTAGTCACTTGTTCCACTCGTTCAAATTTGATAATGATGAATTTTATACCATCATTGATGATTCACGAACACTTTATTCTTCGATAAACGTATGTGATTTTCGTATGATTCAAATTCATTGGAATCGATATGACATGTGTCATTTGTCAAAGTTTTAACGAATCGTTTAAAATTTGATTAAGAATCAAAGGAATCCTTGAAATTAAATAGATCTGTAATTTTGAAGACCTCGTGTCGTAGGTTTGATAGTTTGAGTGAATCACTGATTTTTTGGAAAAGAATAAATTATAACTAAATAAAATTAAAACTAAGATAGAGACTTGTAACAAGTATATGTTGTATACAGTTCTAAATACTATTTTTACTTGGAATTTACGATAATACACCGGTGTTTGTGTGTCAATTGTTAACTAAACATCAGTGATTTATTGCAAATAATAACTGAAAGTCGAGTAACAAGCTCAATGATTTTCTATATATACCACATGGGCTGAAAAGTATCCGAACTCGTACATTTTAAATGCACTTAATTAAAATCTTTTTTTATTTTCTTAAATTACGGTCCTTAGTAGGCATATATTTAAAATTTTAGGTAGATGAAATTTCGGAATTTAAGCTGATATTGTTTTTAAATTTCCTTCTTCGACAATAAAAACATGTATATTTAAATATTTTACATAAATGTGTTCTTAACTTCATATTTCAATACTACGAATTCATTTCACCGGTGTAATATCTTAAAAAAATTTTGATCAATATAAAAGTTCTCCGAGTTTTCTTTAGGACACTTCTGTTAATTAAATAAGTTGCATCGGCCATTATATGACCTGTTCTAGTAAAATTTTCGGTATCCTTATAACTTATACCACCATTACCTCGATTAATTGTATTAAACCTAATAATGAAATATAAAATTTATATAAAATTTGTAATTTAATTAACATTCGCCTTACCTCCATCGGTTCAGCTGGATGCGCCGGTTCATGTCTCCTTTGCCAATTATTGGTTCTTTCCATTTGCCGTCGTCTTCTTTGCCGCCACCACGTCCTGGGGGCCCTCCACGTGGACCACCACTCCTTGAAAGTGATCCATGGTTGATCACAACCACTTTGTTGTTATTGTGGCTGTAAATTTCAGTGTTTAAAAAATCCGAGTCTAAAAAAAAAGGGTGCCAGTTTAGTGTGTGCTCTACCGATCGGTCAGAGTTTTCGTTTTCGTGCGACCAAATTTTTCTCATATATTTTGCCTGCGCTCTACGGTGTGAAATATATGGGAGCGCTCTCTCTTGGTAAAACACAGACTAAATCGTCCGTATATATTGCCTGTGAAACATGCAAAAAATGGGAAATCATGCAGGAAAACATGCAAAAAGTCGTGTAATAAAAGAAAATATGCAAGAAAACATACAAGAACACATGCAAAAAAAAAAAAATGTGCAATGGCTGTGACTCTAAGATGTGCCTTGAAGAAATTTAAAATATGAAAGATTACTTGATAATATACGCGAAGTGAAAATATGCGAGATATAATAAGGGAAATGTAAAAAAGGGTGAAAATTTGCGATCGTTGTGTTATAACAAGAAATTCGCGATTGGAAAGTAATGATCAAAAAGAGGTGATCGGTGTCGCGANTAAGATGTGCCTTGAAGAAATTTAAAATATGAAAGATTACTTGATAATATACGCGAAGTGAAAATATGCGAGATATAATAAGGGAAATGTAAAAAAGGGTGAAAATTTGCGATCGTTGTGTTATAACA